>JAOSBN010000179.1:11881614-11901516 GCA_027563595.1 Erythroxylum suave | reverse complement strand
CTTTTTGCATGAAATGCATAGTTATTGTGTAGTTTCTTTAATTTCAACCTATTTGGGTGTTACACTTCAATATACTATGATATTCTGGATTGCCTTACCCTTTCTTTTATTATCTCCAAGTCATCCTTCACTATCAAATTCATGCTATATGCAAAATAGTGTAAATAAAATAATCTTGCTTCTATCAATAAGTTCCCAACCTGTAACTTGGTCTTGACAATTTTTATCATAGCATTGTTTGTACTACAGTCATCCAAAGTATAGTTAAGAGCCTTGTATCAATGTTCCAATCTATTAAGGAATCAACCAATAAAATTGGCAACTTTTTACTTATATGAGACATTGTGACATAAATAAACCTACCATTTAAAAAAAGGAACTAGTATGAATTATAATATAATCAATGAAAAAATAATAAAAAATAAAGAATATTACTTACCTCATGATTTGATTGCTTAAAGTCTAATCATTGTTAATATAATGAGTCAAAAATACCATCTAACCCTATTTTTAGGTGTTGGCCATCCACCTATTTGATTTTGATGGTAACTCATTTGTGATTATTCGACAATGTCTTTGTTATCAAATTCTTTCATTCTTTATAAATTTTAAAGATATATTTCTTCTTGGTATTACTAGTCAACATCTTAAAGATTGATTGAAACGAGGTGAAGTTCTTTTGAAGTTTTTCTTATCAACAATAAAGAGCAGATATTTATTCTCTATAATCATCTTCATAAGAAAATGCTGAGGTTTCTTAAAATTATACTTCTTAGCATTTATTTTACTTTTTCCTTTTATCGGGTTAGGGGTAAAAAAAATTAATCTCTCAATACTATCTTTCTCCTAATGTATGAGTCCATATGTCTTTTTAAATGAGATGTTATGTCTGTAGAACCCATAACCAAAATCCTATAAGAAAACTTGCATTCTGCCTTATCAGCTCTATCATTTGATTTAATCTTAATGAAGTGATTCCAAACCCCAAGTCTCTGTCCTCAGTTTCTGTACAAGGTAATCAAGCACCAATCTTTTTCTATGTATATGCTCTACTGGGTTTTATTATTTTGGAGTTCTTCTTTGATTTTCATATGAAGATTGGTTCTTTAAGACCACTGGTTTTAGTTTGATGATATGAAGTATGATTGGATCTAGTCTTGTTCTTGTGCTGATGATCCTTGACTTGTCTTTGATTATCTGATATGTAGTTCCTAAATGTAGATCTGTGTTGGGTTGTCATTTGGTTTTGATAAAAGATTCTGTCTTTTGTTTCACTTTATAATTGACTTCATTAGTTGACGTTTGTGTGTGATTGAAAGTGAAGTAACTTGTGCAGAATCACGATTCAGATTTTGCTTTGCTGGGTGATGAATTGTTTAAAATTTTATTCTTTTGGAGATAAAGGTAGTTAAGTTTTATGAAAATTTTGGTTGGCGATAGTGTTGATTTAAATCCAAGCTCCTACGTCTTGATAAATAACGATGACATTCACTCCTCTTTTCAGGTATGTTTCTTGATTAAGCATTCTCTTCTACTGTGGTGTTTCCTGGGTTTTGTGTTTTCTCAAATTTCTGTTCTTTATGCGTTTTTTAGTTTCGATGTTAGCTTCTTTGTTTGATTTAAGGTTGAATACTTTCTAGGTTTTATTATTTTGATCTTTTTGTATTTGATATTGTTGGGTTTATGTAAAGATTAAATTTTTATGCCTAATGATCTTATGGTTTCATTGTGGGAGATCTTCTTTGTTCTTTCACTTCAAGAGATCCCATTTCTCTACTTTGCCGTACTCTGGTAAGACTTAGATTTGTACAATCTTATGAAGGGTTACTTAGTTTATTCTCATTGCACTTGGTTTGTTCTACTTGTTACAATGAACTATTGCAGTTTTTTTTTGTTTAACGGTAGATTGATACATGCAACTGAATGCTCAATGATTTATTGATTTTAAAAACTCTTCACATTCATGTATTCTTGAATCTTTTTTTGTTAAAGTTCTAATTTTTGCTACCTAGATTGTTGTGGTTCTTTTGATACATATTTTTGGTAACTATTGTATTTTTATTGTATTTTATATTTATTTTAGCTTTATTTATTTACTCTCTTTAACGTGTATCACTTATTTATATTTTTTTGTTGTATTATTACTATACTACGGTTTTTTGTGTCATATTTGCATGTGGGTCTATTGGAAACAACCTTTTTACTCTGTAGGGTAAGGCTGCATACTACTAGATTTCTCCAAACCCTGCATTGTGTGGGATTCGGATTGGGTGTGATGATGATGATGATGATAAAGTGATTCCAAACATAACCTCTTATCTTCAAAAAGTTGTTTTCTTCAACTAAACTATTTCTTCATTTGATTTATCATTAAGTATTATCAGATTGGAACTCTATTATGTGTTAAGAACATCAAACAGTCTCATCAAATGCCCTCCATTAACATAAAGCTTAACAAATGCATCAAATACACGAGTGAGCACATTAGAACACTCACTATGAACTCTCTCAGTGAAAGCTTCAAACAATAATGCAAAACGTAAAGCAAAGATTGAATTAACATTGAAGTTAATTAGCAAGAAGCCATCTAGAATATAATATAGATAAATTGCATAACTTGGAAAATAATATTGATGGCCACACATTCTCACTCCACTAGTCCCTCTTAACCAAATCGCAAATAAGGTATATCCCAAAACAAAATCATAGTAAATTTCAAGAACCTATAAATAACTAGATATAACCATGATTTTATTTAGGTAACATTATGCCAACTACTCTATAGATTTTATCTGTGATAATTTACGAATTCACTTAATATGACAAATTAAATTTGAAAAATTAGTTGAACTCTTTCAGTAAGTTAATTTTATTAATCTTTAATACCAATCAAATTAGTCAATGGAAATAAAATACTCACACCTTAAACATTAATTGTTGTTTGACGAGAAGATGGAAATAAGGCTACACCATCATTGTTACCTCATTCTATAATGTTGAAGCTTTTTTAGTGATAATATCAAAATTCAAAAGATTCAATGTTCTTTTATAATATCTGTTTTAGTTACATTTTTTGTTAATAAAACTAATGAATTGCCAAGATAATTAATTGAACTCCCTAAATTAAAACCCTCACAACTTAGTACCAACACACTATACACTAAGATACAAATTACGCACTTGGCTCATAAATAGTCCTTAGATAACCAAATAAACACAACTAATTCCATCAAAAGAATAAATATGCAATTAGTAATAAGCTAATAGTAAAAATATCAAGTAAACAAAACCTAATTCAAGTTTAATACTCTACTACCTAAAACAAAAATAGGAACCTTAACATGGAGGTCGAGGAGGGTGAGAACAATCTAACAAAAGCTACAAAATTTGATTACTTATGTATTATATGATTCCATGATAAGAACGTACATTTGCAAATTATTTTTCATTAGAGTTGGCAAAATTAAAAGAAAAGGTAACAAGGTATAATTCTTAAGCATATTGATGATTCAAATGAATTATCACATTTTGGATACATCCTCCCAAAAATAAAAAGTCAGCTTGGATCCTAACTAGATTATATAGAAAATGAATCAAATCGTCCTAAAAATAAAAAGTCATTATCAACTTTTGTTAATTTAGTTCATATTTTATCACTCCTATTATACTTTTTAATTGCATCACTAATAAACCTTGACCAAAATGCTAACTTAATTAGGTATGTCCAAAAATAAACGAGTAGAATGCTTAATCAAATATGTCCAAAAAACCAGTCGATTGGAATTGTAAGATGCATTATAGCACTAAAAACATGTAGTTGTTCCTTGTAAAATATGCTATTTAAGACTAGAAACTAAAATAGGCTTACCATAGTAATAATATATATAAGATAAAAGTAGTCTAATTGATATATTTCTTCCATCCCAGACCACATACTTTTCATCTTATTATATGGGGAAACTTAAATGTAAATCAGGTAGCTTATTTCTAGGTGGATTTTACATTTGATTAGTTGAAACAAGATTAATAAGAATCATAACTATAAGAGATTCGAGATCTATAATTCCACAAATAATATGTCTTTAGCCTCCTCCTAAATCAATACTGCAAAGTACAGACTCCAAATGATTATATGTTGAAACCATTGTAATCATTATGGGGTTAGTACTGTTAGTTTTTTGGAGAAGAAAAATAGAGAAAACAAAGAATAAAAGCAAGAAATGAGGAAAACTGATATGATGTCGCAAAAGGGAATATATCTTATTCATTTGGTGCACTACATTTATAATAAAATATCTGAATTGAAAAGATAATGAATCCCAAAAATTATAGTAACAACCAAGATTTCTGATAACACTAACAATATCCTAAAGAATAGACTGGAAAAACAAATTCTAGTTATTGACTGAAACTAATAAAAAAAAAACTTCAATGTGGAGGTCCTGAAGTAAATTATTAATAACCCTCCTTGCTTTAGGCACTGCAAATTCCAACTATTTTCCTTAGTAACTCGAACTTGCCAACTGGAAGTGGCTTTGTGAACAAATCTGCTAGCTGATCTTTATACTTGCAGTAAGCAGGTTTCACTTTTCCAGTTTGTTGCACTTCCCTCAAGAAGTAGAGCTTGATGATTAAGTGTTTTGTTTTTCCATGAAACACCTGATTTCATAAAATTTCAATTGCTGCTTGACTATCAACAAAAATTTCAATACCTTCATTTTGCACCATGTATGAATTAGATAGAACTTTCCTTAGCCATAGAGCTTGATTTGCTACTGCAATTGCTGCAATAAACTTAGCGTTTGCAGTGAATTGTGTTGCAATTTCTTGTTTCTTTGAACACCATGAAAAAACACCTGATCCTAGGTTGAAACAGTATCCTGAGATACTTTTCATATCATCAATAGAACCACCCCAATCACTATCTAAAAAACCAATCAACTTGAACTTCTAACTCTTCTCAAACTTGACACCACAATAAAGACTGCCTTAATAATCCTTAAGACTCTTTTTGTTGCTTTTAAATGCACTTCACTAGCACATTGCGTAAAACAAAATAAGAGACTTAAAACAAATAGAATATCAGGTCTTGTTGCTGTAAGATACGTCAAGCAACCAATCAAACTTTTGTAATAGCCTTTATCAACTTTACTAGCACCATCTTCTTTGCTCATCTTCTCTTTTTGACCCATTGGTGTGTTTATTGTTTTGCCCTCTTCCATTTGAAACTTCTTCAAAATGTCCTTTGCATACTTCTTCTGACAAATTAAAACTTCATTTTTGCTTTGCTGAACCTCCAAATGTAGAAAGTAAGTCATAAGATCAAGATCTGTCATCTCAAAGACTTGCATCATCTCTTTTTTAACCTACTCAAATCATCTGTGCATTATCTCCTGTCACCAAAAGGTCATCAACATAAAGAGATACAATAACTACCCTTATGTTTAACATAAAAAGTAGCTTCAGATAAGCTTTTTGTGAAACCTAAGGTTAGCAAATGTTCATCAATCCTATTGTACCAAGCTTTTGAAGCTTGCTTTAGGCTATAAAGAGCCTTTTTGAGCAAATAGACCTTATCCTCTTCACCTTGAACAACAAAACCTCCTGGTTGTTCCACATAAATTTCTTCTTATAGAATACCATTTAGAAAAGTTGATTTGACATCTAGCTAAAACACTTTCCATTCTTTTTGTGCTAATAAGGCTAATAATAACTTGATAGTGTCTAGTCTAACAATAGGAGCAAACGTTTCGAAATAATCAATACCAAAAATTTAAGCATACCCCTTGATGACGAGCCTTGCTTCGTGTTTGTTGGTTGAGTTATTAGCGTTTAGCTTAGTTCGGTATACCCACTTTACTCCAATGATCTTTCTATCTTCTAGTATGTTGACCAATTCTTAAGTTTTGTTCTTGTGAATCATTTACATCTCCTCCTCCATTGCTTTCTTCCACTTTGGGTCTTTAAGAACTTCTTCATGATTAGTAGGTTCACATAATAATACATTACATCTTTGATAGATGTCTGAAAGTGATTTTGTACCTCCAACCAGTGGGTCATTTACCAATTTATTTTCCCACTGGTCTGCTGTCTCCTCCTTAAAAGAATTGCTTTTAAATTCTTCTGAAGGTCTGTTGGTTCTTTGTGAACTTTCCCAGTCTCATTGCTCATCCTCATTGAAGTGAACATCTCTGTAATCACCATTTTTCCTATTTGAGGATGATATACTTTGTAGGCTTTAGAAATTGTGCTATAGCCAACAAAGATACCTGGAATTGCTTTTTTTTCAAGCTTGTCTCTCTTAACTTGTGGAACATAAACAAAACAGAAACAACCAAATACTTTAAGCAAACTTAGTGAAGGTATATACCCATACCAAGCTTCAAATAGAGTTTTGTCTTTAACAGCTACACTTGAAAGTCAATTTTATAGAAATATTGTTGTATTGGTTGCCTTTGCCCAGAAACTTTAGGCAACCCCCTCTCATGCAACATGCATCTAGCCATCTCCATGACATATCTATTCTTCCTTTCACTCACTCCATTTTGTTGTTGAGTGTAAGGAGTAGTGAGCTGATGTTCTATGCTAGCTTCATCACAAAACAGGTTAAATTTTGCATAGTTGTACTCTTTTCCATTATCAAACCTTTCATTGAATTTTGCAGCCGCCGCTTAAAATTTCCACCAATTTTTTGAACTTCTAGAATACTCCAACAACTTCAGACTTGAACTTTAGGAAATAAATCCAACACATTCTTATAAAATCATCAATGAAAAGAATGTAATATCGGCTACCTTGAAGTGATGGTATTCTTTGAGGTCCTCCCACATTTGTATGAACTAGTTGCAGCTTATGTGTTGCTCTTTAGGATGATTTAGGAAATGGTTTCCTACCTTCTTTACCAAATTGACAAGCAAGAAAATTTGGCAAGTGATTAACCAGAATTGGTAAACCTCTTGTCACTTCATCTTAAGCATTCATTAAAGATGACAATGTCCAAGCCTTTTGTGCCAGACTTCGGTAATATTGACATTAGTGGAATAAGTTGTGTGCCCCTCCTTTGTAGGATGAAATAAGAAGTTTTTCCCTTTCATTTTGACACGTAAAATCTCCTTTATAGAGACATCATAAATGTGAGAATACAAGTCTTCAAAGGAAACCTTAATTCCTTTTTCAATTAACTGGCCAAAACTCAGCAGATTTAGATCAATATCAGATACCTAGAGAATTTTGAAATAGTTTTTGTACCTGAATTGGTTGTCATTGCAATGGTTCCTTTTCCTTTTGTAGTAATATAACCACTAAGATTAAATATTTCGAGCCGGCTTTCGTGGAAAATTCAGAATTTCTTTTTGATGCTACGATCACATAAAAACATAAATAGTCAAAAAAATGTGCCTTTCGTTTGAAAATGAATCTAAGACCGAGACTAATAGTGAAGACAGAGGAAGGGGTTCAGTGGTTGGTTCAGATGTGGCTTCAAAGCCAGATCTTCCACTTTCGTCAGAGAATAGAGTCATAAAGAATTTTGAAATAGTTTTTGTACCTGAATTGGTTGTCATTGCAATGGTTCCTTTTCCTTTTGTAGTAATATAACCACCATTTCCTATCCTGACTTTACTCATTGCAGTGGCCTTTAACTCTTTAAAAAGAGTTTTGTCAAAGGTCATATGGTTTGTACAACCACTATCAATGAGTCAACTTTCAGAGGAGACCTTTGTAGAGAAACATGTTTTCATAAACATTTGATCTTTTTCATCTTGATCAGCTACATGGACTTCTTCCTCTGGTTTCTAAGATTTGCTTTTGCAAATCACAACTTCATGTTTAAGCTAATTACACTTGCTGCACTTTGCATCAGACCTCTTCCAACACTTAAATGGAGAGTCACTCATCTTGCCACAGTGTTCACAAGGTGGGAAATTTCTCTTTGAGCTTCCACCTTTGTTTCGAGTGTGATTGCTTGAACTGCTCCCAGAACTTTCCTGTCGCTGTTTGATTGACAAGGCTCCTTCTACAGTACACTCTTGTCTCATAAGTCTCCTTTATTCTTGAGCTTGCAAAGTATTCAATAGTTCTGACAAGGTGATCTTGGACAAATCTTTAGTATTTTCTAAGGTGGTTATTGAGGCTTCATACTTTTCAGGCACCGTAATAAGAATTTTTTCAACAATTCTTGAATCATCAAATTTAGTACCAAGAAGCCTTACTTTGTTGGCAATGCCACTCAATCTGTCTGAACATTCTTTGATTGTTTCAGCATCTTTCATCTTTTACAGCTCAAATCCCCTTGTTAGATTGAGCACTTGCATTCCTTGTATTCTTTCATCTCCTGCGTATTTTGTCTTCAAATTTCTTTTGCTGATTTGAGATTCATGATCTTTGTAAAAATCGTTGTTGTAACATCAACAAACAACACTACTTTGGCCTTTGATTTTACAGTCTTCTTCTTTTTGTGGCTTTTCATCTGTGTTACCGTTAGATTGTTTGGCAGTGGAGCAACTTCGTAATCTTCTTTAACAACTTGCTATAGATCCAAGGCCTCCAAATAAATTTCCATTCTAACAACCCAAAATTGGTAGTTTTCTCAATCAAAAACATGTGGTACAGCTTGAGAAAAGTTGGAAAAATCAGTTTTTGCTTCCATGGATACTCACAGGTCCTGTAAGAATGAAGTTATGATACCAAATGTTAGTTTTTTTAGAAGAAAAATAGAGAAAACAAAGAATAAAAGCAAGAAATGAGAAAAACTGATATGATGCAGCAAAAGGGAATATATCTTATTCATTTTAGTGCGTTACATTTATAGTAAAAATATCTTAACTGAAGAGAAAAAGAATCCTAAAAATTATGTAACAACCGAGATTTCTGATAACATTAACAATATTCTAAAGAATAGAACTTATTGATTGGGAAAACAAATTTTAGTTATTGGCTAAAACTAATCAAAGAAAACTTCAACGTGGCAGTCCTAAAGCAGATTATTAACAAGTACCAGCAAGAATCAAAGACTATTGGACACAGGTTCCCATGTTCTGCACACATAAGAAAACCGTAATTTGTGAACAAATTCCAATAGAAGGTCTGACCAGCAATTATTCATATTGATTGAACTTTGAAGAGTATAAAAATAATAATAACCAAAAAAAGAAAAAGAAGAACAATTAATAGACTTGAATTTAATAAAAGTTACGAAATTTAATTATTAAGGAATTATTATTTCCTTACAATTCTATGTCAAAACTGCTGTAGCTATCTGGGATGAGATTTTCTGTTTCCATAAACCAATTCCCACTGTGTTCCATCCCATCTCATCAATATACTTCTCTAAGTCCCACATAAATGTGTGGATGAAATGGAATGAAACATAGTAAGAATTGATTTATAGGAATAGAGGATTTGTTTCCTAGCTATCCATGTCTTACTTCTTTTCCTTACTTTTTAGCCCTACTTTCTCTCTCTTTTCCTCACCATTGGCTTGTACTTTAATGTGAACCATATCTATGCCATATATGATCAAATGCAAATTGGCCTTAATAAAAGAAATATAATTAGAGCTTATATAGTTAGTTGGAGCAAATACTTTTGGCGTGGGTCACCTTCCATGTTCGTCTAATATACACATAAAATAAAAAGGAGTAAAAATAGTGATTCAATTACTGGTATTACTGGCACAAATCGGAACACTTTGGATTTGATGATCCCATTTGTACTTATGGATATTGAGCACATAATGTAAAATATAAGGGATGACTAACTTGTGTAAGTTTCAGATTTGTAAGTAAAATAGGATACTAGAAGGTTAGAGTGAACAAAGAAGAGAAAAAATAGAAATTTTGATCTATTGATAAAATGACGAAGAAAGACGAGTTCAGTTCTCGTCAACTGGCCGGGTAAGCTGAGCTCAAACCAAGCTACAGGATAATGTGAGGAAGTTGGAAGTAGCACTTTTAAGAGTTTATGACCTTGATATGATCTTTTTTCAGTTAACGTGGCTGTTATAGTCATTAAAAACCGTTATATTCTGGATGGACATAACTAACTTTTGTATTCTCCATTTTTTATATAAAATACTTAACAATAGAGTTGTTTCATTCTTCGACAGTGGGTGACCTGTTCATGCTGAAGGGACTTGTTGGAACGGCGTAAGGAGGATAGAGGAATTTTTCAATCCATTCCATGAAATGAATATGAAGTGTGACTACAAAATAAAAGAGTCGAAAACATGGATGCTTCAATTGCGTTAGCAAAATAATTAACATATGAAAGAAAAAGGAAAGAAAGCCTTGAAGGTGTATTATAAAAGTTGGTATACAAATATTTTCATTTGATGGAATTGAGTTGAGAGGGCTGGAATTACTGAACTAAACAGTTCTTTTTTCGTATGAAACTTGTATTCAAGTGTATTGAAGGAAAAGAAAATAATAATTGAAGTAGAAATTTGAAACAAAAAATGACACAAGAAAAATTAATTGAATTAATAATTTATATTTTATTTTATAAAAATTCAGGAAAATTAATCCAAATGGGTGGAGCCGATCACGGGTGTAGTCCTCAAGCTTAGAGATAGTTTTGTTGACATGTCATAAACACCAATGTCATCGCTGCCCTGAACACCTACTAAGTTTACGTCAAGTTATTTTAGTATAAATTACTCTTATTATTATTATATAAAGTCAAAATACTTCACATATTTAACCACCTAATGTTAAATTAATTTAATAAAAACATATTTTAAAATAAGTCAAGTTACAAAAGATATACTTTCTAGCTATTACAATTTGTCTTATAATTAATCGATCTAATTGGTTTGGACTGTTTAGGTCCGTTTTTCTTGTTCTTGAAACTGCTATGACGTGTTTATCAGGTAAAAAAGCTTGTCTCCTGAAGTTCGGCAGAGTTGGAAGGTAAAATATATATGTATCAATAAATCAGGAAATCCTTTTTCCATAACAGACGTGAAAATTGATAAATGGAAGTTGGCTTCATCAATGAAGAGGAGTAGTCGTATACAGCAGCATTAGCAAATGTAATGACCTGATGGAAGATGCTGAGATTCCCCAAAATCCACACATGGCCAAACAAACTGGCCTCTACTTCTAAATTATAAATGAAGACATCAGGAGAACATTTGTTTTCCAAGTCCTTGTAAACCAATTTATGTAGCTCATTCCTTGCTCTGGATTCTAGTTGACAAGTCGACCAATATATTTGGAAACCCTTGTGGATATTATCAACCAAGGTATTATTCCAACCTGCAGTTAACATTAAGAAAATCAGAAGCTCACTAGGCCTTGGCATCTTACATATTCAGTTATCTCAGCCAAAAGTTGTTACAGATAGAGACTAACAGCTCCGTGAAGAATAGTGAAGAATAGAAGGATTGCGAACCTTAGGACTAGCAAAATACCAATGTTTTCTCCATAGCTATAATTATAACTTGGAAACAAAATCTATCAATGACAACTTATAGGACACTCATCCTACTGAACATCAATCCACCACAAAGATGGCTCTCCTACTGTTGAGTGTTCCGACAGCTAGTGTTAAAACTTTGTGCACTAAAAGCAGCCATTTAGATTGCAGGACGATTTCCTTTTCGATACAAACTCTGCATTTTTATTAGGAGAACTTGTTTATAAAAGCTAAACCCAAAAGTTTTAAGCCATAAGAGACTGCACCGTCTTCAAGAAACCTTGACCTCAAACATAAAGTAACGGGTAAAGGATTTGGTGTTACCATAAGTTTGTTATCTAAGCGTCCTGCACTTCTCCAGGAAAGCATCCTTCCTGCCAATAGATGGATAAACAAACTAAATCATCTAAAGAGCATAGATCCCCTTCTATTAACATAAATCTCTTGTTTACTGGTTCTGTTTGTTTTCTTTTCTATATTGTCGACAAAAAACAAAAGGGAAAGCCAATCTCAGTGGACTTTAGAATATCAGTCAATATTCTAACTAATCAAATCAATGTAAAAACAAATTCAAAATAATGCATAGACACAGCAATCGATAAAACTGATAATTGACAGTGGAAAAACAGTCTTACCAAACGGTTGCACAAGTTGCTGAGATATGACAGCAACAGGAGTCCTCCAAAACCAGCATATCAGCCCAAAGTAAACCAGGACCTATAAACCAAATAAACCTGTTTGGACCTCAATGAATCGAGAAATGGACTTCTAAACAACTTCAATATTCTTATTTCTACCTTAGAGAAAAATACAATTCTCAGATACAAATCATAAGATAGTTTCATCTCCTTCTTGTTTGATTCTTGACCTGTATGATAAATAGATATGTCAGAAGCTATACACAGAAAGCTAAGAAAATAGTACAATTAAACGAACGTTAAAAGCTATAAATTGAAGTGAATAAATTGGCCTCACAGTTAGCAAGTTCCTTCTCCTTAGCAGCTGCCGACCTCCTAAGTTTTGCTGCCTGAGCAAATGTTGATGGCCTAGGAAAGCAAACTATTTAATTAGCTAGCTAGTGAAACTTCAGTACTCCTGGATAGAGGAAACTCCCCCATATTATTCACTAGAAGGACAACAAGAATGAAAAAACTAAAACATAACAAGCATTTGTAATCCCAATCACAGTCCCCTGCAATAGTGCAACTTTTTTTCATTTTCTGCAGAAAAGCAATTATTCTGCTGCAGCAAGTAACTCAGAACACCTTAATCCAATTGAACAAAAATAGTATCTTTCTAAATAACAGGCAACAGAATACCTAAATGACAAATTCACTTACTGTGTTAATGTGCTCGCCTCTTTCAAAAGTTGCTTTATTTCGTTACGTAACTGGACTTCTCTTGCACTCACGGATGCTTTCTGAAAAGCGGAGAATCTCTTCAGTCAATTACCACAATAAGAAGCCAGTTCGGTGTGAAAATTAATCCTCCAAACAATTCAAATTCAACGTCAAATAGCGTCAGCCAGCAATTATGCCGTAACAAACTGAACTCTTGTGCTAAGACTTCAAGAACCACGACTATGTAGTGTAACAGTATCAGAAATTAAATGTACAATGTGAACAACGCAATGAATCATAAACACTTAATCAGAAACAAAGCTACGTTTTATGCCTTTTACGGCTTAATGAATTCTTTCTTTCAAAAAAAAGCCAAAACAAAACAAAACTAGTTTTAACATAACATTCCTGAACACTGCACCTCGATGCTCGGCTAATCGAATCAATGCAGTCATTACTCGTAACAAGGAAACGAAAGAGCAATCCTTCAAATCAAGCACTTAAAAAATTCATTACACAACATCTAATCTATCCACAGAAAGAGCAGGTTCCGAGAACCAGATCCTTATGATTCTGAAGGTAGCATTCAATCTTCATAGCAATTAGAATTCCAGAATACAGAAAAATGGAAATTAATTTGTTTTTAGTTTAAGAAAAACGCAAATACCTTCTTAAGATCTTCGAGCCATCTGCCGAGGAACTGGAAAACAACGACGACGAAGAAGACCAGGGGAGCTGCAAGGGACCTTCCAGATGCTTCAAGGTTTGCTTCTTCTTCCCCAATCATTCTGCTAATTTTTCTTCCCCAGATTCACGGTCGAATTCAACAAAAATCTTCTGATTTTAGTTTTCGATAGTCGGGAATATTAAGTTCTTTAAATATTAGATTTTGTCCCAAACCTTCAAATTGGATCGAAGAAATTCAATTAATTATATTGGTCGGATCGAATTAAATTCGATTTGAAATATTAGAATTAAATTTAATTATATTATTTAAAATTAATGTTTGTATGTTTTGTAGTAATTTATATATTTATGATATATATATATTTGAAAAAATGATTTTTAATGTTTTAAAAAAATTAGTTTTTCAATTCATACATTAAATCAAATTATTTGAGATGTGAATTAAATTTATAAAAGAAATGAGATTCAATTACATGATTAAATTCAAGTCATCTTTTTTTTTAGCAGTTCAAACGTATGAATTGAATTTAATTACATAAAATTAATGAACCGAATCTAATTTATTAGATTTCAAACGGGCTGATGTAATGAGAATCGATCAATTACATAAAATTAATGAACTGAATCCAATTTATTAGATTCCAAACAGGTTGATGTAATGGGATCCGATCGATTGAACACATTTACTCTTTATTTTATTATTATTAAATAAGGTAGGCTGAAATTAAATATAAGGCAAGATTAATTTCTATTGCAAATTTTAGCTTTTTTATTTATAAATTCATTAAAAATATGTTTAATTGTGTTCTTTTTTTAATTTTAAATTTTTATTGAATCATAAAAATAAAATTTTGTTTTCTATTTTATTTTGCCGTAATTTTATTTATCATTAATAATTTAAAATTTTATAAATATTTTTATATTAAATAATTATTGTAATAAATATATTTCTTTTAAAATATATTTAAAGTATATAATTTTAAAATTTTAAAATAGTTATTTATGTAATAGTTTTAGACGTTAATTTTATAATTAAATATATTCTCATTATTAGATTTTATTGTAGAAATATATTTTATATTTTACTTAATTTAATAATAAGGAAACTTATGTAAATTTTCAAAAATATTAAGTTATAATTTTAAAAATCCATTATAGAATTCGATACTTATATATTCTAATTTTTGTCGTGCTAGTTTGATTTTCTTTTTTGCTTAAAATTAATCATTTATATTGACATTTAATAAGTACTTCTTTTACCTCTTAAAAATAAATTTTAATTTTATTTAAAAATAATAATATCATCATTATATACTAAACCTTCTAAATTCTTATTTATAAATTGTTGATAAATGCTAAGAGTTTGTTTCCATCCAAACAGCAAGACATTTTATTAGAAATGTTTTTAGGGTGGACAAGTAAAAGTAAAAGCTGGTAGTCATAATTTAAACATTCATAAAATCATATGCAAGAACTGTTATCGGTCCAAGAAGCCATCAAACTATCAAAGGGATTTGACTGCCACATCAATGCGCATCATATTACTTTTCAGTACAACTAGATCAAGTTGATTTGTAAGATTCATTATCCATTACGTCTAATAAAAAATATACCAATTAAATATCAATCATCAAATTTACCAAAAAAATATAAATCAATCATCGATGTCTCTCCCTTTCCATACAACAACTTCAATGATGCTACATATCCAAGCCAAATTAATATCAAAAGAGTTAAACTGGACTCTAAGATTTTTACCTAAATTTAATTTAAATTCTTTGAACACGTAAAGAAAGAAAAAAAGATCAAATGTACATTTTGAATTTTAATGTTTACAATAAAATGCAACTTAAGTCTTAATGTTTTGACCTGTTTAAATTAAACTCTAACATTTTTCAAAACGTTCAAAATAGATTCTAAATGGACAAAAAAATTAGACGAAGTTAATTTTCTGTCAATTAAATATCATGTGAATGCTGACATAATATTACTTTTATATTTTTCAAATAAAAGGTGGGCCTCTACATTTATACATTGTAGATAGTGAGTTCCACTTATCATGTAGCAACGGAGCCTTTTATTTAAATAAAAAATATTACTATGTTAATATTAACGTGATGTTTAACTGATAGGGAATTAAGTCAATAAATTTTCTATTCACTTAAGGTTTGTTTTGAATGTTTTAAAAACGTTAAAGTTGAATTTGATTGCTTTAAAATGTTAGGATCTATTCTATATTTTATTATTAATGTTGACGTTCAAAATATAGTTTTAGCCAAAGAAAAAACTTTAAAAGGTGTTTGGTTTACTTTGAAAATGATGATAGGATTTATCATGAATGAAGCGAGATAATCGTTATAATTACAATAATTAAATCGATAATTGATGTACCTATGGATTTGCTGACACTTTCAGCTGTGCTGCTCTTCTTTATAAACGTAAAGGAACTCGGGTTCATGTCCCCGTTGAACATCTGAGAGGTAGTGTTATAGTTTGAACTTGAGCCACATTTAGTGACATACATATCTGGTACAGTGTAAGCTGAAGATGGAAGTTGAGCTGACAAGAAGTGGAGGAGAAGAAGATAAAGATAAAGTACAAAGCTTTGAATTGTTAAGCTCTATATATTTTCCATCAAAAGGTGAAGGGTTTAGTTTATTTGTGGCGATTAATGGGAACACAGAGTAGTAGCAGCAAGGATTTTTTGTAATTGACACTCTGTAAAAGTTGGTTAAGAAGAGAAGACTTGGTCTTTTGCTTTTTTTTTTTTTTGAATACAAAGGAGAAAGCAAAACAGAAAGAAAAAATTAAGGCGGCTTTACGCGCAGGGATCTGCGGTAAGAACGCTCCAACATATCTTGTTGAACCAGATCCTTAGTCTCGGGCAGAGGTGTCTGGAGGATGTGAACTCCCGGTCTTGAGTGGGCCGCCAATTTTGCCAGGCTATCTGCACTCTGATTGCCCTCGCGATATATATGTTGAAGCTAAACTTCCCAAGAGCGTCACATTAAGGCCCTAATATCCTGCATCAAAGAAAAACCTTCGATTAGCTGAAAAGGGGAAGAAGAAAGAATGTTTATAATCGGGATGGAGTCCACTTCTAAGACCACTCTGCGAAAACCGAGTGCCCAAGCCAAAGTTAATCCCGAGTGGACTCCCCATAGTTCAGCTATAGTGGGGCGACAGCATCCAATGTTATGTAGAAACCCCCTACACCATAACCCATTGGAGTCCCGTATTAGGCTGCTCGCCATGGCACTGTGGACGCCTGAGTTTAGTGATCCATCAGTGTTGATTTTAATCCAGCCTTCGGGTGGTGGATTCCATCTTACCGTCGTTCCCAGTAGGAGTCCTTGTGAGATTCGCGCCCGTCCTGTGATAGCATGGCTCCTAGTAATCTAGCCCACGTAGTCTAAGACGATCTTGGGGCCCGTTGTCGGCCAAGTGAAACCAACCTCAAAAATATCCCGATTCCACCAATTCCATATGAACCAATATGCCACCCCAAAAAAGGTACTCCACTCCTGACTCTAGAATTGCAAGGGTCTGGTTAGGTTGGAACTCCACCATTGCTGCTCCTCCTGGTGAAAGAATTTCGAACCGAGTGCTACTAAGGGACATTGAAGCCAGAAGGATCGAACCTGAGAACAATCCCTTAAGGCATGTAAAATCGTCTCTGTTTGGCCACAGAATCTACAGTCGGCATCGTTGGTGAAGTGTCTAGTAACTCGTTGCTGATTAGTCATTAAACATCGTGTCGCTAGTAACCACAGGAATGTCCGTATCCTTTGAGGACCTGGCCCCTGCCATATCAGTTTCCAGTTTATGTGTTAGTTAGGGGTGTCGTGGTTTACGATCAAATCGTATGCCGAAGCTATGGTAAAATTTCCGTGAGGAGTTAACCCCCAGACGAGGCGGTCCTCGAGCATCCCAGCTGCTGGGGGCATCGAGGCCGCCAGAGCAAACGGTCACAGGAAGGTATGGGTGGATTGGCAGCCAGTTCCAGGTCCTGTTGGCATCCACTAGGTTCGCCACTGTAGCAGATAGAAGGGGAAGCAGGGGTGGCAGCAGCGTGACTGAAACGAGCGGGCCCTAGTCTTCCAACTAGGGGCCGAGCCAGAATTTGATCCAGCAGTCATTGCCAGGTTGCCATTTCATGCCTTGACGAACCCATTTCCTAATAGCGGAAATGCCTTTCCAGGTAACCGAAGCTCGGGTTGTGGGCAACGTTTGCGGTAGATGGTGGCCGTCAAAACGGTACTTAGTCTGCAGTACCCGAACCCACAATGCTGTGGGTTTGGTAAGTAGGTCCTAGCCCAGCTTAACGAGTAAGGCGTCATTGTTATACCAGATACGTTTAATTCCAAGTCCCCCTATGTTTTTTGTGCAGCAGACCATCTCCCAATTGGCAAGGTTCGGTTTATGTTGGCCGTCCTGGGATCCCCAAATGAAATCCCTCATGGGTTTTTCCATGTCATCGCAGAGTTTCCTTGGAAGTCTCGTAGTCTGCATGGTAAACGTGGGAAGTGCCGAGAGCACCGACTGGGTGAGCGTGACCCTTCCGGCTAGAGACAAAAACTTCGCGCTCCATCCATTGAGCTTATGATGCGCTTTGTCAAGGATGTGTTGGTAAGTTTGCCTCGTTGTGCGTTCGTGGATGATAGGAACGCCAACATATTTACCTAGGTCCGTGGTTTGCTGAATTTGGAGCTCTCCACTATGACGACTTGCTTGTGTCCTAGACACGTTCTTGGAGAAGAAAATCCGAGTTTTCTCCCAGCTCACTGTTTGGCCTTTTGCTTTTGTGTAACCACAGATAGAAGAAGGCCTAAGAAGTCAAGAGGTGGACTGTGGACATCATGTTCATAGACTCATAGTCAACCCTGCAATGTAGTGCACTTGATGTACGAACTAAGATCTCAGAGATTAGAGTTTCAATATGCAGGTGCTTAGACCATGTAAATATAGCAATTATGACATGAGGCAGATAGGGCATCTTGTGTGAATTCATTTGTTAAATAAACTTCGAAATTAAAATTATATACTGAATGAAAACTCCTTAACTCAAGAGCTTTTAACTATTTGACAAGTCAAAACAGTTAATTGGTTGATTAGTTGAAAATCAAAAAGCTACCATCCGCCAACGTTTTGTTCTATTAGTTAAAATTTAATATTTGAAAATATAATTATGCCCCTATTACTGATATTTTGTTAAAGGAAAATGGATATTGCCGCTTACCTTTCCCTTCTCCATGCTTCTGATTTATTCACACCAATAGGAGTACACAACCAAAGTTGACCTTACCTATGGTATACGGAGCCCCTTATCCTATCTGTTTCTTTATAAACATTTGCAATCTTTTGTCCAATTTTAAGAAGCTAATTTTGCTCTATTAATTCGCTTTTTCACTATGAGAAATCCTGAAATACCAGTTCAATTGTTTCTAAATTCAACTTTCAAAGAACCTATTTCTCTTTAATCTAAGTATTTTGTAAAGTAATTTGAAGATTAAATTATTTTATTCCTCTTCGCAAGTTTTTTTATTAAAGAAAGCATCACAATAATAGAGTTTATTTTTCAAAAAAATAACACAATATTTATTTATTTATTTACATAAGAATAAGCAGATAATAATATGAAAATAAAGATAAGATATCCACAATTTAACTAAATTTGGACACTAACATTAAAAAGATAAACTATAAATTTATAACGAATTTGAATAAGTTTATTTAAACTATATTGATTTTTTAAATAAAAAAAATAATTTTACAACATTTATAATATATATTAACAGGTAAGAATAGTATTTTCTTCACTATAATATTTTGTACATGTACATTTTAAATAATAGTATATTAAAAATTAAATATATCTTGATATTTTCACTTCTTAAGTGCATATATATGCAAATATATTAACTTACTTTATATCCTTTTTCTCAATTAGTCATAATAAAATAAGATATTTTTTTAACTCATGCCTTCATAATTCATTTTATATATAAACAGTAATACTAATCAACTAATTTTACCAAACATATTTAATAAACAGTTGATGTTATTAACTAATCAAGTCAGTTGATATAATCTACTGTTTACTAATTATTGATAACTAATGCAATCTATTGATTGCCAAACATAACTTTTATAGTTTATGCAACAAAAAGCAAAAATCTTATTAAACTTATCTTCCATGTTCATTGCTGACTTGTGAGAACACTCCACTAGGCATTATGAACGAACTTCCGTCGTAATGATCTTCTCCAACTTGAAAGTTTTGGGATTGGGATGGAAAATGACCAGCGGCAAGCGATACATATTCCTGAGAAAGGGTTATTATGCTGTCTTCACAAACTTCTTCATACATTTGATACTCCAATGCTAATATCAAGTCCCACAGCACATCTCGCATATTAGGCCTGTCAACCCCTCGTGGCCTCAAACATTTTTCTGCTGT
>JAOSBN010000179.1:11821030-11859156 GCA_027563595.1 Erythroxylum suave | reverse complement strand
ATTATTAATAATTAATTAACTACAATATAATTAATTAAAATATAATTTATTCATTAATTAAAATATTGTAATTAATTAATTAAATATAATTATTCAATAATTAAAATAAATAAATAATTAATTAACTAAAATATAATTAATTAAAATATAATTCATTTATTAATTAAAATATTGTAATTAATTAATTAAAATATAATTGATTACAATATTATAATTAATTAAAATATAATTAATTAATTAGTTATATTATAATTAGTTAAAATTAATTAAAATATTTTAATTAAACAATACATTGTAATTGATTAAGTACAATATAATTAATTAATTAATTAAAACATGATAAATTTTTATTTCTTAATATTTTTACAAACCAATCACTATCAATGGTAATGGTAATCATTCCTTCCTTTTAACCAACTATCATAATTATAATGATAATGTCTATTCCCATTCCTCACTATATTCATTCTGATTCCTATTACCATTCTTCCGTGCGAAAATGTCTATTCCCATTCCTCACTATATTCATTCTGATTCCTATTACCATTCTTCCGTGCGAACCAACCGCCTATTACTCAAAGATCAAATCTTTTTGTCTTTTTCTTTTATCCTTCGGTCGAAGATCAAATCTTTTGACAGAAGTGGCATCCTCCAGACTTATATTGCATATTAGATGGGAAGACATGGCCCACGAACACCGAAACATTACTGTAATATCACAACTTCATAAGCAGTAGGGGACAGCAGAAACTAAGATTAGCTGTTAAACCATAATTTCCTCTTTCATGCCGGAGTGCACTGAGAGCAACAAATATGTCCAAGTCTTATTAGAACAGTCAATTAATGACACAATAGATCATCATACTACAGTATCTCCTTTATAACTAGGATAAAAGTCTAAGAAGACCTCCTTATGTTAAGTGATACAGAAAGCACAACGATATCATTCTTCAATAATTGACAACTTTCTTCTTTCTTCAAATGTCTTCACTCATCTTCAATAATTTGGCTTCATATTCAGGTAAGAAGCAATCTTTTGGCCCAGAGACTTGTCAGCCTGTACGTAAACCAAACAGACGGGTGCCTAAGCAATCATTGGTTTAATGGCATGGCTATTGCGTGTGAAATTTAATATCAACCAGCACAAGAAAGAACCTAATTCAGTTTGCTACGACCAAACATTCATTATGCGCTTCACTATAAATTGAAACAATAAAGCACAGCACCTGAGACCAATATGATATCCAAATGCTGCGAATTTCATATGTAACCCTCGGATCAGACAAGGCCTCAACCCAACGGCGAATAAAGCGCTGTTGCCTGGAGATGTTAAGCAAAACAAAAGAGGGGAGTAGGATTAGTAAATGAGCAATCTGTTGTAGGTTATCTGGCAAATCTCTCATTCGCTACCTGTCTGGTGAAAATGAACGGAATCTTTCCCCAGGTTGCTTGAAATTATTCTCCTTCTCAATGATGCACTGTTAAAACGATGAGAACATAATATTTCAGATTTCATCTGATCCAAGATGAGTTCTTTGGTACACAGAGCCAGAGTCTTTGAAACAGAAACTATCACAAAATCTTGAGAAAACGTCACTCAATTTTTTAAAACAAATGTCAACCCAGCTCCTTCGAATTAATCTTCAAAAGCAAAGAACAAACCTTCTCGCGCTTGCCAGTGCACACTGCAGAAGGATTTGGAAACTTCTCAGCATGGCGGACAGGATCATACCTTGAAGGGAAGTAATTGACCTAAAAGAAGTCCCACCATCAGAAATTGAGAAAATTCCAACACAATGAAAGTAGGTATTAAAGAAACCAATGGTGATAACGCAATTTCATGTTATACAGGATCTTAATGTGATCGTATGTACAAGTTTTTAACATGACTCTAGTACCTCTTCATCCCTATGCATAAAATTCATGAAACCCTCATGATGATTGTTGTGATGGGCACATTTGGGAGCATTTGCTGGGAGCTGAAGATAATTAGGCCCAAGACGGTGCCTTTGAGTATCAGAATAGGAGAAAATTCTAGTTTGCAGCAACTTGTCATCTGAATAATAGATGCCAGGAACCACAATAGAAGGGCAAAAAGCAAGCTGTTCATTCTCTGCAAAAAAGTTATCAATGTTCTTGTTCAACACCAAGCGGCCCACTGGCTGCAAAGGCAAGATGTCTTCAGGCCATGTCTTGGTCACATCAAGTGGATCAAAGTCAAACATATGTTCATTGGCAGTATCAATAGTCTGAATGAAAAGCTTCCACTCAGGGTAGTTTCCTGCAGCAATTGAATCATAGAGATCCTGAGTGGCGTGACTGTGATTGGCTCCACCCACTCTTATAGCCTCATCCTCCAACAAAGACTTAACCCCACAAGTTGGTTTCCAATGGAACTTCACGTAGTTAGCCTTCCCAGCCTTGTTGATCAGAGTATAGGTATTAACACCGGAGCCATCCATATGCCTATAGTCTTGTGGAATACCAATATCATCAAAGAGGAAAGTGAACATGTGCAAGCTCTCAGGATGGTGTGAAAAGAAGTCAACTATCCTCCAGTTCTCCTGAATGTGTGATTTGGGGTTGGGTTTGAGAGCATGAACCATATCAGGGAACTTCATTCCATCCCTGATAAAGAAGACGGGGAAATTGTTTCCCACCAGATCAAAATTACCCTGACCAGAACGATAAAGCATAATTAGTAAATCACAAGTGCGTAACTTAAGAATTATATATGTGAGTAGTATACTAATTCAAGAGTGCCAGGATTATCTTAAAGTAGAACATATCACCTCTCTGGTGTAAAACTTCACAGCAAAACCTCGAGGATCTCTGAGAGTCTCAGGACTGCCACGCTCATGGATGACAGTGGAAAACCTGACAATAACAGGCGTTTGAACTCCCGGAGCACGAAGGAAATCAGCACAAGTGAGGTGCGATATGTCATGGGTAACTTCGAAGAATCCTTTAGCGCTAGCACCTCTTGCATGGACAACACGTTCTGGAATGCGCTCCCTGTCAAAGTTGGCAAGCTTCTCCACCAAATGATAATCCTCGAGCAGAATTGGACCTGTTAGAAAAAGAACACTTGAAATCTTATCTCATATTGGGACATTAAACTTTTTGAAATTATTACGGATGGAAACACTTGATTCTTCAAGAAATCTTGCATATTGACACATAGTAGTGTACGGTTAAGAATACGCTAGGAGCAGAATAAAAGACATAAAACAGTCTAGAGTTGCTAGGTGCTTCAAGAAATCTTGCTTATTGACACATAGTAGTGTACGGTTAACAATACGCAAGGAGCAGAATCAAAGACATAAAACAGTCTAGAGTTGCTAGGTGCAACTTAAAGGCTTCAATCAAACCAATTTAATACTTGCGATGAACAAAAAACGGCTTGATGAAAGTAGAGCTACGCAATTTACCCCTTGATCCGACGGTAAGTGAGGAATTGTTGTTCCAGACAGGAGCTCCAGAATTAGTAGTAAAGAAAGGAGAATTGAAGGCACTTGAAGGTCGGTACTGTACCAAATTCAGCCAAATAAGAACAAGATAGCACGCATAAAAATTGAGAAGGAGAAAAATAATGTAGACCATTTATTCAATTCCAAGAAAGAGAAGTGGGGAAGGGATTAAGAAAGAATTGGTACCTTGTAGGGATCCATAGCAGCTGAAGAAGAGGGAAAGAGGAAGTTTTTGTGACAGAAGAGCCTAACCAGCAATGAATAAACAAGAGAGGCTCTTTAAGTGTATTTATCCTATGCAAGTCAGTTGGGAGGCAAAACAAGTTTTAAACTGTAAAACAAGGAATATAGACTATTTTCATTTCACAAAAGATGAAAAGAAAGGCTTTCTATCAGTACAAGCAAATGTTAGTAAGAAGTTACGGATAAGGATTATTGATATAAAAAAACTGGTCCAATGATTTTTATGAGAACGGCGTCCGTCCACCGCTGCTCCTTATCTAATCTCAGCCTTCGTGGCAGAAGTTTATTTGGGCCCTTTATCAGTGTTCTCGGTTCCATTTTTCTGGAAAAATGTACAAGGGTTTTTCATCGGCCATGCAACAATATTAGCCACTATTTGTAACGGAGAAAGACAACAAAAGTGGCTCTGTGTTTTGTTGTATGGCTAAGAAAACTGGAAATGCAACAAGACATCATTATTTGGCCTTTCAGAACCTCAAGTCCGAGATGTGTTTGCATATTATGTGGCATACACGCACCAGTCTTTGTCCTCGCGATACTTACAAATCCATATTAAATGCCCATGCAAGAGCGATAGTAGACTTGTTGAACGTTGAAGAAACAGATGAAATCATTTCTACACGTACATTTCTTCTCCTCTTGCACGGCTGAGATGGATCCATGACAGTAAAACGACGAAACCAAAATGCATGAAAAAATAGACGGGAGAGAGAAAGCACATATAATAACTATCAAATCCATTCAGTTCGGAAGTCTTTATTCGGGCAACTTATTACAAACAATATCATCATGCGGATACCGCACAGTCCACAGATTTAGGGAGTATAAAATTCTACGTGCCCGGAACACGCTCAACTCTCATTCAAGCAGCAGGCGGTTCGTCCTCGCTGTCCTCCGGAGGTGGAAGGTTCAAATCGAAATTTGCGGGAAGCTTCTTGGTGCGAGTTTCAGCGGCATCAGGCTCTTGTGGAGTCTCATCATCATCTGGGACTACGTTCAGGTCCACGCCAGAGCCGACTTGTTCCTGCTGGAGCTTAGCCACGGCCTCCTGAGCAACACTAAGAAGAGCAGGCACCACCTCTTCTTCAATAATGCTCCTAGTGGCCTCAGGATCCTCGTCATCTTCACCTCTCTTGTTATCGCCCCAGTCGGCTACAAACACGGGCGGTGGAAATGCGCCTTTCCAAGGCTTTTCCTCCTTAGTATGTGACCTTAAGTGACCACACATTGCCCTGAAAGAAGAAAATGTCTTGCCACAAACAGCACATATGGGAGGAACATCAGCACCGACGACTCCAGTGGATCGTCGTTTAGGTCTCACCGCACTGCCACTGGCACCAGCGTCACCTAGATCATCCCTTGAATCTCTTTTCTTTTTCCCACTAGCATCCTCCTGAGACTCACCAGCGCTAGCACTCTCGGCAATACCCTTGTCCTTTCCGGAATCACCTCGAGCGCCAGTTTCAGTTGGAGTCCCCGAAGGAGCATCAACATCCCCAGCGGTAGTTCCAGATTCAAGTGTGGCCTTCTCCTGAGTAGCATTTCCAGAGGTATTTCCCTGGTTTTGCTGCTCATCGGAGGGCTTGTCGTCTCCAGGTGTAGAGGAGGCCCCGGAGCCAGTCATCCCCGTGAACAGAACGGAAATGAGAGTTAAGGAACTGAAAATAAATGAAATATAAAAGAGTAAGAAAAGATTCATATGTGTATTGCGGTGCCTGAAGAAGCATGGTGCAGTGTCGTCTCCTTATATAGAGGTCTTGGTGTTTCCTGAAGTCGACGGTTATTGACAGTTAGCAGTTTTCCCCCGCCAACTTCGGAGACATGTTGGAAACGGTACGATGTTTCATGCATGAAGGGGTGCCTGAGAAACAGTAGCCGTACGTACGCGTGGAATGATGATTAGTTTGGGCGGAGGAGATGGGCGATATCATAATTTCCATTTCCATTTTAGAAGACTTGATCCCGATTCGATTCATAATTTCATAGTCAGCCGAAACTTACAATGCTTTGAGTAAGGCGGGAAAGTAATAAACTGCCGTGGGATTATATAGATTGTTGATCAGTCCACCATTTTGCAAGTTTCGAACCATCACCTTAGGACATGAATGAGTGCTGGATCTCTCTCATAATATAGTTTGAGATAAATCTGAATGAGATGTTAAGAAGATGTTTCAGGAAATGACACAGATTGGTATATACGTCATAGAAAGGCAAGCATTCGCCGTCGAGTGGAAAGGTCCAATGATGGGTCGGATTAGCTGAAGAAACCTTAGTTCATGGTTGACTTGGGAGGAAAGGCAAAGAATACGCCTTGTCGATCGGTAACTAAGTTAATTAAAATAATATTCATTAGTTTTTAACTTAATGTAATAATAAATTATCTTTTACATTAAAAACCTTTTAAGCTAATAGTAATAATAAATAAAATAATCAATCTTTTATTTTTATTTATTATCCATATTTTTATATAAATAACTTGATTGATCTTTACTCTTAATAAAAAATTATATTTGTAATGTGTTATGTTTATATCTCACTAATTCTAGCAAAAAGCATATAAAAATTTGTTAATATGTAATATAGTTTGTTTTTTATTAATAATTAAAAATATATTAATTTATTATATTTTATTAATAATTACAATTTTCTAAATTGAGATTTTTAATTAGAATTTATATTATTATCCAATAATATTAATAAATAAGAAGATTAATTACTTTCTTGATAAAAAATTAATAAAGGATTTAGTTTACCATGAGAGTTAAACTGATTAATATAACATTAGTTATTAATAAAAATATAAATCATATTTTTATGATAAAAATAATAATCAATAAAATTAATTATTAATTATTTATAAAAATATGAACTATAAATAAAAACTTAACAAAAAGACAATTTTTACTGTTATATTAAATTAATAAATATATTAAATATCATTGTATTTAAATAAAAATAATAATATGTAAATACATGTCGCTGGCTGTCACAATGATCCCATGACCGCGGAGTGCCTATCTTCTCTTGAACTTTCTTTTTTAATAAATTTATAATTTTAACAGACTGATTTTTTTTTTTTATATATAACAAAAATACTTATGGCGAACTTTTCACAGGACATCAAAGTCGTAAGCATAAGAAAATTTTAGTGAAATTTACGAAATCACATAAAAGACTGATATCTTTCACTGATATAAACGATGGCATTATGTATACATCAGAAACATTCGCTGAGTCCGAAACGGCAAACCCAGATTCCCTAATATTTACGTCATTGTATACAGCAGCCTAGATTTCTACGAATTTCAATACCTTATGGCGCACTGTTATATTTCGTTCCTTCACAAATACCATATTTCGAGTCGATGAAAGGGAAAACAAGCAAAAGGAGAACTGCTAAAGCTTTTAGGACAATCCATAGAAACCTTGGCTTAGTGCCTGGAGAATGAGAAAAGGAAACTATCAACATAATTCACTACATTTCCTGACTACTTGTCAGTGCTTGCGAAGCTCCCATCAAGAAACGAATAAACAAGGACAGAAATAATTCTAACTCCATCAAGAAATGGATAAAGTAAAAAAAGAAGTTAAGATTGTCACAAGCGCCAAAAGTATAAGAATCTGGAAAGTAAATCGTTCTTATCAATCTTAATGTGAAGTCTATAAAGTATGTACAAGATGTTTGGCCTGACAGATGCCACCACAGAAACTGTAGTAGAGAAAATGATACTCCCAACTGTCACAGACACACATGAATATTCACTACCCTTACTATCATAGTCGAACTTATTCATTCCCAAAAAGAGGGCTCGAATACAACTCAGGTCGAAACTGACCAAAGCAGTCCAAATGGAAACAAACCATATTAAGGATTACCTACTGCCCAGAATTGCCCAAAAGTCGCTCCACTGCTGCATGTACATTTCCTGCAGTTGCAATTAGCGCCCGTATGTTCTCTTGTGTATCAAAGAAACCCATTTCCTGTAGCTGTGTCAACTGGGTTGCATATAGTTCTTCAGGAGGTACTGCAATACAGAACTAAATAAATGAGTCAACAAGAGAGTGAGCGAGAGAGATAGAGAGAGAGAGAGAGAGACTATTAACCATTAGATCTGTTGGGAACTGACAAACTGCCTGCACCAAGTCCACCAAACATGTTCATCAACATCTCTAAGCCTGCATTATTTCCTGTTCCTGCAATCATGATCAACTAAACATCCTGAAAATGCACAAAAATCTTCTACAGAATGAAGGGAGACGAAATAGGGGAAAAAAGTGGTTTGGTACACTTAATTTGTGCAGTAAATAGACAACTAGATTAAGCTGGTCCTAGGATCAGCAAGCATCCAGTGTTATTTGGTTGCTCCATTAAATGTTTCTATCCTAATGTATTGCCAATACAGCAAATATCCTAAGCCTACATACGAAGACACTCAAATCATGAAGTTATAACGCAATATGCTATAGGAAGTTGCACCAAAACTGTGGCTCAATTAGGAGGCAAAATTTGAAGTTCTCAATACCTGTGCCTGCACCAGTTTGACCTGGTTCCCTGCAAGAAAATATCATGTCAATAAACTTGAAGCAAAATCAACCATAATAATATTCCAACACAAGTGTACAACCAATTGCCATTGACATTTAGCCAATTCCAAACTAAACAGGGATCTACACTTCCATTTCAGAGAAACGATACACAGATAGGTCATATTACAACGTACTGGGTTGATTGCTGTCGCCCAAGCTGAGACAAAAGGGCTTGCTGGAAAGTCATAAGTTGCTGAAGAACAAAACCAGAATTAGTATGGATATTACCATAAGAAACTAGAGTTAGAAGAACGTGCTTTGGATAACTTCAACAAGTAAATGTTTCCATATCTGATTGCAAGAAAGAGCACACATCTCAATGATACTGAAAGTTATAAATTCTCAAGGGTATTGCACTGTAGTCATCCGTTCAAGTGGGATTGCTCCTCTTTGTGTTCCTTATCAGTAAGCGTGGAAGGAATCGGGAGGAATTGTACAAACTGAGAACAACTCTACCTGCATTGTCTCAGGGGAAGTCATTTGACGAAGAAACTCAGGATTTTGCATCATTTCTCTTAGTTGAGAGTTAGAATCTACCATGCTACGAAATTGAGGATTCATACCAAGAACCTGAAACTTGGCAGATGTTAATTGCTTGATGTCAATAACCAACAGTTTTACACACAAAGAAGCTTGATAATAATATTTTTACCTGGTTCATGTGCTGAGGGTTTGATAGCAGGCTTTGCATCATTTGTGAAATAGCTGGATTTTGCATCAACTGGGTCATCAAAGCAGGATCAGGCATAGCACCAAACATGTTGTCAAGTTCTGGAAGGCCAAGTCCACCAAGTCCAGTAGGCGCCTGTGGCCTAACATCCCCAGTAGGATTGGACCTCGTGGTATTGGTTTGGGCACCCCCAGCTGCCAGATTTACATTAGTAATTTGTGATTAAAAGCAATCAATCTGTGATACTCAGAGAAGTTTTTACTATTCATGCTTGCTATATGTTGAAAATACATGTATATTTAGTTGATGTCTAACCCTAGAATAGGAAATACAATCAATAGTAGTAAACACCTTCCTATTTTATGACTATACAGCCATATACAACTCAACACAATCAAAAATCTTAGTCTGTTCCAGACTAAAATATTGACCCAATCATGAGGAAATGTAGAAGCATATAAAAGAACACTTTCGTGGTGAACAGATAAACAATAAAATTCTAAACAGACTAGGAAAAATCACTGAGGATATACAGAGATGTAGCCTCAAGTAGCTGTTTCCTTGTATGTCCATGGGTAACTTTGGTAAGTAGTATTTAACGAGAACAATCTTCACTGTTTTATCTTTCTCAATGCTGATAAATAGGATGATGGTGAAAAGATAAAGAAAGATTTAGGACAATGTCTATACCAAGATATAAAGCATCCTAATAACTTGAACTACATTCAGAGGAGAGCAGAAATACTTACTTCCAGCAGTCCAGGGATTAGGGAGTGGATTGATATTTGGAGCAGGCGAACCAGCAGTTGTTTCAGTATTTGTGGTTGATGGGTTAGTTGATCCATCTCTAGCTTGGTTCCCAGCCTGAGCTCCTAAAAGGGCAGAAAAAGGGTTTGCAGTATCACCTCCAGCATTTCTGCCCATTGTAGTTGCATTCAGGAAAGGCTCCTGAACAGTTTCATACATGCGCCTAAGCATATTGAATCCCTCTGGAGAAGATTCAATATTACTCATTGCTCTGTCAGTGTTGCGCATCATCTCCCGCATGAGCTCGGGGTTTCGTGCAGCTTCAAGTGTTTGGCGGAGAGTGCTGGGATCATTAAGTATATGAGCCAGCTCAGGATTTCGATCAATGATATCACGCATTTGAGGATTGTTCATAATCAAATTCCTCATTATCTCAGGATTGTTCATAAGGTTCTGCACTACGGGCATGTTCATTATTTCCCTCATAATATTTGGATTCTGGGTCAGTTGTTGCTGCACCTGTTCCAACTCTGGAAGTCCAGCTCCAAACATACCACCACTGCCACCCAAGCCCCCTAAACCAAGCTCAGGAAAGAGTGAAGCTCCAAATCCAGACCCTCCAACTGACCCACCTTCAGTGGGACTAGTAGCATGTGGATTATTTGGAGTAGCATTTGTGACTCCAGTACTCGTAGGTGCAGTTGTGTTGGCAGATTGACTTGGTGGAAGACCACGAACCAAGTGGACTGTTTGATCTGCCCCCAAGCCTACATGAATCACAATACAACGAGAACAATCAAATACTCATGTATATTAACAATACCTTAAAATTTGGCTACTAAAGGTGTTTTATCTTGTGAAGGCTCATGATAAAATGTACTAACTACATATTAGGTGAGAGTGACACCCAACAACATGATCTACAGGCCAGCTTTTGTGTCCATACCAATCATTAAAATGGTATGGACATATCAAATATCCAACCTGGATTAGACATTCTTATATCTACAGATTTCAACACCAGATCATAGACAACTCAAAATAAAATTCAAGCCTAGGAAACACTACAAAACTCAATATGATTCAAGACTAAAAAGCACCACTGGGAACAACCGAATTAGAAATGATGTTCTAGAAGTCAATGCCATACCTCAATAAATTCAAGACTAGAAAAGACCAAGTCAATGTCAAATCTGAACAGAAAATCGCAGGAGGCCTAATTCGCTCGTGCTAAACCAAAAGAACAGAACAAAGAAACCAGGCTCTAAACCGCTGGGGGAATAGAATACAAGGGATAGACAAAGGAAAAAGAGAACATAAGCAGCAAGAAATTAAAACTCTGCTAGTCAAAACAGCTAAATCAAAATAGTAACCCTTCAAACAAAGCCCATTAAACATCTACGCGCATATGCCCTCTTCCCTACAAGAATCGACGTCCAGTAGCTTTATTTATTTTCTTGCACAATGAAACTCTATGTGCCAAAGAAAAAAGTTAAACCATGTGAATAATTTTCACCCAATTTCAGATCAAAAATCGCCACCCAACCCTAAAACAGAATCAATCCGTAAACCTTCTCCTCTAACACTCCCCAATTATCCTAGATCTCCAAAGAAAAATCAAACCCAGAGCCGTTTAATTCTCAATCATCAAGATCAACACTTTCAGAAACAAATTAAAAAAGAAAAAAGCAAAACATAACATACCGTAGCTCTCAAGAGTCTGATCGTCCTTCAAGATCCGGCCTTTATAGATAACCCGTTGATTAGCGGCGGGAATATCGCACTTCTCGGCAAGAACGCTCTTGAAAGCTTCTACGGTGGATGATAGGTTGATTTCAACCGAGAACTTAGAGCTGTTAGAGCATCGAACATTCACCGTTACCAAATCGCTCCCTCCCGAATTCAATTCATTGACCCCATCTACAGCTCCATCTCCTCCCATTATTCTCTCTCTCCCCTCTTCACACCCAAATAAACACGCAGTAGTCAGAAGCTGAAAATCGACAGACCAAATCGAGAAATTGAAGAAGCCCTAATTAACAAAACCTAGAAGAAAATTGGGGACAAAGAAAAATGTGAGTTAGAGGTGGAAAGAAATGAGGAAACTTGGCTGAGAAAGAAAGGCATGTTAATAATAGTAATAAAGTTTTTGGGAGTGGGAAGTAGGGGCGTGATTCTTACGTGCCATGATACGCGAGTGAGTCCCTCTTGAGACGGCGTATGTACCATAGTAAACAATAATAACGCCACACTTAATTGTCCTTGTCTAAAAGGAAGCTGCAAAATCATTCCCACTCTGCCCACGCCCCGGGTTTTTTTTTTTTTTCCACATACCTCACCTTAAAAGCCTAAACCAAACTGGCATAATATATGGCTTGATTTGGGAGAATGGTTGCGGTTCATAATTTGCTGAAATTAACCTACTGAAATAATAAATACTTATTTTCAATAAATACTTATATGTTTGAGATTGCTATTTTGGCAACTGCTGAAACGTGAAAATAGGTGTTTGACGAGTGCTGTTGCGGTTGCTGAGAAGAGATAAAATGATTAAAAAGCTTATTAATTTAATAAACTATTAATTGTTATATAAATAATTAAAAATATATTATTAATCATATATATTTAAGATTATAAATAATAAAATATTAAATTAAAATAAGAAACTATAAACAAAATAAATTTAGTAAATAAATATTTCAAAAAAATACATTATTAATCGTATAAATTTAAATTATTAATATTAAATTATTAAATTAAAAAAAAATATAAATAAAATAAATTTAGTAAATAAAATATTTCACGTAACTGAAATATTATGGCAAAAACTTCTTTCTATTAATTAAGTAAGGGTATAATGGAAAATACTAAAATATCATGAGGTTATTATTGGAAAGTAAAATTTTTACCGTATCAGTAATTTCCTACCGCAGTTCTCTTTCTGCTTATCTATTTCTGCGGTGACATTGCGATCTTCTGCAACCTAAAGTTATCAGGCACAATTCAAACGTGTGACTGCGTTTGAAAATTGTGATAGATAAGTACTTATTCTCACCGCACAGCATATCTAAACACAGCCTATATCTCTATTTTGATTTTTATCTTAACATTTAAATTTTTATAAAAATAAATTCAAAATTAACCTAGATTATATATTATTTATTTTAGCATAGTTGAAACAATCGCTCTATTAATTAGGAATAAAACCGCATACTACTAAATCTCTTCAAATTATACATATTACTGAATTCAAAATTTATTGTTGTCATTGCATTATTTATTTTATCATAAAATAAACAAAGCTTGGATATCTTATTAAGAGTTTTTTTATATCATATTAAATTCTGGGATAAATTTTAGTAAAATGATATTATAAAAGACATTTGTATAATTTTATTATTTACCGATGCTTTCTATTTTTTGAATTTATTTAAAAATATTTTATAAAACTAAACTTTTTTCCTCGTCTTGGGCTCGTTCAAAGCAAAAAGCCTCAGCCCATATTCAGAGGTTAAGACCCAAATGAATGATTTTGAGTTTAATTTGGAGGCATTCCGGAGCGCTTGGTTCAGGGGTTTATGCCTTTATGGGTTATCGTTTATACGACGGTCGGTGCAATGCTATTCCCGATCTTAACAAGATTGGCGTGCCAATGATTTTCTTATTCTGATGGCCCGGCTCTTCGGAACCAAGTATTACTGCTTACTTATTCCCAGCTCTCCAGTTATTACAGTTTCTTTAGGACATTTGGTCGAACACCTTGCTTGTTTTAGTTGCTTACGGCCGTACGAGTTTCGGCTACAACAATTCAACCACAGTTTGGCTGAGGAAGGTCTGCAAAGTCGTTATTATACAGAAATGGGTTAGCAGTCAATTACTCAACAAAGTAGTTATCTTTTAAGAACCATAGTCACTTTTTGTAGTGTGCTGGTTATTGACATTTCTTGCCATTTTTAACTTGGTAGTGTTAATTTGTGTAGGCAAAGTGGTTAACATGTCAAAATGGAAAAAGGTAAACGCGAGACTTTTGGGTATAAGCCGCGGGATGATTCCCCCTTCGGCTTGGACTGTATTGAATATTCTTCGTGGTAGAGGTATGTACTTAACTAGTCCGTATGGCCCTCAGGATACCAATTTTGTTATTGATAATTGATACATGAATTGCAACTTTAATATGTAGGGTTTGAAGCTTACTTAGTTGGTGGATGCGTGAGAGATTTAATTTTGAAAAGAGCACCTAAAGATTTTGATATTATCACCACTGCTAAACTTCAACAGGTTTTTGGTGGATTCTGTGTATTCTTCACATGTGTTTTGTTCACAGTTATATTTCTTGTATACCAGTACACGTGATTATTGGATGAATGAGACTTTGTTTTTTCACATACTGTACCACAGATCAAAGGCCAATTTTTTCGTTCTATGATCATTGGACGGAAGTTTCCTATATGCAGGGTGTTTATCAAAGATTCAGTAGTTGAGGTCTGTTCGTGTGCATTGGTTTGAGTGATTCCTTTTTTGTCATTTCACCTTATCTGGGTTGGTGCAGACATTATACTAGTGATTTCTGACTTGTACTTGAACTGATTTCATGCTTGGATAGGTATCTAGCTTTGAAACGGCATCACTTGTTGATGTAAACGAAAAAGTTTGTTTTCTTGAAAGGCCAAGTGGTTGTGATGAAAGAGACTTCATCCTTTGGAGAGATAGCATGCGCCGGGATTTTACTATTAACAGGTATATTTTCTTCTTCCAAGATCCTTTTCATAGTTCATGTAGCTGTTTGTAAAGCGTCATTGTTAAAGTGTTGGCTAAAATTCTTGGGCTCTCTCAATTATGTGTCGAATTTTTAAAGCTGTTGAACTTGAACTTTTAGTTTAGATCTTGTAACTAATCTGTGGTTTTGCTTGGGAACAGTTTGTTTTTTGACCCTTTCATGCACGAAATCTATGATTATACCAATGGGATGTCAGATTTAAGGTCCTTAAAGGTGATCTTTCCCCCCTCGTAACTTGGTAGTAAGTTTGACTTCAAATTTAAGTTCTCAATTATTATGCTCACTCTATAGATTTGTATGTTTTCAGCTTAGAACGATAACCCCTGCCCAACTATCATTTGAAGAGGATTGCGGTGGGTACTTCCACCTGTTATATATGAATCTACTATTTATGAATTTTAGACATCAGGGAGCTTTGTGGAGTTCTTTGGTATCTGACATGCACATATAAACTGTGTAATGTAGCAAGAATTTTGAGGGGCTTAAGGCTTGCTGGTCGTTTGGGCTTGTCAATTTCAAAGGAAACTGAAACTGCAATGCATAAACTCTCATCTTCTGTTGAGAATTTGGGAAAGGTACTCGTGAGTCTCAACTACGACTTCTTTTACACCTTTTCCGTTTTTTCTATTTGTTTTCGTTATTGATTGCTTAGAAATGCTATGATATTTCATCCCCTGTGTATGGATCCTGATTTCTTTGCGAGATATATGCAAACATAGGTGAAGTAAATGCATCATGATCTTCCCTTCAAATTGATATTCTCTCATTTCAGGGCAGGATAATGATGGAATTGAACTACATGCTATCCTATGGAGCTGCTGTATCTACGATCTGCTTGCTTCAAAAATTCAACTTGCTTGAAATGTTTCTTCCATTTCAAGTTTGTAACTTTCAATCTCTGATTTACCATATGTTTATATTAGTTGTGTAGCTATTAGTTCAATTCTGATGTTAAACTGTTGCTTGCAGGCAACCTACCTTCAGAAAAGTGGTAAAAGATCTGCTTGGACTTCCAGGATGCTATTGGTAATGTTCAGTGGAAATTTTGACTTCGTAGATTGTGTCAAAATTTGTCAAGAATAAAGATATGCAAGTTTGAGTCTGTTGAGGTGACTTTGCTGACAATAAACATACCCAAGTTTCAGTCTTTTAAGATGACTTTGTCTATAATGAAGATGCCTATGTTTGAGTCTGTTGAGGTGGCTAATGATGGTTTAATAAAATAATTAGGATTTTGCTTTTCTGAGTTGTCAAGATGATATTTTCAGTTAAAAGGGACCTTGCATAACCTTAATGAATTTGGATGAAGTTTGTTGCTGCCATTGGAAAGTATGTGAGGTGGCTTATGTACATCAGGAAACTATCTCAAATTCTAAAAGCTTGTAGGTAAAATTTTCTTCTTTGAATACAAGTTTCTAAGAGATTCTACTGGAATCATGTACCTTAGTGCAATAGCAAATGTGTCCAGAATCTTCAGTATCTGTGGTGCTTGCATGAGCATTTTAAATTCTAGTTTGCTTCACCCAGTGTTGGAAATTGAGCAACGTACTTATTTGTTTTACCTTTTCTGCTATTACTTTGATTAATATGTTTTTGTGTTCTCCCTGCCAGAAATTATTCTTCAATTTGGACAAGCTGGTTAGTTGTGATCGACCTTGTGATTGCCTTCTCTGGTGAGGTTCATCAAATCCCTTTCCTGTCCACTTCCAAATGTTTCTGATGGGACTAATCAAATTTATACGTAACTTACATCATCCACCATTTTTTTGGCATCACCACGTTTTGTTGAGTTATTTAACCATTGACATGTTGACTTTTCTAGCTACAGACTTTTTTACTTGAGCATGTCTTCTACTTAAGTTGACTTTTCTCAGAGAGAGAGAGAGAGAGATAAAGATATGAGGAGGAGTTACTTGTTAGACCTTATTTAAAAGGGTATGATGTGTTTACTTTGAGTCTTATAATTGAATGCTTGCCCGGAGGGGTGGAATTAAATACATCGCCAGTATTTTCTGAGCTTCGAGTCTCACATCAGTTGGGATGTATATATCCAATATAAACATATTATATAGAAGAAATTTGATAGAGTTACCTAGACTTTCTTAGCCTATATTTGAAGGGTGACCATGTTGTGTAACTTCTCTGTTAGTTATCACTACCATAAACTTAACCGCAGTCATGGTTTTCTGCTTGAGATGTTTCTGCTCATTATGCATATACATGTACAGGGTTGGCCTATTGGCATTTCATCAAGCATTGGCAATTAATCCACAAGATGCTCTTGTAATTTGGGCATTTGCTTCTGTACTATATCATGGGAAGTGGCAAGATGGCATTAAATTTGCAAGGAATAATGCCAAGACAGATGTAAAATTTCTACCTGAAATCTCAGGTTTCTCTGAAATTAAATCAGATACGGAGCTTGCAGAAAAAGTTACTCATCTAGCATTTTCAGTCCAAGAGTTCATGAATTCTTGCACCAGTGATGATGGTAATCTAGATTCTCCATTCTCTAGTGTGGTAAGTATGTGTTAATTTGTCATGTGTATGTTGATGATAATAATTGATCTTTGCACTGGCTAATGCTTAAGAAATGTTATCCACACAACTTCCCTTTCTATGGTGTCTTTTCCACTTATTTAAATGAAACACACATAAAAATTTATTGAGGTAATTGGCAGAATATTCATCAATTTTATTATTTGACTTTCTGCACAGTTTTGTTGCATATTTTTGTTAAAATACTGTTGCCTGCTTCTTTTAGTCACACTGCCACTGTTGTATTGTGGTCTGAAGATCCTCTTCATGTTTGTTTCAAGTTGGCTTGTTATCCCTTTTAAAAATATACAATGTTACACTGTCATAATTTTATAAAGTTTTGGGTTTATTCCCAATATTTGGTAACACTGATTCATGTAAAATGACATGCATGAGAAGCAGTGGCACATTTTTGTTAATTTCATGTTGTATGAGGTGTCTATACTTGTTTTAAGGGATACTTGTATACAAAAGAATCATAAATGGCAAACTTAATAGGATCTAAATATTGGAATTGACCGCAACTGCACACTTATTGTGTGAGAACACGAGTAATCAATGTGTTGCCAGCAAACTACTGTAGCACCTGAATGAAATGAGGCGAACTTTCCTACTTAGATTGCTCTTTGAATGTTCCCTATTCTTCCTGAGTGACGTGTGTTGTCAAAATCTGCTATTTTACGACTAGATTTGCATTCCATGTACTTTGTAGGCAGCTAAATAAAGGATTGCAGATTGAGTTCCATAAATAGGGACTTTTTATTTCTTTTGCACCAGCACAGTGCCATTATGCTTAATATGTAGAGCCTGAATACTATATCTAACAATCGAGTTTGGTGTTCAAAACGATGTTTAAACTTATCCTGTTGTTCCTTACATTTAGGAGTTCATGATTGTGCAGTGATAATGAAGAAAATTATAGCTTGATTATAAATGAAAAAGATGCAAGTGATACCCTGTTTAGCACGTACCTTCCCATTTCTACCGACAACTTGTCTGTGGTGGATCAGGTATTCATTGGGAAAACAGCACATCGTGCTGCTAAACTTTTTGATGTGCTGGTGAATGATGTGGAATCTTACAACTATAGACGAGAGAATTTCACGATTGACCATGTGCTGCTTGGAAAGGGAGATCTGCATGAGACTAGACTTGTTCTGGGAAAAGTTATTTTGGAGACTTTAAGTGGTGGTGGTGTTGAAGGTGTGGAGGTTACTCAGAATCAGCCAACGATTATTCAGGAGGAACGTGATTCAACTCTGTCTAATCTACAGCATGATGAAGTTGTGATGAACAGGGACAAGAAACATATTTTGTTGCAGAGGATGGATAGAAAACAGAAATTGGCGAAGACAGAAAATTCTTCTGAACATGACATTGTCATGAAGAATGTAAAGTTGGTCAAGAATGGTATATTACAAGAGACAACAAAGATGCACAACAACTTAGCTGAAGTGACTCAGCTACCTGAGGACGAATTTGATGCCCTGAAAAGCAAGAGTTTAGATAAGGATAAAAAGTGTCTACTATCAGAGATGAGTGCTCAAAGGTATGATGACAGCGAATATCAGGATGAGATGTTGAAGCATATGGAGGCAAGTCAGAAGCATAATTTAAGCAAGGAAGAGAAAATCAAACTAGGAGTGAGGAAACATCTTCACACTATTTTGGAGGAGGTGGCGAAGGAGAATACTCAGCACACAAGGCAAGAATTGGTGAAGAAAAGGGATCAGCCTTTGCTATCTAGTCTTTTCAAATGATGACATTCTATGTTGTTGATTAACATGCCGTCCAATTGTGGAGATGGTGTTCTTGTAAACTAGCGAATGAATGGTAACTCTTTGGTTTATTCTGTGCCAAGCTCTCATGGACAGGCTATGTAGACACTTTTACTTACGATTCTCCATTTTGTTGCAGGTCTTTCCTGACCTGAATGGCTGGATGGTAGCTAGACGCGGGTATTATACATTGGCTTACTTTGGAGTAACATCACTCACTGTTATATTTCAATTTTGGGCTGTTTAAGATAAATAGTGGTCATGGTCCACTCCCAGAGTTGTTCTGAAAGATAAAACCTTTAGTTATGTACAGTCAAAAGGCTAAATTTGTGGAAAGTTTAAAAGGTACGAATGAGGTGGGGATTAGGTATAGAATGGAATGAGACGTCCCATGTTAGTATTTATCTCACTTTCATCTTCTCTGGCAGGAAAGGACATGCATACCGCTGTGTACTTTCCTCAGGAATCTGAGGTTCTCTGTTGATTAATTGATCCATTAGAGATTTTAAAAAATGAGTCACTTCTCCAAAGCGTGTTGTTTGATGCTTTCTCGGTGGGGCTTTTCATATTATGAAACCTACAAAGAATAGCCCCAGTGAATGTGAATGAAGGGTACCAATGTTTATTTTACCATCTTGGTATCTCCGATTATGAGAAATTAGTGAATGTTAGCCCAGAGTCTCAAAGAACCACAACATGGATATAATGCTGTATTTTAATCAAAGCTTATATATGGTCGCAATTATGTTAAAGGGTTATTAATTGCATATCAAGAAACGCGGCACTTTTTGACATGCGAGATTATTCCTGTACGAATCTTCTGTCTAATCTTGTAAATTGCTTAAAATGACGTCGTGTTGGCAATTGGACGGGTCAGACAATACGTCACTTTGGAAATGGACAGGATCCGAACTCATCAAGTGGGAGGAGAGAGAGAGAGCGAGAGCAAATAAAATCCAAGTGGCTGCGGTCAAATGCGATTGGATTCCTCGATGCTGAAATGGCAAATTCCCATTGGTCGATCAGGGACCAGCAGTCAGAGGACCCACAAAAGCCCAAGTGGGGAAGAGCGCATAGGAGCGGCACCAGAAACTACTCAAACGATGAGTTTCAAAAAATGGGATCCAACTGGCCGTTGTTAGGACAAAACAAGGAAAGTTGATGCCCTAATACCTATCATCTAACGGTCACATTTCACTAGCCGTTGGTTTTTTGAAAAAAAAGGAAACAAAAAAGAAAATGGAAAAGCTACTAGACACATGCTTCTTGAAGTCGCCTCCCTTTACACACATTTTTTTTTAATTTCACCATGTATGTGTGGTGTTCTTGAAGAATCCTCGATTGCTTTCAAGACTCTTAAATGCTGCCACCATCCCACCTACACTCTTTAGTTCTGTTGCAGGAGGCTTTTTGCTTCAATTTCTCCTGTTGATTCTTTCACCTTTTTGTCTCCTGGAAAAATGAATATATCTGATGAGAACAATCCCAACATTATCAAACCCACAAATTTTCCAGGTAGAATGTTGATGTTGTTCTGAGCATTGTTGGAGATTCTTGCTGTTAAAAACCTTTCCAACTAATATGGGTTTCGGGGGTTTTCTTTGTCTTTACTTCTCTTTCTCGTAGGAGGAGTAGAGATGGGCAGCAGAATGTCTGGACAAGAATTTAGACACAACAGAAGAGTTTTAGGTGCGTTAAACCAGAATGTTGTTGGAGCACAAGGATGCCCCCGTATTGTTGTTAACAAGAGAGGATTCCCAGAGTAATTTTCTTGATACTAAATTTCATCTGAAGCTTCAAGATAGAATATTTTCTTTTGTTTTCTTAACATAGCTTTGGCTGTTCTCCTGCTCAGGAGTCATGGAGTCTGTGAATCAAACCCATCCAATCCTGTGCACAGAGCAGTTACAAGGTTTGAGATTGCTGAGGAACTTTTTATTTTTCACTTTCATCTACTTTAGTCTGCCAGAAAAAGGGTCAAAAGGCAGGAAAATATCATTATAGAGATCCAAATTCAAACTATTTTCAAGAGATCATAAAACAAGATTACATCTTCATTTGAGATAAAGCTAAACTATGTTCAAGAGATCATAAAACAAGACTACATCTTCATTTGAGATAAAACCAACTGATTGAATTTGAGATCATAAAAGAATAAAAATTTCACCTCTTCAGTTCTTACATATCCAGATTTGATCATTTGTCATGTTAGGAAAATTTCTGCACAATTGTCAAGTACAGACCAGCATTGCCCCCAGGTAGGTTCCATTCTATTCTAGAATTGCTTAAATCTTGTGTGTTATTGATGGACGGCACAGTTAATTTCCTGGAGCTTAATTTTGTCAGGAAACTAAGAAACAGAAGTCATCAGTTCCGAGCAGTAACACATTTGGAGACTGTATATATATAGATGCTGAAGAGAACAACTCATCAACAGACCGTCCAGAACCAATGTTCTTAGAACAGACAGCAGGAGGCCTTCATGAAATCGACGAAATGGTATTAGCTCTTTCTCTCAATTAAAACTTCCGAGTCTCGTCATGGCCATGTCAATATTTTGATCCCAATAACCAAAACTGGGTAATGGAAATGACAGGAGGAGATTGAAATGGAAGATATAATTGAAGAACATGTATTGGATATTGATGGCTGTGAAGCGAAGAATCCACTGGCAGTTGTTGACTACGTTGCAGAAGTCTATGCGTATTACAGAAGAATGGAGGTAAATGGAATTTGTTGATTGCTCTTTTGGACTGTTTTTCTCTTGAAAGAGAGAATCACTTTGATGAACCGTTTATGCTGGAAAGGAGGTTTTCATTACAGCAACACATTTCTAATATCTGTTGCTTAACACAGATTTCTTAATAAACTAAGATGTTTCTCTACTATAAGCATGTGAACCGTAATTTGTGGCATGATGAATATGAGTCATAATTTATGGCATGATCTAAATAAGTTACCTGATAAAGGCATTGTTAGTGGATCTCAAATTAGTAATTCTATGACCTTCTTTATAACTATAACGACAAAGGTAGGTGTGAAACAATGTCCGTTCAGGCTCAAGGCTTCCAATACTCAAAAGCATCCTTTCCAAACTTTTATACGAATTGAAATCTGTTGTAGTCACCAAATAAGGATGTAACAGAATTGACTCCATGTTTCCAATGCAACAATTAATCTTTGCAGAGTTTTAGCTGTGTCCCACCATCATATATGGCGCAACAGTTAGACATCAACGAGAAGATGAGAGCCATATTGATTGACTGGCTTATCGAGGTAATTCAGAAGTCGCCCTCAACGTTATTCATAACTGTGAACTCTTTATTAATCTTTATTAAATGGTTGTCCTGTTTCCCTAAGTGAAGATCATCACTAATTTCTTGGTTGAATCAACAGGTTCATGACAAGTTTGACCTCATGAAGGAGACATTGTTTCTGACGGTTAATCTTATTGACAGATTTCTGTCCAAACAGACGGTGGTAAGAAAGAAGCTTCAGCTGGTTGGCTTAGTTGCTATGCTCTTAGCATGTAAGTACGAGGAGGTTTCTGTTCCTGTAGTGGGAGATCTGATTGTTATATCAGATAAGGCTTACACCAGGAAAGAAGTTCTTGAAATGGTAATTTTCTTTTTTCCTGTGTTGTGATCTTTCTTGGTTCAAATAACCTAACCGCAAGTAAACATTTTTTCTTTGCAGGAAAATCTGATGCTTAATACATTGCAATTTAACATGTCATTGCCAACACCATACGTATTCATGCAAAGGTTTCTCAAGGCTGCTCAGTCGGATAAAAAGGTCGGTAACATCACCTATATCCTCCCTGCATTTGAATAAATCTCCTTTAAAGAAGATAGGATCTTTTACTGAAAAAGACAACACTGACACAATTGCAGCTGGAGCAAACGTCCTTCTTCTTGATTGAGCTTTCCCTCGTGGAGTATGAGATGCTCAGATACCCTCCATCTTTATTAGCGGCTTCAGCAATTTACACTGCTCAGTGTAGTCTATATGGTTTCAAGCAGTGGAGTAGGACCTGCGAGTGGCATACTAACTACTCAGAAGATCAACTGTTGTGAGCTTTCTTCTCATTTCCTTTTATGTCAAAAGTCTAGTTCCTTGAACAAAGAAGATAATAAACTCATATACAATGTGGCAGAGAATGTTCAAGGCTAATGGTTGGATTTCATCAGAAGGCAGCAACAGGGAAACTCACTGGTGTATACAGAAAGTTCAACACATCCAAGTTTGGGCACACATCAAAATGTGAACCAGCAGGTTTTCTTTTAGATAACAACTGAACCGAGCCAGGAAATGGGTACAGCTAGTACTGACTTTAACATTGATTTGGATGGTGGAGTTGCACACAAAAATACTCAGCAACTTTAACATTATTTGGTTGGTGGAGTGAGTTGGACGTAATAAACTCAGCCTGTAGCCGCCTCCTCCACAGCTTCCTGTCTTTTAGTTGGAAAACGCAATTTACCATTTCAGCAATTGAATACTGTTGGAGGCAAATGTTATTAATTTTTCTGTACAATAAGAATGTATTCACTACTTGCTACTTGCTCCATAACATCAAAAGCATTGAAAAAGCTTGTTTTGCCAGTATAGTTATTAATATTATATTCACTAGTTGCTCCATAACATCAAAAGCATTGAAAAAGCTTGTTTGCCAGTATATTTATTAATATTAAGTGAAAAACGAGAGATTCAGTGGAACTAAGCAAACGACATCGTTTCTCGGTCTACATCCTTCACCAACTACACCAACCACAAGTGCATAATTCCAAATTTCCAACTTTAGATCCCTCCTTCTATATATGACATCTATTCAGAACTTCTGCATTCACATACCAACCCCATTCTCAACTCTGAAAGCGTACGCACTCTCATCATTTCCAACAATGGCAACAAAGTTAGCTTCGTCGTCAAACTCCATCCTCCTCCAAAACCCTAATCGCAAACCCAACTCCATCTTCAACACCGCCGCCGTCCCTCATTTCTCGTCCAAGATTAAACCTTTTTGCATCAGATGCGCCGCAACGTCAACAACCCCGCTGACGCCAATCCAAGCTCAGACTCCTGACGCCGACGATCGCGTCTTCAACTTTGCTGCGGGTCCTGCTACTCTACCTGCTCACGTCATTAAAAAGGCCCAAGGAGAGCTCTATGATTGGCACGGATCGGGCATGAGTGTCATGGAAATGAGTCACAGAGGAAAAGAGTTTCTTTCAATTATTCAAAAGGCTGAGTCTGATCTCAGGGATCTTTTGAATATTCCTGAAAATTACGCTGTTCTGTTTCTTCAAGGCGGCGCCACCACTCAGTTCGCTGCGATCCCTTTGAATCTGTGTGAACCTGACGATTCTGTTGATTATTTGGTTACTGGATCATGGGGTGATAAGGCGTTCAAGGAGGCGCAAAAATTCTGCAAGCCAAAGGTGATTTGGTCTGGGAAATCTGAGAAGTACACAAAGATTCCATCTTTTCATGGTTTGGAGCAGAGCCCCGATGCCAAGTATCTGCATATTTGTGCTAATGAGACTATTCATGGTGTTGAGTTTAAGGACTACCCTACTCCAAAGAATGGACTTCTGATAGCTGATATGTCTTCCAATTTCTGTTCAAAACCTGTGGATGTTACCAAGTTTGGTTTGATCTACGCTGGTGCTCAGAAAAATGTGGGACCATCTGGGGTTACAATTGTGATTGTCAGGAAAGATCTGATTGGGAATGCTCAAGGGATCACGCCAGTGATGTTGGATTACAAGATCCATGCAGATAACAACTCACTTTATAATACTCCTCCTTGCTTTTGCATTTACATGTGCGGACTGGTGTTTGAGGATCTTTTGGCACAGGGTGGATTGGAGGAGGTGGAGAAGAAGAACAAGAAGAAAGCAGATTTGCTTTACAATGCAATTGATGAGAGCGACGGGTTTTTCAAGTGTCCTGTTGAAAAGTCTGTGAGGTCGTTGATGAATGTGCCTTTTACTCTTGAGAAGTCTGATTTGGAAACTGAATTCATCAAAGAAGCTGCTAAGGAGAAGATGGTTGCCCTTAAGGGTCACAGATCAGTGGGAGGCATGCGAGCAAGCATTTACAATGCTATGCCTTTGGCTGGAGTAGAGAAGTTGGTTGCTTTCATGAAGGATTTCCAGGCAAGGCATGCTTGAATCACATTCATTGCTTTGGATGACACTTATATTCCAGTTTTTGGGGACTGCAAATATCCTATCTTGCATTCTAGACTAGTATTATTATTGTTAGGAAGTGTAACACCGAGATCTTATGCTGTCTCTTTTGATTTCAAATCTTTGATTGAAGGCAATTGTTGTATTGAATGCATTTTGTTGGCAGCATCTTTGTGATATGCCTAGTTTTTGTGATATTCAATATGCCAAGGATGATATAATAAATCATTGCTATCGAGTTCTTTCTGAGCTGAAGATGGATGTTTTATCAGGGCTTTCGGTACTTACTTTTTGTTATTGTTCGAGAAACAATTGTCAAAGTTTTTTAATAAAATCTGGCGAAGGGCCTGGAATTTTCAACGGTACGAGGGTTGATCACATATTTTGGCTTTTGTGCAATCTAACTTTTCGACTGTCACCCACAGGAACAGGAAAACCAGAAAAACGACGGTGACCTGTGGGTGATTGTCATTGCTGTGGTTACAGAATACATTAAAACAAGATGAAAAAACCAAATTGCGAACGTGTACTATAAATAAAAAAGGAAACAAAATCGTGAACGTTTTCTTTGTCAAAATTTGGTCTATGCAGGACAAATTCTAGAAAAAGAAAGCTAATATTCTTGCAAATTTTAGTTTTGCTACTTCAACTAGACAGGATTTTATTCCCATGTTCTCGGGAGCTTGAATCATTTTGTTGTAATCAACTGCTGGACCGGGTAGATACCTTCGTCAGGGTCTGTGTGACAAAACAATAGGGCGTTGGTTCATTGCTAGCATGAGCAAGATGGAGCAAGATTGAACTTGGGACAAGCTACACGAAGTCCTTCCAATGGACTATCGATATGGATTTGCGCTCACCATATCATTTGAAAGTTGACCATTTATCTTGGTCAGAAAATGACATAATACTGGCACCACTTGATGAGTGCTTATTTAACCGACTTGATCTCTAATTGGATAAATAGCGCCTCCATTAATTGTGGAGAGAGGAAACAAGGAGCTTCTACGAGTAATGCACTCACTATTTTACGTACGTATCAAATCTTTTAACATCCGTTTTATATCAGTTGAAATGTGCTTCTTGGCTATACAAATATGTCAAGAACAAAAAGAAAAAGAAATATTTGAAAGTGAGGAAATTGTCCCCCATAGCCAATATATCCTTTCTCTCGATATCTGGCATACTTGACCTATATCTGAAGATGTTTGATGTAAATCTTTTTAGGATAAGTTGATGGGATCTAGTGTTACAAAAAGAATACAAGACTACTGCTGTGAGGTTGAATCCATTGGCTGCTGTAGCTGGAGAGTGGTTGTAGAATTGCAACAAAAAGAAGTTTCTAAAGACATCCGCTCGGAGTTTATGAAAATGCAAATCTAGAGAAAAGGGTCCGGGCAGATCCTGGTGCCTCACTTGCCGGGCTAGATGGGACATCATTTGCGCGGTATGCATTTTGACATTTCTGTACCTGCATTTGCACATTTGCATTACAAGTATCTCCGGAGTTACATTGCTGATATCAAAAGAATTATATGCTAAACGTAGGTTAAATGTTCTCTTGGGCTATTCCACTACATACGCCCATGGAATGGTAATGTCATGGTTTGCAGCAGTCACAATGCAACCTCGGTTAGGAAACTAAAAGGAATGAAAAGAAATGACAAGGAAACATCCAGAGCAGAAAGATTCATGAAGATTAAGCTATGACCTTTTAAATGGTGACCTTGACAATTATGCAAATTTTTACACATCTAATTACTTTTCAAATTTTTATGTTTTTTCTACCCAATCACAACATAAAAAACTGAAAACTAATTAAAACAACACAACAATCAGTAAATGGGCAACTTTCGAGGCTAAGCTATTAGAGGAAAACCCATTTTTCTACTACAGATCATTAAAAGCAGGCTCTAAAATTCAAATTTAACCACAGCTAGCGTGATCTACATAATGTCATCACTCTACTACAGATAGTTAAGGCAAGGAAGAAAATAGCAGGTTCTAGAATTCAAATCTTACGTAACATCATCATATCTTAAAAGGTTGGAATAAGAAAATCACCTCTTCAGGACTAAACTGAAGAAGCATTGAAATAACAGGCAGCAAAGCCTCCACTTCACCTGCTCCAAGAAAGTTACCAGGAGAAATCAATGCCAATAATATTTTTGCACCATAACAATTGTGTGGTCAGTCAAGTTGTAACCTGTTTCAAGAAGCTTCAAGACAACATTTTTAAGATAAGTCATGTCTACTCCCTCCCTCTTCTGTGACCTCTCCATGTTGCGAACTTCAGTCTTCAACATGGCAACCTATGGTCATCGAATTCAAAACTTTCTTAATCAGGAAAATAAACTTATACATTGTTAATTGTCGTATATCATGCCAAACAAACATTTTCTCGTCCAGGAAATATTCTTGACTTTTCAATAATAAATCCAAGGGTAATTAAGTCCTTCTGACTATCATTCAATTGGACCAAAATCAACTTGATGTGGATTCCAAAGCCTGCCTTCTGACCATCGTCAATGACTAAATTGAGCCTTCTCATTTAACATTCAATAATAATGAAGTGCTTACTTTCATGAGAATCAAAGAAGTTCTCATGTGGCTCCAAGAACCAATTTCCTTCATATAATCCAAGAAACTGGGTGACATCCATTGATCTTGTTACACTGAGAGGTATAGTAGTGTCTTTAATTAGGGTATCTAACTTCATGAGCTCCAGCATCTATGGGACACAGTACAAGAAAAAATTAAGGTAGGAAGTAGAAAAAAAGGTCCAGAAATACCTGTTGGCTGTGGAGGCGATTTTCCCGTTCAAGTTCCTCAATTTCCTCCTAAATTCAAAGAAGTATAAGAGACTGCAATACGATGGGATTAACCACAAATCTTTTCTTAGAATTACATACTTGAAGCGCCAAAATATGCCGCTGTGATTGTGCTAGCTCTTCCTCTCTTTGAGCTTGCTGCCTTGCCAGAACCTAAAATTTATGGAAAGGGCACAATAAGTTAATTGGTTACTGCAACTTTTTCAGTTGATCATAGTCCAAATCTCAACTTTGCAGTAAGTTTCTGTCGAACATCACTAAAAGTAATGTAAGGGAAGATGAAAAGAAGTAAATCAAGGAAAGATTAAGTAATAAGATAGTTCTGGGAAGAAATAAACCAGAATTTGCTGCTCTGCAGCAGAGGATATATTATTTGGGGCATCCGGTCTTTGCAAGGCTGAGTCATATAAAAGAAAAGGTAAGAACAAACAAAGACTAACGATGATGATTTATTTGCTACAGTAACCCAAAAAAAAAAAACTATTACCTGTCACTTTGTTATCATTGTGACTGACCTGAGACACAAGATTAGACCAAGGATTACAAAAAGGAAACAATGGCGAGAATTATAACATGGTTACATAATCATTTTGATTTTTCCAGTTGATAATGAATTTCTAAATATTGACTCAATTCAATGTCTGCAATCTGCCTATACATTTATATGTTAGGACAAAAGTAATGTCATAAAGGGCCTTGGCCTGAAATTTGACTACCATTAAGTACTCATAATTTCCAAATGTACCAAGCCTTGAGCATAAGAAAGATAACATACAAGTGTTCTTGATTCGAGAGACTGACGAAGATTCTTATTGTCATCAAGAAGTTTGGAGATTTCATTATCTTTCTCCCCAATCATTCTATCAGCAAGATCGCGAAATGAATCATGCTCTTCCTACAGAATGAAAACCAAGTTAAACAACATAAAGTAAAAGAATTTTAAAAACATTTCAAGGAAAAGTAACAGAGAAATGGTACTTTGAGTTTTTTAAATTGTAGTTTTAGTGCGTCTAGCTCTCTTTGTATATCTTGTCCAGAAGACACTTCATTTTCAGCCTTCAGCGCTTCACATCTCACTACAAAATTTTTTCCGAGGGATTTCACTTATAACTCAATCCAATGCATCTTTTAGGGCAAGAAAGAGAAAAGGTACGAAGAAACTTTTTAAAACAAGTTAAATCAGCATGTTACATCGCCATGTTTCCTCCAAATTTTGAAGATTTATCTCCCACGTTTCTTTTTCTGATTGGTGGCGAGCATTGGCAGAATCGAGTTTTATTTCTATGCTCTTGATCAGTTGCTTAGCATTGTTAAGAGCAGCATCCCTGAAATAGATACAACATTGGGAAGTTTTACCATAACGAACATATTCTAAGAATATAATTAAAGATAGAAAGTTTGCACGCCCCTTATGACAATTACTATAGACCTACTTATTGACTTGACTCTTAGAGACCTAATTGTAGATAATAATAAGTACCCCACTTCTACTGAAAATAGGAAACCTAATTGTAGATAACAAGAGGTAACCCACTTCTACTAAAAATCAGAAACTAACAACTCTTTCTATTTTTCCTCTAATAATTGCAAACTAATTACATTATCTGCTCTTGACTTGGTCGTCTTGCGAAAGTATGTCTTTAGTGGTCTATCATAGACCTATGGGGCTGAACTTCATAAATCTAAATAATTGCACCATAAAGAGCACCATGGCGTCCAATCATAGTTACCAAGCCATGAGCAATCGAGCAGTGTGGTCAATGTAGAAATTAGAATGCATAAATGTCAGCTTTATTTTCATCCAGATTAATATTTCAACTTCTACTTGTTTAACTTATGGTGTTGAAGCTATGCATTTGGATAACTGACATAAAATTATCGGCTAGTTGAAACCAGATATTGTTTGTCGATCAAGACATTGGATTTTCATTCAATTAACCTTTATTAAAGGATTTCTAGTTACCTCTCAGCTACTTCTCTATCGTGATTGGATAATGCATCCTTAAGATCTTGCAAAGCCTTATCTCGTTCTGCAGATGCCAATGATATTTCATTTTCAGCCTCCTGGGGTATAATATCAATCATTAGCAAAGAAAGATTTCATGTAAGACAGATTAAACTAATCCCTAAAGAATAATATACTTATACTAAGACTGTACCTTTAGAGCCTCTTCTAAAGCTTTAAGTTGATCAGAGTCCTTAGCTGCTGCTAGGTCAGCATCCTTTCTCTGGAGAAGTGCATGAGCGCGAACTTTATATGAAGAAAATTCACTTTCAAGGCGGTTTATCTGCAACACAGATTGATGGAAATATTATTGAAGGAAAAATCTACTGTTATGATGTAACTGTTCCTGATTGGAAGCATTACCAGTCACCACTGAGTATCATAAACCAGTGATTATAAGTTACAAAATAAAAGACCTGATTATATCCAACAGTAAAAGCTGCTATTAACACAATCTCTACAAGAAATTATGTTAGACACTAGCTTGCACCTCTTCTTTCGCTGTTGATAGTTCAGCTTCTTTTTTACTTAGTATATCCTTTCGAATAGATGCTTCTAATTCCAATTGACCTGCACAATATAAAATGATGACTACCACTCAATCAATGACAAAATTTCAATAAATTCACTAAAGAATATATAAGTACTTCTCATTTTAGCTGCTTCAATTTCAGCTCGTATGCAGTTACTTTCAGCAATTTCCAGTTTCATTTTAAATGCCTGAGAGGCAGCTTCCCAGCTTTCCTTTTCCTTTTCCTGAAAGCACAACTCATGGAATTGGAACCCAAAGCATCTGTTTATAAAATAACTAATATAAATAATAAAGAAAATTAGGTATCAAGGATATTCAACAGAAAATCATGCAGATGAAACAGAAACATCTGTTTATAAAATAGCTATTATAAATAATAAAGAAAATTAGGTGCCAAGGATATTTAATAGAAAATCACGCAGATGAGACAGACAAGTAAATGGAAAAGTTTGCATCAATGATGGGAAACAGAACTCAGGAATAAGTATTCATCATTTTTGGTCCTGAAATGCCTTTCGAAATGTTCAGTCCTTACATGCTCATGCTTCTGGTGAGCTAGTTCTCCTTTAAGACTTTCAAAAGCAGCTTTAAGTCGTGCTGCTTCACCACTTGAAGCTGCATCCATCTCTGTGAGCTTAGATTCTTTCTCAGCAAGTAGAGCCTAAAAAATTTCACCATTTAATAAAGTTTCATGTTGGAGATCTTCTCCTACATTGAGCATTCTATAGCTTAAATCAGTAATTCAATGACATCAACAGAACTATATTAAACAAGAATGTTATTTGTCTTACGACAAATTTTATGTTTAAGGAACAATATAAATTGTAAGTCCCACCTGAAGAGAAGATATAGTTTCCCCAGCCTTACTCCTATCTGCTATAACATCAGCAAGTTGGTTTTCCAAATTCTCTATGCTCTATTGGAAAAACAGAAACAGGAAAGACATTAATGCACGCTACAAAGCGAAAATGGAAAAAGAAGAACAAAAAACCATTGTAAATAGAAAACAAATGAAAATCCAGAGCATGCGAGACAAGTTACCTTTTGATGTTTAGCAGCAAGCTCTGCTATTGAAGCTTGCCTCTTCTCTTCCGCAGATTCTAGTAACCCTCGCATGTCTTCCAACAACTAAATTAAAGCATCTTCAGTAGATATTTCGAAGAAATACAAAAGATATATATGTATAGGTATACGTAAAAGGAAAATGGTCTAACTATACACTTATAGTTAACTAAGTCAAAATCAAGAGGCAAGGTTGTTCAGATAAGTTCTGTAACATAGAGAAGTCATTCTCCACCTGTTCTTTCTCCAAAACTGTTTGCTGTAATGCCTCAAGAGCATTTTCTTTTGGTTGCAATGATCGTCGCAGTTCCTCAATATTATCACGGAGTCTGCAAGTTAGTCAATTTTATTATTTTTAAAACAGATCAGAAACAACAATTCATAAAGGAACTTTGACATCAATCACAGAAAGCACAATCACGTGTTCAGAGATTTTACTTATTATTTGCACTTCTTAGTTGCTGCCTCTCAGCATCCATTGCTTTCAAAGCTTCATTTGCTTGTTGCCTGGTCCGTTCTAGTTCTTGCTGCAGAGCTGATTGTCGAGATGATGCTCGTTCAGCAGCTTCATTAGCCTCACGAAACTGTGCTTCAAGATCATCCTTTTCCTGAAACAACCTCCAAATAAATGAACCACGTGAAATGTTATTTCCAACTTTTTTAAAGAAAGTGCAAATTTCAAAAGCAAATACACTTGAAAGTTATTATGCCTTGAGCATGGTCTTCTCTAAATGTGAACCATAAGAACATAAACTGTAGAAAGCATATGACAGTATGGAAAAAAGCAAGCCAAAATGAAAGATTTAAAGTCATGACCTTACCTTTTGAACATCTTGAATACGTTGCTTTGCCCGCTTGTGAAGCCTTTGAAATTTGGTATCTAGTTCAGAGTACTTCTCTTCACGCTCTTTAATTTCTTGGTCCAACTTCTGTTGAGCTACTCAAAGAGACCATGCTATGTGTTCAGACTGAGAATGCTAATAGATCAGTTCTTCCAATTATGTAAATGTGCATATGAAATTAGCTTCGTTCTTTACTTGGGTTCCATATGCAGAAAATAACTCAAGACCAGATTAACAAGTTTCAGAAGTCTGAAATTGATGCAAATGGAAGTCAACATTTAAATTTGGAACAGGTCCAGTATCTTTTCCAACAACCACAACTAGATCAAACTTGATTGAAATAGATTTTCAACAATAATGAACAATAAACGGACAAGATCAAACCTTCAGCAAGCTTCACAGTGAGCTCTTGAGCCTTTGCATCTGCCTCAAAGTACACCTCGCGAAGATGCTTCATAGCCTCCTCTGCAGCTCCTCTTGTTTGCTTTTCTACCATAAGTTCCTTATTCAAAGCCTCAATTGTCTCACGAAGCTGTTTCACATCAGTAGATTCCCCAGTTCTCTCATCTCCAACTTCTACTTTCTGCAGTGATTCGTCTGCTTGTAAACTCTTGAATCCCTTAAACTGAGACATCAAGAACTCATTTTGAAACTTCAACTCAATAACCATCTGTACAAGCTCCTCATGTGAATTCTCAGCTAGCGGAGCAGAACCATTTCCCTCAGCAACATTCCCATTGCTCTGGATATGCACATCAGACAACTTATCAGGCTCTACTTTAGAGCCTTCAGTAGAATCCACTGGCATTTCACCAGCATCACTTTCCTCTGCCGACATCTCTGCAAAATCACTCCGTCATCAATTCCCACCATATGTTGACAGACAAGAACTAAACACCGTAAGCAACATCGAAACAAGACCCCTATAACTGTTCACATCACAGAAATAGACACTAAAACAAAATTTGAGAAAATCAAATATATAGGAATTAAAGAAAGATATGTGATCTTAACTAACAGAAGTGTAATGCAAGCTTAACTTTCCCTTCGAATTTAAGATCTTTATCATATATCCCAATCAATTAGGAAAAATAAAAGAAATGGAGATCCCGAATCCGTGAAAAAGACACAAATCGGCGGAGTGAAAAATGGATTAGCTTGAAGCGTTTACCTTGCTATTGAATTGATAAGATTACGCGAAGGTGAGTGCTTGGAGACAAATCTGGCACCGTAATGGGATCTCACGCGAGTCTTCTGCGCGCGAGAACCTAATCGGTAACTCAAAAAACGACTTGCCGTTCCGTCGTTACAAAACGACAGATCTTTTCTGGACTGGTCTAGACTGGGAAGGTTGAGGAGGAGGAGGATGATTCAGTGGCGCATCCCTGGGGCTATTGGATGGAAATATTCAGTCTTCCACAGGGGTATTTCAGTCATTTTGTGCTTGATTAATCTTAACTGGGCTGGAGTTTTTAATGGGTGGTTGGGCCCATTTTACAGCTCCTTGTCACGATCAATATTTTGTGTAATAACTGGAAAGCTATGGTATTGTGTAGTAATGAAGACAATATGCTCATTAATGAGTCGTCTGCTCTGATTGAATAACATATTATCAATTTCAAGTAAATTAAGCTCGTTCACTGTTGTTACTGATCAAAAAATGGGTTGTCAATGAAACAATCTCATACAAATGGGTATGGAATATGGCTGGACGTGGAAGCCTAGCCTCTGCTACAACCTCCATTAACATTATTAAATAAAATTGTTGGAAGAGAAAGTTGCACAAGTGCTCCCCACCATCAGCATCATGCACAAATCTCTCAGGCACCATTATCGTGTTTCCCCTGTAAATTAGGAGACTGGATATGAATCTATTCATTTCAGAATATAACAAAGACACCACTTACCACTATATCTCTTCCCTCCCCAAAACGAACTGCTACATGTCTGAAAAATTCTTTGGACGCATCTGTGAAGAAAGGACAAAAGTATAAGACATCCAATATCATATATTTATTAGGCCAATGAGCTCGCTGAGACTAATCTTTGCAACTGCTCTTTACTCTGTCTCAACTTGATATGTTTTGCCCTACCATACATATTTCAAGCTCACACAAGCTTACAGTGTGTGCTAACATACACAATACTTATTCAAGGTTCAAATACAAATGTGAAGTACAAATGCCATTGCCGATGTGCAAGATATAGCCATGGCAACAAGAAACATGCACACAAAAAATTGAAAAAGAAAAAGGAGAAGGGTTTTTTTTTTTTTTTAACATTTTCATACCATGCTTCATTGTCAGAGAGGGAGCTTTCTCATCCAGAAATCCAATCACCTTTGCAGGTATTCCTGCTATCATGCTTTAAGTGCAACCAAGAAAAAGCAAAATGAAAATAGAACCCGTCAATATAGATTATCTCAAAATCAAGTAACAAAGTCATTGATACTTTTAAACAGAATTCATTTGCTTCACCTGTGCGGGGGAATATCTTCCAACACAAGAGAACCGGCAGCCACCATAGCCCCTTCACCTATTTTTATATTTCCTAGTACTGCAACACAAGCTCCAATAAGTGCACCATCTCCTACTTTTGGATGGCGATCACCAGTCTCTTTACCAGTCCCTCCTAATGTTACACCCTGTCAAACATCTCTATTTTGAGCATAATCTTTAAAGAACGATAAGAAGTAACACATTTTAGCCGTTAAGGCATTAATTCCTTAGCCTTGATCCATTAAATCTTTCCCAGCTGGAAACATATCTTATTCCATATAGCTTAAGTACCATTGGCAGGACAAGTTTGGAACATGACAGTGTACATCAATTGCTTCTCAAAAGAGCAATCTAAGGGAGTAGGAAGAAGGTTATACAGGTAGCATTTTCTAATGTAAATCGGATAAATAAGAAATGAAAAGGAATAAATAAAATCTCTGAGGCAGGAGCAAGAACATCCCGTTTCTTTCATAATTTAGCAAAGAATTGCTACCAACTATTGAGGATAATAACATAGATTGTATGAACACATACAGTTAAATTGCAGCATTACTAAATGGTCAAAGGGAAGAATAAGGCTTGCTTACATGCATCAATGACACTCGGTCTCCTACCACAGCAGTTTCACCAATGACCAAACCTGTTGCATGGTCAAGCAATATGCCTTCACCAATTCTGGCAGCTACAAACCAAAATGAAAATGATAAGGCATTACACGCTAGCTATACAATATACTTTCACCTTTTGACAAAACAGAGAAATTCCAAAACAAAATACAAAAATGAAGAAGGACAAAAAAAAGCTCATTCATACTTCTAGAGTTGCATCAGCAAAATCTACATACTAATATGTTGCCTCAGATGTACTTTCTACAATTTTATCCAGAAAAAACATATTCCACTTTTTTCAGTATTCAAAATAAGAATCTATTGATTAAGGGATATACCTGGATGTATATCAACTCCAAAAACCTACAAAATATAGCAGTAGAAGAATTAGAAGGTGATAAACTAGAATCCCAGAATGTAATTTTAGGCACTATATTAGTTCAATATGTGGCCTTCATGAAGATTGCCTATGCATGCATATACCTCACTTATACAGCTTTGCAATGCCAAGGCCAATATGCTCCGTCCCTGACTCCAGAGAGAATGTGCTACCCGATAGGATTGCAGGGATTGGTAACCCTAAGACATAATGGGTGAATTCTCCATTTCATTATCAACACATCATGCAGTAAAATCAAAATGAGCACTTTGGCAGACGAATAAACAAAAATGCTATTTCTGTATCCCAAAAAAAGTCAATCCGCACATCCTGAAGAATGGTGTAAGAAGAAGAATAACCAGAAGACAATTATATTACAGGAGAATCCATTCATTACAATAAGAAATCAGAGGAAAGAATTACCTTAAGGTACAATAGAGCTGAGCAGTATGACAGGCATGCTGGATCTCTATCTTTAAATGCCTACAGGAGGAAGTAAGATTTTTGACATATGAAGAGCAGATTCAGCATCCATATAAATAAAAAATCTCGGTCATGTATTTGTGAATTATGAAATACCTGCAAATCAAGGCGAATTGACTGCTGAATAGCTCTATCATTCATTATAACATTAGAAATTATATCCAGCAATTGTGTGGCTAAAAGGGTAGGATTTTGGAGTCTATTTGCCAGGACAAATGCTAATGCTTGCTCCAAGCAATCATGCGACAAGATACTAGCATACAGAAAGCTACTTAATATCGGTTCCTTTTCTGCCTGCAATATGTGATGGCAGATATACAAATAATTAGGAGAAATTTGAACCAAAATAAAAAACAGCACTTGGAAATCCAAAAACAAAACACTTTAATATAAAAAGATCTCGAGATAAGAATCTCTTTGTTCTAGGCAAACAGAACAGGTGTCTATGAACCAAATACAATCAGAATCTGTTCAATTGTCTACAACAATTGAACTAATTTAACAAATTCGTCAACTGAACTGATTCCAATTATTTCCCTCTACAAGATATAGATACCAAGTAACATATAGAGTTTATCTTTCTTCGTTCTGTCGCATTATCTTGGGGATTCAATGTTCTTGTGACTAGGATATTCCATGCAATTACAAATACAGAAAAGTTCAAATATCGTGACTAAAACAATTCAAACACATAAAACTGGAGCAAGTACCCTTGAACATCTAGAAAGCGTTAGCTATCATTTGTTTTCCAAACGGTGACATAAAAATGGCATTTTTAAGAAAATCCAATTTTCCAGGAAAAGGCAATTTGATAAATTTGCGTTTAAACTTTAAACAACTCTAAAAGACCAGCTTGATGAGAAAGAAACCATTTTTATCCATAAAAACAATGGATACTGATAAGAGTAGCCAACCTCCAACTTTGCTTCTCCCTTAACGGCGTCCCAAATAGGGTCACCCGTATCGGATGCTGAGACAGCAGAGCCCGGGTCGGACTCAGGCTTCACCATCCCACCCATGGCATAAACCGGAAACACCTTTTCAAATGGAAAAGCAAGAGAACTGGTCGGCGTTTCTCCATTCTCTTGTTCTTGGTTCACAGACAAGCGTCTCGATAGCATTTCGGGAAGAGAAGACCAGCTCTTGTCGCTTAAACAAGCCATAAATGAGTAAACAAACTAAAAGGGCGAAGAAAAATTCAATAAATCAGAAGCAAAGAGAAAGGTGGTGACAGAAATAGTTATAAAAAAAGGCAAGAGAACAGCAGCCGTCAAACACCGCCGTTCTGTTAACAGGAGAACACGATAAATGGGGAAAAGATATGAACAGTGGACATGAGCCTCACGAGTCCGGACAATGAACACCCGCTTTGCTTTTGAACGGTGTACTGTACACACTATAGCTCTTAGCCTGTCTTGCTGTTTCTATCATATAACAAACTAGAATTATACATTTAAAACAAAGACAAAATTACCGACTTTGTGACGTTAACTTTCAAGTTTTTAACAAGTTGTGGTTATCTTCAAGATGATTATATATGTTTTCTGTCGTGGAAGGAGATTGTAAAATATTCTGATTTTGTTTTACACGACTCTTGAAAGCAAAGCTGTGAATACTGTACCAAATTCAGTATCAGATTGAGTTTTGGTATGATACTGTATTAGTACCGGTCAATACTGGATACCGTTTCAGGTAATTTTTTATATTTATGAAATAGTTCCTGAAATTTTTTAAATTTGCAAAATAGTTCACTGATATATTGTATAGTTATATATTATATAGTTTACAAGTTTACATAAACCTTGTTTCCAAAAATCATAATAATAAATAATAATCACAATTAATAATTTAATATAAAATGACAATAATTTTTAAATATTTC
>JAOSBN010000179.1:11792536-11806074 GCA_027563595.1 Erythroxylum suave | reverse complement strand
ATTTTTAACTTACTTAAATTATTTATTAATTATTTTAATAAATAATTAAAAAATTGTGGTGGGCGGGCCACGGGCCACAGACCGAGTCGGTCGGACCGGCCCGCGGTCAGCCCATCCATTATTTCACGGCCCTCGATTATGATAATTTTTATTGATGACATATTAGTACACTTAGGCAACAATTAGGAGCATGTAGAACACCTTCAGATAGTATTATAGACCTTATGAGAGCATCAACTATGTGCTAAGTTCAGTAAGTGCTAGTTTTGATTAGACAAGGTTGCTTTCTTGGGTCATGTCATCATAATCGAGGGACTTAGTATGGATCCCCAAAAGATTGAAGTTGTTACTAATTGGAGACTTCCCACCATTGTAAAAGAAGTTAGCGATTTTCTTAGATTGGCAAGCTATTGTAGGAAATTTGTTGAAGGATTTTCCAAGATAACAAGCCCACTAACAAAGTTAATGCAAAAAGAGGATAAGTTTGAGTGATCAAATGCCTGTCAACGAAGTTTTGATGAATTGAAAGAAAGATTGACAACAACTCTTGTACTCATATTTCTGACAGGGACTGATGGATTTGTAGTGTATAATGATGCCTTGAGACAGGGGTTAGGGTATGTACTCATGTAGAATGATAAAGTTGTAGCCTATGTTTCTAGGAAATTGAAGAAGCATGAACATAACTACTCCAACTATGATCTGGAATTGGCATGATTACTTTTTACATTGAGAATATAAAGGCATTACTTATACGATGTTCCCTATCGGATTTTCACAGATCACAATATTCAACAATATTTGTTTACTCAGAAGGAACTAAACATGAGGCAGAGGCGGTGGATGGAGTTAATAAAAGATTATGATAGAGTACTAAACCGGAAAAGCTAATGTAGTGGCTGATGCCTTAAGTAGGAGACCTACTAGTTCGATAGCACAACTGAAGACAATTTATCTTCTACTTTTAATGGAAATAAGGTCTCTAAGAGTAAGATTGGATATGATAGACTCAGGGGTATTAATTGCTACCTTTCACGTTTGTCCCATCTTGGTGGATTAGATTAGAGAGGGATAGAAACAAGATCGACAGTTGATGAAATTGAAGACAAAAGTTGAGACTAGGCAAATAATGGATCTTACCATCAAGAATGATGATATGGTTATAAGAGGGAAACAATTATGTGTACCAGATGTAGGAGACTTAAAGAAAAATATCTTAGAGGAAGCTCACTCATCAGCTTACGCTATGCATCTGGGTAGCACAAAAATGTACCACACTCTTAAAGAACAGTATTGGTGGAGAGGGATGAAGAATTAAATAACAGAGTAAGTATCAGCAGGTAAAAGCAAAACATCAGAAGTTTGTGAAATTAACATAGCCCATCCCTATCCCAAAATGGAAGTAGGAGAAGATTACTATAAACTTAATAGTAGGACTTTTATAGAGTCAAAAGGGGCACAATGCTATATGGGTAATAGTGGAAAGGTTAACAAAATCTGCACATTTTCTTCTAGTCAAGAATGATTATCCCTTAAACAAGTTAGTCCAATTGTATGCGGATGAGATACTGAGACTCTATGGTATGTTAATCTGTATTGTCTCAGACTGTAACTCTAGGTTTACATCAAGATTTTGGCCTATTTTACAAAAAGCCTTAGGCACACGCTTGAAGTTTAACACTGCCTTCCTCCCCGACAGATGGACAATCAGAGATGACTATCCAGACACTTGAGGATATGCTTAGGTTCTGTGTTATGGAGCTCAAAGGGAATTGGGGCACACACTTACCATTAATAGAGTTCGCAACCAATAACAGTTATCATATCAGTATTGACATAACCCCTTTTGAGGCACTTTATGGAAGAAAATGCAGAACACCAGTATGTTGGGATGAGGTATGTAAAAGAAAACTGATAAGTCCCAAGCTTATACAGGTGACAACAGATAAAATTCAAGTTATTCAAGATAAATTAAAGATAGCCCAGGATAGGCAGAAAAGCTACACAGATAATCATCATAGGGATCTTGAATATGAAATTGGAGATAGAGGTTTTCTTAAGATTCCCCTTAGAGAGGTCTACTTAGATTTGGGAAATGTGGTAACCTAAGTCTGCGTTACATGGGGCCATATGAGATCACAGAAAGAATTTGGTCAGTGGCATATCGATTGAAGCTACTTGATGAACTCTCGACGATTCACAACGTCTTCTATATATCTATGCTTCGCAAGTACCTAGTAGACCCTTTGCATGTAATCACAGAACAACTGGTGAACCTAAAGGAAGATTTGACTTTTGAGAAGAACTTATACAGATCCTCGACCGTAGAGAACAAATTCTACGTAATAAGATCATTCCTTTGGTTAAGGTACTATGGAGGAATCATGCGATGAAGGAATCTACATGGGAGCCTGACCAGCAGATACATGTATTGTAACCCCACTTGTTTTGAACATGTATGCTTAGTTAAATTTCGAGGAAAATTTTGTATAAGGAGGGATGATTGTAAAACCTCAAACCTTTCCTTTCATTGAATATAAATTTTTATGTTTAATGAATAATATTTTTGGATGAATAGTGATTTTTGGGGGACCCAACCTAAAAATATTGAAAATTATCCAAAATAAGTATTAAAGTCCAATGATAATGAAACAAATCGAAAATAAGTCTAATATAATGGATTTCGGGAGTTCCAAAAGTTTAGGACTAAAATGCCCTTTTTGGAAAGAAATACATATTAATGATTTTAAACCCATTCGAAAATTTTTAAAGCATCCATACAATAAGTATTGACCATAATTCGAGTATTTGATGGTCAATTTGACGATAAGATAGTTGTGGAATATTTTTGAGATTTAATTCGGTTAGTTGGTGAATTAAATGCATTAAATGACAATTTGGTCCTTTTGTATGCATTAAAAGTCAATTTGGTCTTTTTGGCATTCATTAAAGTGCCATTTGGTCATTTTTGGTCGTGGTGGAAGGATTTCATTAGAAGAGAACCAATAGGAAGGTGTCACGTGGAATCCATTAAATGAGTCTAAAAAAGCATAAAGTAAGATATTTAACTTCATTCTTTATCATAACCGTAAGTGTTAAGAGAGAGTAAACGTGGGACCAAAAACAAAAGTGAAAAGAAGAGAAGTAAGTGAGAAGGTTGGTCAAAGAGAGATGAAGAAGAGGGCTTTCATTGTTGATGGGTTTCGATGGAGATCTAAAGAGATCTTGATCAACTAAAGTTGTTCAACAAATACCCAAAAGATTAAATGAAAAAGTGGTAAGCTTTCCTAGCTTAAATTCCTAATTTTTGTGGGTTTTTAGTATGATATGGATGTGTTTAAGATCAATGGTGCCTTGGTGTTATTTTGGTGTTTCTTTGCATGGAATTGATTGAATATGAAAAGAGAGTAACATGTAGTAGAATTTTTTTATTAGGTTCGTTTGAACCAGACTCATTGTTTTGGCCATAAATCGGCCTATGTGCCTCCAAAGTTTGTGATTCTAACTAAAAATGAAACATAAGACATAGTACTAAAAATTCTTGGAATAGATCCTAACCTAATTATGGCTAAATCATATTAGAATTTGAGATTGAAAATGGTGATTTGATTATACCCTTTATTGTAGTAGCTTGTGATGTTTGGCTTATGTTTCTTGATTTAGAACTTCAAATGGCTTGATTTTTGATGATATGGAAACTAGATACATAGAGAAACAAATTTCTAGAAGATCTCAAAAGCTAATGTGAACGTCTACTATATGCAAATTTAGCAACAATTAGAGGTATGACTTCTAGACTGGGGTCATAATTGTGACTCATCATGCATGATAGTGATATGGTGAATTAAATTGAATGAGATAGTGTTTTGAAGAAACTGGTAAGTTAGTATGGGTAAAGTATGGTATTAAGTGACTTTCGAAGCTATATTTGGAAACAGAGAGCAATAGGTTAGCTTACGGAAGTAAGTGAAAATACAATTAGTATACGTGTTACACGATTAAATACTAATATGAAATTCAATTAAATCAATTTTATATTTTTAATGTCTTATTTTTGAATTTGGAAATAAATGCGTAAGCAAAATGCTTTTTTTAAGGTAAAAGAGACGCACTGAATGCATGAGTGTGCTTGGCGATAAATTTGCAAAACTGTGAGTGTATTTTAATTTTTTTATATGACTAAATTATTTACAAAAGAATTGATGAAATGTGAGTGTTCTTCAAATTGATTTTATGAAAATGATTTATGTTATATCATGAAGTAAATATTGATATAAGTTTTATGTGCATATTGCTAGTATAAGTTTATGTTTTAGCAATATATGAATTGAAGTTTGAAAGTTAAATCTGATATGATTTGAGTTTACATTGAGATGATGTCATTGGTTAATAAAAAGGAAATGGTTTCTAGTCTATAGTATACCGATAGGTTTTATACATGTTATTATAATGGTGTACAACAGTTAATCTAGTATGGGTAAGCGATATAGAACCAGCTCCGTAACTAGTGGTTAATTAGTTGTAAGTAAGTGATGTAAAACCAGCTCCGTAACTACTGATGTATATTAGTTATCCTAGTGTAGGTAAGCAATGTATAACTAACTCCGTAACTAGTGGGTAACTAGTTGTGGGTAAGTGACATAAAATTAGCTCCGTGACTTTATGCCTAAGGGTACCATATGGCAAAGAAGTTAATGATAGGCTATGTCGTGTAAGAAATTCTTGAAAATTTCAATGCTGCCACTATTTATTTGAAAATCAATTTGAGAAACTTGATTTTGAGAAACATATATTTTTCATATTATTATTGAATTATACGAACTGAGATGAATTTGTTTTAGGGATGTTTAAATTGTTAATTATGATTTGAATAGAAAATCTAGTACTTATTGAGCTCTTTTAGCTCACATTCTCTTTTCTGTTTTTAAATGAAACCTCCTAGGTGCACGCTCAGGGGATTCAGTAATAGGAACTCCACCTCACGAGTAATCAACTTCGTCAAGTGTTGCTATATAGGTATTTTTGCCTTGTAAATGTTTTTTTTTGGGAACATTTGCATTTTCATGAATATGTTTTGGATCGTATTTTATGTAAAAAAATGCATGTATATAAATGTTTTAAAATTAAATGCATGAATATGTCTAAGTTCTTTTTTAAGATTATTGAAATGACTGTTGAGATTGCTTGTGAATAGACTTAAAGTCCATACTTCGTAGTAGAGATTTGAAGATGAATATAGAAGCATTTTTTAACTTGTACAGAGGCTTGGAAATTTTGGGAAAGTTAAAATACAGTCGTTGTGACGTCAAAATTTTAAAAAAACTCCACTGTTTATGTCTTTTAATGTTAAGTTAAAGCTTTTAGGTAAAAAGGGAAATAGGCTTAGCTCCACAGGAGCCTTCCAGCTGGATCAGATATTGACTAGAGGGCCATCGCAGGATGCCGGGTAGGCCGCCTTGTTATTTAAGGATAGGAACCTGTCACCTAAGATCACTCACCAACTCATATATGATCTATTATGTTCAAAATAATGTGAAATAATAGTTAACAATAAAAAATAGTTATTGTAATGACTAATAACAATAGTAGTAATTGACAAGTCTAGCACATTGATTAATCAATATGCCATATTGTTTGACCAATATGGTCACAAACTTGTGATTTTTTTTCAAAGGCAATTGATCGACCAGTCTATTTAAAACTTTAATACTTATCACTAAATAAACACATTCCTTTAGCAAAAACTTAATTCAAAACTATTTTTAAATTTCTACAAAATTTGGTCTAAAGATTAAGAAGTTTTCTTTAATAATAAAAACAAATTTCATCTTTATTATAAAAAGATCTATACATTATACCATATATGCAAACTACTTGATCCTACCAAGTGATAGTATAATCAGTAAACTTTACTACCTTCAACTTTGCTTCTTTCATATGTTCTTTATAGAATTAAACAAACTTAAACAATAATTCAACCTTATAAAGTTGAAAAACTTAAGAAGTATTGGTCAAAGAGAGAAAATAAATCATTAGTTAAGTAAGAAATACAAAAATTGAATAAAATAAGGAAGGGCTAATAAGAATTTCAAATTGTATTCAAGAGTAGTTTTTTGAGGCCACTATTCTTGCACCACTTTCTTTATTTCTTTTCTTTTCTTTTCTTTGATAAACTAATAATGCAAATAATATAGTTTATAATAGTCTCGATGTGAAAGGTACAAAAAAAAATTGAATAAGAAGAAACACTAACATAATAAGAGATATAGTCAAATACAAAAAAATTAAGATGATGTCAAATTTTTAATTGAAACTTTAAAAAAGAATATGATATAATAGAATGCAAAGGAATTTACAAGGAACATTATTTTCTCTCTTTTTTTACAAAGTAATTGACTGAAATTTAAATGATATAAAAACAAATATGAAAAGAATAAACATGCATGATTTAGAGTTAAGTTCTAATACTAATTAATGCAAGCTTTTATAGGATTAAAACCTTAGAGAATCCACGAACAAGTTTGAACCAAATTTATTATGTAATCAAACACCAAAAAGAATAAGAATTATTTGATAAGTCTAAAATTTAATGAAGAATAAGGAAAAGAAGCACTCACAACTCTCAATAAACAAAGTTGTCAAAAACTACTTAAAATTGAAAAAGGAAACATGCTTTAAATACTAGTTTAAAAATTACGGTTTCAAGTGAACACGACATGAAATATACTCATATATCAAGTCGTATTAATTACAAAAAATTCTAACGCATGTGGGCATGGTCTGGGACATACAGTGGCAAAGACTCTTGATCTTTTTATAAGAATATAATTTTGTAAAGTTAGACACAATTAAGGATACCCATGTAGTTGAGACTATAGAATCTTTTTTGTAACTTTATGAAATTGGACACACTTTAAGACACACTAGTGTTAGAGACCATGTCGTCTTAATTAGTCTTCTCAAGAGTTACATGGACTTACACACATTTATGTATTAGGTCGTGTTTTTTCATAAAGCTTCAACTCTTATGTCTACTGAGGGGTAGAGGTTATTGCACACAAGTGTAAGACCTTGTTCAGTCAAAGTTAAATGTTTAAACTATGAATTTTCTCCAACTTTAACCCTTATAATTGATCTAAACATACATGCAATAAGTCCCTTACTTTGTCCAATTGTTCTCACTTCAACTTCAATGTCAAATATGATTGAAAGAATAAGAAATTTAGAAGTGTTCTACCGTCATATTAACATATCCAAAAATGTTAAAGTTTCTTCCTTACTAAAGAACATATGTGTTAATCCTCAAATGGAACACAAAAGGAAGAAAATTGTGTGCATGTTTTGTCCTATTTTTGAACTAATGAATGAACTTCTCATTCCAATTAATGTTTATGATAACTTTATATAAAAAACAATCATAAAAAAATAATAACAAAAGATAGTAGAGAAAGAGAGACAAAATCGATTTATAATAATTCAACTGAATAATCATTAGGTTTCAGTCCTAATTATCTTTTTATGAATTCACTATGTTCTTTTTTTAATAAGTGAAAAGTAGCCATCCATATAATAACTTCTTTGCTATGGGTGAAGATGAACCCTTACAATCATTTTGCTTTACCACAAAAGAATAACTTTTTCGAGTTCTTATTAAAGGCTAAGAGGAACCCTATAAAGTGTATCTTAAGTAATTCTCCAATTATGATAATTATGTAACTCAAAAACTCCTCTTGCTCACATCAATGAATGAAAGCACAATATATGTTATATAATGCACACATGCACTCCCTAGGCTCTCAAGGCTCTTTGAAACTCTCTAGTATACCTAAGATCACTCACCAATTCATATATGGTCTGTTATGTTCAAAATAATGTAAAATAATAGTTAACAATAATAAATAGTTATTATAATGACTAATAACAATAACATTAATTGAAAAATCTAGCATATTGATCAATCAATCTGCCACATTGCTTAACCAATATGGTCACAAACTTAAGATATATGTTTTTTGAAAGGCACTTAATCAACCAGTCTATTTAAAACTCTAATACTTGTCACTAAATAAACACATTATTTTAGCAAAAACTTAATTCAAAACCATTTTTATAGTTCCCTAAAATTTGGTCTAAAGATTAACAAGTTTTCTTTAATGATAAAAACATATTTGCTTTTTATTATTAAAAGATCTTTACATTATACCATATATGCAAATAATCACGTAATGATTGAACCTTTAATTCATTGAGATGGATAAAACAAGATTATGAAATGGATTATAATGATTTTATTAAGTCTTGACATACTTGATTCCTCCTTATTCTTTGTTCTTCACTTAAATTAAATACATGTTTGCTCATTCTCTTCATGCTTCGCTTGCTCAATTGCTTCAATTGGCCCATCTTAGTAACTTTATCTTTTCGTTGAACTTGATCTTTTACATACTAACTTAGTAATATCACCAAGGATTAAAAAAATTAAAAGTGACATATTTTATTATCATCAAAATTATAGGTTAAAATCTCATTTAATCTAACAATAGGCTAGAAGTACATTTTGACCCATATCATTTTTATCATAATACAACATAAATCGTAATATTTCAAAGCATTTAGTTTCAACCTTAACGTTTTCAAAACATAAAAAATAGACCTTAAGTGAATTAAAAATTAAACAGGATTAAACTTTCATTCATTGAGTGCTACGTTGTTACTAACGTGACACTTTTTATTATTTTTTAAAATCAGTTTGTAGGCTCTACTGCACATGTATGTCACGTTATATAGTGGAGTTTAAATGAATTATTTTAAATTTTTTAATTAGTTTAATTATTCTGTATCTTAACTATTTTACTTAAGTCTTTAACTAAAATCCATAACCTAACTTATTTCAGTTAGGAAAGGAATTCCCACTTTATAGTTAAACGTAGATGCCTCTCCCTTCTTTGGCTTATGTCTACCATCTCGCCTCTCAATGATTTAGCCATATAGGTGTGAATTTGATGATATTTCATTACTTGCAGGCTAAATTATATATTTTTATGATAAAAGATAATGGTGTCTCCAAATCCAAAATTATATCTTCGTTGTTCTCTAACCAAACTACATTATTAGGCCTCCTATTGAAAGAGCAAGAGAAGCTCATTTCAAAAGCACTTACGTCAGAAGCAGAAGAATCCCACTTTGGTTTATCGTTCACTAAAACTTTGACATCATCACCACTGATCTCCCTCTTACTTCTCTTATTACGAATTAATAGCCTCTTTAGTATGGGCCCAAATAAACCCAAGCCATTGTTTTTGTTCTAAGTTTTGTCTTTCTGAGAAGGTGAAGATTGTTTCCAGATCCTAAGAGTAGTTTGAGTAAAAGAGTTACGGTTCTTACAGAGATACTAAAGAAAATTGCATTTGGACTTTTGCAAGGGTTTTTGGCTGGAGACTAAAACCTGAGGAGGAGATTCTCTAAGGTCTAAAGAGTTGGAAAACGAGAAAATGAAGCACTTATATGTTTACATATAATTGAAGTGGGGATTTCAAGAGATGGATTTTCACTTTTTTACTTGTAAATTCATTCTAGAAGATGTCATTTTTAACTTGTCAACAATGTAATCTTTGTGTATCAACTTGTGTATAAATGGTTTTCAGCCATCACAAAGGTTCAACCTTACTTTTGATTCTTGATGACAAAATAAGAAAAATTCTTGATAATACAGATAAACTAGAGAGAAGAGAGGCATTTTGGCTTTAATTCATATACATAATTTAAGCTAATTAAAAAATATTAATAATTATAAGTTTTAAATAAGTCATTTGGACCTACTATAACATGTGACGTACCTATGGTAATGAGAGCCATTAACTGATTTAAATAAATGATAAAAACTGTTATATTAGCCACGACATGACATTTAAGAATGAAAATTTTAAATTCGTTTCTTTTTTATTTACCTAAAGTCTATTTTGAACGTTTTGAAAATGTTAGAATTGAAATTAAATAATATGAAATATTAAAGTTTAAATTGTATTATGATGAAAATGATAAGCTTAAAATTGTATTTTAAACCTTTAAAGCTTTAACAATGTGGTTATATAATGTCTTAGACCACACATAAGAAAAGGAAAATAATTCATAATTAACTAACCAAGCTAAGCTAAAAGTCCAAAATTATAACTATTATATGTATCAACTCTATAATTACTATATGTTTCAAAATGAAGCAAATCAACTCTAAAATTACTATACATATCAGCATAGATTAAACTCATAATGTCAATAATATTAGCTATTTTATCTAAAATTATAAGTCAACTAAAAATTTACTTATATGTAGAATCCTAAAGTAATTTTATGATTTATTTTGTTAGTTATGCTTTTTTGTTATCATTAAGCTCAATAATTCCAACCCTTTAATTAAGACTTGAGAACACTTAAACATCTATGAGGACTCAAGCATAAGCCTAGGAGAATTATCTTAGGCAATGTTTGGTTGGAAGTAAAGTTTTTAATGGAATAGAATGGAATGGTTTATAATGGAATGAAACGTAAATAAATGAAATATTAGAAAAAAATTTTTGGAAGAGATGAAAGGGTTCATAATGTAATATAGTGTAAAGTTGTTTATCATTTTACATTTTATCCTAAACCCTCCAAATTGGAGGATATTCATTTTTACTGTGTAGGATGAAATGAGATGTAATATGAAACTCTCATCTTTTATCTCATTTCATTTCATTCCATTATAAACCCTTCTCTCAAATAATGAATAATATTACATTACATTTCATTTCATTATAAAACTCTCCGCGAAACATAAGATTCTTTAACACTTGCCACTTGTTAAGTCCTGTGGAATCCCGGGTAATCATCTCTTCAAGAACTTCAAATTTTCTTTTATTTCGTTTGTATGTATCATGAGAATGGATACCGTTCTGTACCAGCGATAAACGAAATGGTATCCGTTCTATCGGTACCGGTCGTAAATACTGGTAGTATCAGCATTTACCGATCGATATTGGCCAGTATCCAAAATACTGGCTGGCACTGTAATTCTTGAAACTTGGAGGACCTAAATGCAAATTTGAAAAAACCTAACCCTAAAATGCAACCACCTCCTTCACTTTTCTTCATTCTGCTTCTTCATCCTCCCGCATCGCACCTACAACCTGCTGTCATCTGCCACCTGCCGCCTCCCGCACCGGCACCTGCACCCCCAGCTACCTGCCCCCCCCCCCCCCCCGGACCTGCAGTCACTGCCACACCACTCCTTCATCTTGTTCTTCTACCTTCTCATCTTTCACTCTCACTATCTTACTCTCAGTCTCACCCGCACCAAACAACCATTTCACTTTACCCTCCCACTGCACCACCACACCATCGCACCATCACGCCACCACCGCACGTCCACACCACCATACTGCTCATCTTCTTCTTCTTCCTTCGACGTCATCACTGTTGCTAGCCACCGACCACCGCAGCCGCAACCAGCCCGCATCATGCAATACCTGAAGTTCCTTTGTTGAAGATAGTGAATTATTTTTGGTGTGTTTTATGGTTTTCTCACTTTTTTGTGTTTGAATTTTTTGCTGCTTAAATAAATTTTTATTGTGAATTTGTGATGGATTGGATGTTGGAGTTTGGATTTGTGAATGGGTTTTGTGAATTGAGCTAAATTGAATGAGATTTGGTGAGTAGATTATTGACTTACGGTGGTCGAGAGGTGTAATTGGTGTTGAATGGTTATTGACTTATGGTGGTATAATGTTATTGTGAGAATTTGTGATGATGTGAATTAAATATTGGAGTTGAAATGTTGAAGTGTATGATGGTATTGTGATTGGTGAATTAAATATTGGATTCAATGGGACATTATGGTTATGGTTTTGTTTTGTAATTTGCATGGTTGGATTAAAAATTGAAGATGAATTATTATTTGGTTGATTTATTTATGGTGTAGTTATAAAATAAAGATTGGTTTAAGTAGACATCTATGATAATTTATGATAAGTTTTTGGATGAATGAAATGCATGGCCTCATATGAATTTGTAATGAATTGAATTAATTGAATTATTCAATTGAAAGTTTGTAAGATGAAAGTTGAAACAATTTAAATTAAAAATTTAAACTGACAATATTAAAGATATAAACTTGCAAAAGACTTAAATTAATAATAATTTGGTTGTAATTATCATTAATTAATTGAGTATAAAATATGTTAAAATTGAATTATTTGGTAATATATATGTGTGGAGTATTATAAATATTTATAATAGATAATGTGTAAAATAGTGATATAATAAATGTATCCCAAAAAGAGTTACTTTTGTTAAAATTGTGAACATATTGTAGGTTCTAATCTTTTATACTTAGACTTATTAATGTCAATTAAAAATTGTAAAAACAACTTATACATTTAAGAACGAAATATAGAATGATGTATATAATATTATGGTTTGTTAGAAATGGAAAGAAGATTCAAAACTTTAAATAAAAAAAATATTTTCAAAGAAGCAACTTGATTCTTATGTTATTAATATATAATATTATGGTTTGTTAGAAATGAAAAGAAGATTCAAAAGAATCAAAACTTAAAATAAGGAAAAAATTTTTCAAAGAAGCAAGTTGATCCTTATATTATTAGTATATCCTTCAACTTGAACATTATGTTATGAATAGATGTATATGAATTGAACAATTGTATAAGAAATGGAAATTGATTTATGAATTGAACAATTGTATAAGAAATGGGAATTGTTGGAAATTGTTATATGAATTTTTTGCGATTATTGGAAATGGGAATTGTTGGAAATAAAAATTGTTATTCCCATTTTTGTGATTATTAGAAATGAGAATTGTTAAAAATGAATTTACGGATGAATGTTTTGTTATTGTTGGAAAAATATTTTGTGATTATTGGAATGGGAATTGTTGGAAATTGTTAGAAATGGAAATTATTTTATGAATGTTTTGTGATTGATGAAAATAAGAATTGTTGGGAATTGTTAGAAATGGAAATTGTTATATGAATGTTTTGTGATTGTTGGAAATAGGAATTGCTGAGAATTGTTGGAAATTGAAATTGTTATATGAATGTTTTGTGATTGTTGGAAATAAGAATTGTTGAAATTGTTGGAAATGAAAATTGTTATATGAATGTTTTGTGATTGTTGGAAATGGCAGTTGATGGGAATTGTTGGAATTGGAAATTATTTTATGAATATTTTGTGATTGTTGAAAATGGGAATTGTTGGAATTTGAAATTGTTATATGAATGTTTTGTGATTGTTGGAAATGGGAATTGGTGAGAATTGTTAGAAATGGAAATTATTTTATGAATGTTTTGTGATTGTTGGAAATGAGAATTATTGGAATTGGAAATTGTTTTATGAATGTTTTGTGATTGTTGAAAATGGGAAATGTTGGAATTGGAAATTATTATATGAATGTTTTGTGATTATTGGAAATGGGAATTGTTAGAAATGGAAATTGTTATATGAATGTTTTGTGATTGTTGGAAATGAGAATTGTTGAGAATTGTTGG
>JAOSBN010000179.1:11752275-11792436 GCA_027563595.1 Erythroxylum suave | reverse complement strand
TTCTAACTCTCACATTGCTATTCTCTCCATTATTGAAATCCGATTTCTAACCTTTAATATGGGGACGGGATGTTACAAACTCGATCCAGGATATACTGATAAATAGTCTGGTGGAATGTTCATGGAGTGGGGGAACTCCAAGGTACTTCCCAAGATTCTCCGTGAGCTTGAAACCTAGCATTTGTCTAAAGGATCTAGCTCAAGGGCGAGGTATATTTCTGGAGCAATAAACTCGGGATTTTTCCAAGCTAATTTGTTGTCCAAAAGCCTTACATAATGTTTTTAAAACTATGGAAATAAGTTGAATCTATTTTTTTTATGCCTCCACTAACAAGATTAAGTCATCCACAAAGAAGAGATAGGAAATAGGAGGGCCCCCTCTACTGAAAACAACCGGCTTCCATGCATCTCCTATCTTTTCTTGGTTAATCAACTACCCTAATCTGTCCATACAAAGAATAAAGAGGTACGGAGACAAAGGGTCCCCTTGGCTGAATTCCCTACCTTCTTTTCTTATGGACAATTACTTCCTCGACATCAAAAATAACAACCTCGATTTTAGATGTTTCATTTTGTTACCCTTTGTTGCATGTTCTTCTTTTTATTTTCATGTTTCCATCTTGGTATTTATTTGGAAATGATACATTAAATTTCGACAAGAATCAAATTCTGAATTAGAATGGAGTTATATGCATGCAAAGTTCGATTTAACTATTATGTTAGTTAATTGAAAATGTTTAAATTTTATTTTGGTAAACACAATTAAATGATATGCTTTTAAGTTTATTTCCGGCATAAGTTAGGGAAATTTTAATCTAGGTTTCAATTTTAATTTGCATGATTTGATTAGTATGATATAAATAGAAAAGCCCTAAATATTTATGTTGCATTTCTTAAATTCTAGTTAGTATTCACACGTATTAACAAAGAATGGATAAAAAGAATAATAAAAAAGTTAATGAGATTTATGCTTACGTCTTCAACAGTCAAGAGCCACTAATTTCTCTATTGAATATAAAAATCACTTGATAAAGATTATAGATTTCATACATATAGACTACATTTACATAATTATAGTTATATATAAACTCTATCTTGTACAATTATACATAACATGCCCTATACCAAACTCAAACTAATTTAAACATAACTTTAATAAGTCTTAAAAGCTTTATAAAATTTGAAATCCTCCAAAATCACATTTTTTTATAAGACACTCCATATCGTATAAGACACTCTATCACAGACATAACTTTATCTCAGGTCATACAACTCATAGTTTATTTAAAGAATATGGGCATAGTATTTGACATGCTTTTTTCCCAAGTTATGTTATTCACTATTTCTTTGTGCACATAGACATGGACACTAAAATGTCTATATCTTAGGCTATGTCCTTCTTTGAAAAAACTTTCACTACACTAACATGTTCATGTTCTAACCCATATCTTTAATTTTATATTCCAAAAAGAATATACATTAGTACACAATAGAGTACTTGGTCATGTTCACTTAAAAACTTCCAAAAATTGCCTTTGTTTTTGGGAAAATACTCCAAGATTGCATACTTGTGTATATAAACTATGCACAACAACCTCCACCTTGAAAAATATCATATATTTAACTAGGGCACTCAAAGAAACACTTTTTTTCTTCTAGAAACACTTTAAGATTGTACATCCATGTATATGAGCCATATAGAATAATCTCTAGTCGCTGAATATACCATGTTCAACCAACATACTCTAAAAAATGCCTATATTCTTCTAAAAATACTCCAAGATTATCCATCCATTTATATGAGACATATACAATAAGGTCCATCTTAGCCAATATATTCTATATAAGTCAAGTTACTACCATGTTTAGCACTTTGAGACATTGATCAAGTCCAAGCAATGATTAAACTTTTTTGTAATAGTTAACTTCATCAACAAGTCAACTGCTTTATTTGAAGTGTGACCTTTTTCTAAGAAGATCTGACCAAATGCATTTAGTTCCTTGATTTTGAAAAACCTCACATCCTTCACCATAACACTCATGCATATTCTTTCTCCTGAATGACTATAGTCCCATAACAAGTATTTAGAACCCCATTATTGGTGGTTCTACATCTTTATCTATGCTCCCTTGTAGTTTGTAAACTTTTCCTACCAGTCTTGGCTCATTTAAAACAACCATCAAACTTTTTGTTGCCTTAATAGTAGTTCACATATAAGGTGACCAAAGGGGTTAAGTTCTTCTAAAATCTAGTATATGTTAGACATTGCATAACATCTTAATAAAATCCTCAAATATCTTGATCATAACCTATCATAACAATTTCAAATCTTTATCATTCCCTAATTGGATAATGCCAATGTTATATGACGTGTATGATATAAATTAATCTTTGTTTAGTGTTTTGTGATATGTGCATCCTATATCTAGAACCTATAATTCTTATAGCTGATTGGATGACACATAAAGCATATCTTTATCTCTATAATTTGAGTGCTTACCCTACATTACTTTAGCAAATCTTAATGCATCGTTAGTTTTTTATTTCATAACCATACTACTTATTTGGACAGCCCCTCTTAATATGCATGCCTTTCTCTCACTTATAGCACCATATTATCATTTTACCCTTAGATTTAGATCTAGAACTCCTTTTAGATGAGTCATTCTTATTTTGCTTCCCCCCATGATCTTAGCTTTCTCTTATATATAGTCATATACCTTCAGAGCTTTCACTAGTGTTTTATCTCTATTGGTTGTAAACCAATAGTGTATTGAAAATGCTTTCCATACTATTATTTCCTTACATAATTTGAGCATGCTTAGTAAATATTTATAAGAAAAAGGTAAAGAACAAAACAAAATCATTGATTTATCTTTTTCTTACGATAGTCACCTCAAGCCTTAGGAATCCATTGACTATTTATTTGAATGCATTAACATTTTATTTTAGATTTTTTCCTATATTCATCTTCAACATGTATAATCTATTTTAGATACAACTTATTTATAAGAGATTTTGACATGTATTAAGTGTCAAACTTCTTTTATATCTCCATAGAGGATGCAATATCTATGAAATGGTGGATGACCTTATTTTCCAAGCATAGTTGTATGGTTATAGTTACTCAGCTTGTAACTTTTCTTAGTCGAGTGCATTCATATAATTGACTTATTCTTATACAACCCTTTCAATGTGCCTTGCTATGCCAACAAATCCTTTACTTTCTATTTCCATAATTTGAAGTTTCTAATTCCACTAAACTTTCTCACGTCAAACTTTGCAACTAAAGTCATTTTTAGCTTAACATGCTTTAATACCAAATTTTGAATAAATATATGCAGTGAGAACGGAAAATAAAGAAGGAAAATAAGTAAGAATGAACGAATATTTTTAACAAGGTTTGAATCGATATTCCTACATCTTAGGAACACAAAAGCAGTTGATTTCAATATTAAATATAAAACTCACTCAATAAAATTTACAAATTTCCTATATATAGTCTAGATTTACATAACATAGTTATATGTAAACTCTAACTACTATAATTCTATTCAACTTTCTATTTACTAAAATCAACCTAATTTAAACATGAATCTAATAAGTTATATAATCTTTTCAAAGTTTAAAATTCATTAAAACTACATTTCCAAATAATTTACTATGTTATAAACAAAGTGGAAGGACTCACCATGAATGACGACTCCACCATTACAAGTTCATCTTCCATTTTAAATTCTTCTCTCCTAAAATTGAAGCTAGATCGAGAACATTTTTAAGATAATGGATTGTATGGTGTTGCATAATCGTACCTTTTATGACATCACTCTAAGCTTAAGGCAACTTCACTATCAATGTTATGCTGGAGATTGGCAATCATATACAAAGCATGATCTGTATAGAGACTATAAGGCATTTGACTTATACAAACATTCATATGGAGAATATTAACCATAAACTTTACACTATCAAGGCTAACGGAATCCAAAATGTCCTTATTCTTTGCAATGATCCTTAATATGGTCAAGACAAGTTCACTTAAATCCACATGGTCTAGGCAACCCTTCAAATGATAGTTTTGCTTATGCTCTCGATCTCATAATGCAATGATGACCAAACTGTAACTTCTACGATATGTCATAGTTTTAGTTTGTCTTAAGATCAATGGAACCTCTACATCATCCTCCGTATCTATAATCACAAATCAAAAGGAATTAAAGGTGGATTTGTCTTAGGAACAATTGCAACTAATTACATAATAATATCCCTATAATCAATCATTAGGGTATGCTGACTATTACAATCTTGTTAGATATTAACATTTTATATAATCTCATTTTTTCTAATCTGTAACACACTTACTCAAGTTAGAGCATAAATATTAATCATACATAGCTTTTTACCAACATTAATTACTCGAGCTCCATTTAGAGCTTTTATGAAAATATCACCAAATTCTTCTCTAGTTTTGACATATCCTATAGAGATTTACTTTTGCATTATAAGATATCTTAAAAGTTTTAGTTTTCCTAAAATCAATGAAACCTCAACACCATCCTCCATGTTCAAAATCACAAACTTAATAAGAAAAATGAATTTTTTTTACCCTAACAAGAGCATCTTTTATAATTGGGATACTTAATTGACTGATCTGGTAATTGAATGCTCAATTTAGTTGTTTTATGTTTAACCAATCCTAGTCTCTTAAACATGTCATAGGACATCAAATTAGTACTAGCTCCTAAGTCTACTAATTCCCTTTCAATTTCTAAGGTACCCATATTATAGGAAATAGTAAAACTCCTTAGAACTTTAATCTTCTATGGTAGCTTGTTATGCAAGATGGGAAAGCACTCTTCATTGAAAATAACCATCAACAACCCTTCGAGTCTCTTTTTATTAAAAAGGAGATAACTTAAGAATTTGACATACTTTTGTATTTTTGAAGGAGCTTCAATCAAAGGTATGTTAAGATGTAATATTTAAAAAACACTGAAAATTTATCAAATTGGTCTTCCTTCCTATCTTTCTCAAGCCTACTCAAATATAAAATTTTTGGTAGGTACTCAATAACAACTTTCTTCGCTTGCTTCTCATTTTTCTTTTGCTCCTTTTCTTCATCCTTCATTTTTTGTATAGTAACCTTTTTCTCTTTAACTTTGAACTCCTTTCCACATTTTTAAAATCATTGCATTCACTTGCTCCCTTGAGTTTGATTTAATGTTTTTTAATGGTAAAGAGTTTAGATTAATGTTGCTAGGAAAATACATACTTGCATTATGGAGACAAGCTTAACAAGTTATTTAATTTAAATTTCTAAGTTGTGGATAAATTCTTCTCGAGTTTGAAGAGATGTTTCAGTACTTTGGAAGCAAACCTCAAATGTGGTCATGAATTTTGTCATAAACTCATTGAGACTTAGCTTCCCTTCTTGTTGTTATTATTATTGAAATCAACTGGGTGGAGGCCCTTGCCTTTGTTTTCCTTGATTATTGGCAAAAGGTTCAATTTTCCCCCTAATGTTTAGCAAAAATGCTAAAATGACCCCTATTATTATCTTTGATACACCTAATGTTTCCAAAATGGAGTAATTTGCCCCAAAAATGCTCAGTCCATCAAATAAATATTACATCCTTATTAAGTTGGGTCACCTAAGTATGCCAAATAAGGTTAGCTACCAACATGGCAATTGATGAGTAATTAAATATTAATTTTAAATTAATTATTTATTTATTTATTTCTAATAATTAAAACCTAAAACTTAATTTCATTTAATCTCGATTGCATTTATCCCTATTTTCATCTAAAAATTAATTTCACTAAATGAGTGGATCAAATACCAAAATAAGCTCAAATTATTTTAATAAATTAAAAGAAGTTATTAGTTTTCCATATTAATGAAAACAAGCTTCAGTAAAATGGTAAGTATTTTGAGAATCAAACATTATAGGAAATCATCAAATGAAAAGAAGATATGATTCTATGCCAATATGGTCCACTCATGTTAATTTTGCACATTTTTAATTAAATGTCTTCTTTTGTGATTTTTTCTCTTTTATTCCTCATTCTTCTTTTCTTTTTTCGTTTTATCTTCATATGCTTACATTATTGACTCACCCTAAAATTTTCTTTTCTCTATTATTGATAGAGGATTTGAAACCAAATGTTGAAAGAATACTACTATTTTAAGTTATTTTTACAAATTGGTGAAAGTCAAATTCCAATCATAGATCTTATAGTTAAAGGAAATTTTCAAAATAGGGTAAAAGACCAATGATGGGTATGTAGGATTATCATAAGCAAGCCGTCACTAAAGGAAGAAGAACCATGAAGAATAGACACCCACTAATTGAAAAGGAATGGAAGATGATATAGGAAAAGAAGAAATAATTTTCCCTAAATCCTTGGGTATTATGGATTTACTACAAATTAGGGAAACCAAAGAAAATTAGGGATAAATGTAATCATGTTCAAGTTCATATTGGAGAAAAGTAGCTGACTTATAATTTTTAGCAAGACCATTCTCAGAAAATTTTTAACAAGACTAGTTTAGGTAGTATATATTCAGGAGGCAAAGGGTTTCAACCGTAATTTAGATCTATGCCTTATTGCAAAAAGAAACCACCTTAACCAAATAATCCTTTGAAGCTCCACTAATCTTAAAAGTGTTACACTTCTCAAAAAATCAATGATGTGTGTATTTGAATCCTTATTCGAGAAGCCATACAACTCCTAATAATCTTTTTATGTTTAAATATATCCTAATTTAGTTATTGATCCTTGCTTTTTGGTCCAGTAGAAATTTTAAAGTTATAACTATATTCTTTCTTGATTAATCATATGGGTTGATTAATTAAATTCTCTTTGAAACCACAACTTCTAAGTATTCATTAACCCATTTTATGAATTCTTGTGATAGATTTGAATCTTAACCCATGTGAATTATATGCTCCTATCTGTAGGATTCCATGCATATTTTGTTATTCATGCCACAATCAATCCATACGTATGATTTCTCAAGCCCTCTATATGAAACTTGAAATGATAACATGTTTCAATTCAATCGCATTAAGTAATCGTAAATAATTCACAAGGAAACATGTGTCTTTTATTAAATCAAAGAACTAATCACAAATACTAGATCTATCCTATTTACTTCATGCTAAAGAAAAAGAAACTGAAAAGCATTAAGTAAGAATAAAAAATAAAAGACCTCATTCTCTTGATCTTGAAATCTAAGTTCTCCATTTGAATCTTAATGAAAATTCTTTCTTTTCTTTTTAAAATTGTTACCTTCTTATCTTAAGATGCTCTAATTCATCTCACTTATAATGTCTTTTTGTCTCCCCTTGAAATATGTCTTTTATTCTTATGAAATCTTTAAAAATTCAAAATGTATTGATTAACATAAGTACTGTGTTGATCTCGTGTTTCTCTATCATGTAAAAAATTAGAATTTATGAAAAATTACTGCCAAATAGGTCCAGGACATGAACTTGTGTTAAAACTATGTTCTGTAAAATCTAACATAAATTCAATAGGATGCTATTTGGTGCCTTGTATTGGGAATTTATTCCTTGAATATCATGTCAAAGCTTATCTAACTTGGCTTTAACTTACTGAAAATTGTTCCTTCTTTGTTATAAATGTAAAACAAGGCTTATAAACAAAATATAAGCCAAATCGAGTATCAAATCCTATAAAAATCATATAAATATAAAAATTCCTAGATATTTAAGTGAAGTAAGCAATCCACATATTTTGGTTTGGCTTTGGTAATTACAATTCCCAGATATATGAATAGAGAGCATGAATTTGAAGTTTTGTCAATCTACTTAACTCCTCCACATTCTGTGTATCTGAAGAAACATACATACAACTCTTCAGAAAGTTAATGTTCAAACCTAACATCTTGCTAAATTCTTCAAGAAGCCTTATCATCATATTTAAAGACTATTCATTAGTTCCACACACCAGAAGTAAATCATCCATGAACGTTAAATGTTTCATCTTTAGCAATTCACATTGTGATAAAGTTTGAATCTTGAATTCTCAGTGGTAAGGGTTGTAAGCATTCTGGAAAGGATTACGATGGCTAAAGAGAATAGGTAGGAAAAAGGGGATCCCCTTGCTTAATACCTTTAAAGTTCTTAAAGGATTTAGTAGGACTTTCGTTGCTTAGCAAACTAAAATTTGTTAATGAAATGCATTCTGCTATCCACTTTATAAATATTTTTGGGAATCTAAATATGTGAAGACAATCAATGATGAATTCCCATTTAATAGTATCGAAGGCTTTAAAAAAATCAATCTTGATGTAGCAGCTTTTGATGGCCTTTATGAAAGTGTATTCCCTTATCAACCCTTGAACAATCTATATGTTATCCCCAAAGCTCCTTCCCTAAACAAAGGTGCCTAGGGAAATAGTGATAAGAGGCTCCATGTATTTCTTCAATTGGTTCAAAATAATTTTTGAAATAAGTTTATAAATGGTGTTGTAGTAAGAAATGGGGCGAAAATATTTAATGCTAGAGGGATTTAGAATTTTTAAGATAAGGCATATGAAATACTTATTGATTTTCTTAAGAAGTTTGATATTCCCGCATGTTGGGTTTGCCATAGTTGCATGGATCACATGCTTACAAATGCATCAGAAGTGTCAGAATCTAGATTTCAACACCATGACAACCCAAAAATCACATAATCAAACATGCAAGTATGGACATGCAAAAGAACATGAAATATAAAACTTTTACCTTTTTGTTTCTCTTCCTTTCTTGTTTCTTCTCCTTGTTTAGGTTGCAAACATCATCACTTAAAGATCAAGAAGAAACAATGTATAAGGATGATTTGAGTACCAAACTAGATAAGTTCTAGTAGATGCTCAAAATGATAGAAGATAGATTAAGAATCTTCTTGCATGCACTTTGATTCATGCAACAATTGCATAAAAAGCAAGAACAAGAATATTAATACCTCTCTGACACTCTAGAACTCTTCTAGAACCCTTATTCTCTCACTTGAGTGTGTAATAAGCGGTAAGACCTCATGTACATAAGTGAAAAACTTACTTATGTACTCATTTGTGTCCTCTGTCATGATTGCGCCTTCAACCATGATCGTGGCCCATGAGCCATGAGCCACGATCGTGGCCCATGAGCCACAAGCCATTTGGCCATACATGCACATTATGTTTTTTATCTAATCTTTTATGCATGTGACCCTTGGTTCCCAGTTATTTTACGCACTTTAATTAACTTTTAATTCAAGCAAATTATGAAGGATTTCATAATGCCAATTTTCCAAAATATAAGTGGATTAACATATGAACTCTTAAATAGTTAATTATCCACCTTATAAACCTTTCCATAGACAATTACCATGCAATTCATCCTTTCACCATACTATACCCCACTTGCTTCGGAGTATAGGCTATATGTCAACTCCCACTAGACTGACTACATCACATCTAATCTAAGTGATGTTAGTTCTGATCCTGAGTTCTCATTACTTTATGTCTCATTGAAGACTCTCTTCATGACATATAAATGCTTTGGGAAGAGACTTTTGAGTAATGATCCCAACAAGAGATTGTGGGTATCATTTCCTTCTAATGGTGAATCCTTTATTAGTTACACAATTACTATAGAATACCAGAAGTTGTACCCATTCTCTACCCTAAGAGTGACCTCGTCTTGAGGTAACAAGGAATGATATCAAATCACTGAATTAATATCCAAGATATCCTTAAGTACCTCAAGTCTAAGGATATTTGCACCATTGCTATGATGAGATTAATCATTAACATTCGATAGATTATTCATATGATAATCTCATTTTGGGTCATCTGATGTACTCACTACCCTTAGTAAGCATCCACATGTTAACTCTAAACATCTCATGTTTATAGTTTGTAAGATCCACTTCTTAATCAAATTAAGGAGTATAAAATGTGTTAGTCTGTCTGGATTAATAATGTCTTATCTTATTAATCCTTTGACTAGGGATTATTTAGATACTAACATAATTGCACATGATAAGAATCTCATTATCATGATCTCATCATCTTTTCCTTTATGCTATGTTTTGTGTCATGGACTTCATTAATTCGATTTAAGATGAATATCAGTTCATATATAAACGATTATCAAATTAATGAAAAATGTCTTTCACTTTATTAATCAAAAGAAAGTTTGTACAAAAGTGCTAAAGGTGGTTGCCTTTAAAGAACTACTATAACAATCTCTCACTTGCACTAAAGCCAATTGCCTTTATATCTAATACCATAGGCGAGTACACAAGAATCAAATTTCATTTAAGGAAGTGGCTTAGTTAAAGAATCAGCGATGTTTTGATATGTGGGCACTCTCTCTATCTTTACACTACCTATATCAATAATCTCCCTAATCAGGTGATATCTCCTGAGTACATGCTTAGACCTTTGATGATACCTTGGTTCTTTGGCATGAGCAATAATCCCATTATTGTTACAGTATAACAATATTGGGTCTACTATGCTCAGAACCACTCCAAGTTCCATAATGAACTTCTTGATCCAAATAACTTCTTTTTCCACTTACATAGCTGCAATGTACTCTCACTCGATCATTGAATCTGTAGTAGTCTCTTATTTGGATCTCTTCCAAATGACTACTCCACTATTCAGTGTTGGCCCCTAAATTTTTTCGTTAAATTAAGCATGATATTTTATGGAATAAGCATGGAATTTGAATTTTGTCGTAGAATGAATGGAGTTGTTAAGTATGATTTAAATAAATTATGAGGTCATGATAGAATTATTATTAGAGTTTAATTATTTATTTAAATGTTAGTAGGATTTTTGTTCACTAGTTAGTGAAATTAATGCATTAAGAATGAATTGAGGGCTTCTTTGGCATATCACTTAAGTTTAGAAAACAAGAAGCATTAAAGGAAGGGTAAAGTGGACTTTTAGCACTCATTAAGGGTAAAATAGGAAAAGGAAAATGTGGTCTTGTAAATTAGAAGACCAAAAATGTGAATGAAGGAAAGAAGGAGAGAAAAACAAGAAAAAGAGAGAGAAGTGAGGGGCCATTAGAGAGAAAAAGGAAGAAGAAAGGTTAGGGTTTCATCTCTTCTTAGCTTTTAAGAGTGATTTGGAGGGTGTTCAAGAAGAGAAAAAGAAAGAGGAAGAGAAGAGCTTCCATTTGAGCCAAACATCTCTTTGTTTGGTGAAGATTTAAGGTAAGCCCATTTTTAATCTTTTGGATTTTTGGAAGGGTTTTGGTTCATGAAGCTTAGGAAATATATGAGTTTAAGTATTCTAGAATCAATTTTAGTGAATATGCTTATTGGGTTCTCAATTTGGATTCCTATTGGATTCGAACGTTTCCAATGTTGAAGGAAATCAAGTAAGGCAAGAGGAGTAAGAAGAGGGGCATTTTTAAGCAAGGAATTCAGGTGGGTTACTTGTTTATAATTGAGTTAATAAGCCATGAGAATTTTTCCTAATCAATAGATTTGAATGATTTTCAATTGTTTTATAAATGTTGCATTTATTGCTTCTTGAATGATTGAAGAGTTTGCTATATATTTGGTACATGAATCTTGATGATGATTTATGAAATGATGATGGAAATTGTATTTGAAAAATATCATGTTTATGAAAATCATGATTCCGAAATGTGCAAGATGTTATAAATATGAAATTCATGTTTGTATAGGTTTGAGGTGGTCCATTTTGTTATGTCACGTACATGTTGACTCTATTAAAGGCTTCTCCCGCCTGCCTGCTAGTGGCATGGAGCTCCATCATGGACTCCCTCATGTTTATGGACAAAGCCATTGTGTGGGTTTGTGATGGTCTATTCTATTATTACTGGAGATTCGCAAGAACTCCCTCATGTTTATGGACTACCCAAAGGGGTCCATTCTGTTTATGAACTACCCAAACCATTATAAGTGCTTAAGTTGTTTATGATTTGTTGACAATTTTGATGAATACATGTCTTATGTTGTGTATGAATGGTTTGACCAGTTTGAGAATTTGAGAAATGCATGTCCTATATTGTTTATGATGTGTTTGAAAAGCTTGAGAATTTGGGAAATATATTTTTATGGTTGCAAAGCATTTTACTATGGCAATGAGTATTTTCAATGGTTTTGCTTGTTTCTCCACTATAAACTTGTTACCCACAAGCTTGTAAGCTCACCCCCTTCATCCCCATCTCTAGGTTAAGAGCAAGAGATCGAGTAAGGGAGAGAATCAAAGCATCACTCTAAGATTTTATATTTTTGTATTTAAGTTAGTATAGGAAAAACTCAAGGCTTTAGCTGCATTTCAAATATCACTCACATGTGTTTGGCATTATGAGATCAGTGATGTATTTGGGTCTTGAAATGCCCATTAAAGATTTGTAAAACTCTTTTCTTTTAATGTTAATGACATATATGTATGTGTTGCTTACGAATTTCCAAGTTTTTGCATTACATTTTCAAGCATTCATAGGGGTAGAAATTTGTGTTCTATCTTTAAGGGAAAATTGTATTTATCTAAGCTCTTTTAGACCAAGTTTCTTCTTGGAAGTTGTAGCATATCCTTTTAACTTTCCAATGATGTAAAGTTTGTAAATTTTGGAGATTGGACTTGAAAGATATGATTGTTACAAGTTAGTGATGCACTTGAAAGATATGATTGCTACAAGTTAGTGATGCTGCATAGGGTGTATACAGGACACTTTATATCTTTTCTATTTTGATTTAATAGAATAAGAGTAATATGATCTCTTCAAATGGGAAGAAGTAGTGTCATAAGTACTATGGTGTCTTCAAATGGGAAGAAGTAGTGTGATAAGTTAGAGATGAAATGAAGATGATAAATGGGGTTGAACATGTGCATAAATTTATGATGAATGTGTATAAGTTGAATGATTATGTTTTTGGGATGATGACCAAATAGAGATGATGAATTGATTGTAAATGATATTGAGTTGAAATGGAGGTGATAATGAAGGAAAACGATGAGGAAAATGAGTTAGGAATGATAGATATGCATAAGATGGGTCATAGGTAACTTGTAAGAGTTGGAAATATGGAATTTGACCCGTAAACATCTGTTGGACAGACTTGATGTCCATTAGGCAAACCTTCTCGGGCATTTTAGTGTCCCAGATTAGTTCATGTTCGTTTAAAGGGACGTATGTCCTCTAAGTGGACCTTCTCAGGACAATTTTATAAATGTGCAAATTTTGACCCTACCGATAGCAAAAATCTCTCTTCGGGGTCTTCATGGAAGTTGTAGAAATCGAAAACCTCTTCGAAATCGTGCTTGAATGACCATAATCTAACATCCATAGTGAAAGTTATGTCAATTGTCCCAAACCATGTACATATATAAATTGTAGACTTATCAATGCTTTTCTCTAATACTTTTAGGCTTGAATGGAGCTTGAAATGTACTTAGTTTTATATGACAATAAGGGATAAAAATAAGTGATATGTTAGGGTGATGAATGGGGATATAAACATAAGAACAGATTGTCGTATATCGAGTGTTCATATATGGAAAGTTTGGGATGTTATGAGAATGAAGATGAGCCTAAGGTGGCTAATGAGATTCCATAAAAAAGACCCTATAAGGTAATACGCTCATGTATGACTCTGAAGTTAGACTCCTAAAATGGGGCCTAGCATTCAGAGTGAAAACATAACTTGACTTGGATTTGGAGTCATCCTGGTCAAATTGAAAATTGGCATCTGTATGCCCATTCACTACGAGATCTCCATTTTCATATATCTAGAATACATCCTTAGTCCTTCTCAGGCACTTTAGGCTATTCTTGACAGCCACCCAGTGACCCTCACCAAGATCCATTTGATAACTACTCATAAGACTTAGAACATAAGATATATCGGGTCTTGTACATAACATAGAATACATGATTGATCCTACTGTTGAAGCATACGTGATTATACTCATGCGAGTCCTCTCATCTTACGTCTTAAAACGCATAGATTTTGAGAGTTTTATCCTATGACTCATAGGAATAAACCCTCTCTTGGACTGCTCTATGCTAAACCTATTTAACACTTTGTCTATGTATGTTAACTGTGAAAGACCTAACAACTTCCTTGATCTATCTCTATGGATCTTTATTCCCAATATATAAGTTGCTTCTCCAAAGTCTTTCAGGGAAAAATTCTAGGACAACCAAATTTTGATTGATTGTAAACTTGAGATATCATTTCCTGTTAGTAATATGTCATCCATACATAACACAAGGAATATGATAGCACTCCCACTAATCTTTTTGTACACACAAGGTTCGTCAGAATTTTGTGAGAAACTAAACTTTTTGATTATCTCATCAAATTGAATGTTCCAACTCCTAGATGCTTGCTTCAACCCATTAATAGATTTCTGAAGCTTGCATACTCTTTTGCCATCTCCGGATATGAAGCCCTCAGGTTGTATCATATATATATATATCATCAACTAGATGCTTGCTTCAATCCATAAATAGATTTCTGAAGCTTGCATACTCTTTTGCCATCTCTGGATACGAAACCCTCAGGTTGTATCATATATATATATCATCAATTAGGTTTACATTTAAGAAAGATGTCTTCACATCCGTCTGCCATATTTCATAATCATAATGAGCAGCAATGGCTAGGAGTATTCTAATGGATTTAAGCATGGCTATAGGGCTAAAAGTCTTATCATAGTTAACTCCTTATCTTTGATGATAACCTTTAGCGACTATCCTCGCTTTATAAGTAATCACATTACCTTCCATGTCGATTTTCTTTTTGAAAATCCACTTGCATCCTATGAGTTTTAACCCTTTAGGTAAGTCAACCAAAGTCCATACTTAGTTTTCATATATGGAATCCATTTCGGATTTTATGGCTTGAAGCCATTTTTCAAATTCTTAACTCTTCAGAGCCTCTTCATAGGTTGTAGGCTCATCGTTCTCTATGACAAATACATCATTTTGTTCACTTACGAGAAATCCATATCTCTCTAGAACATTGCGTATCCTACTTGACCTATAAGCATTTTGTGTGTCAGAAGGTTCAACTATTGTCTCATTTCTGTGGACAATAATTTGGGGTTCAAGCAATTGATCTACTTTTATTTGAGCATCGTGAAATTCATCAAGTTGAACTTTGTTCCCACTGTCTTGTTTTAGAAGAAATTCTTTCTCTAAAAAGACAGCATGCTTTGAGACAAATACCTTTTGTTCTAAAGCATTATAAAACTGCTATCCTATAAACATATATTTATCAGATTTCGCTTCAAGCTTGTCTAATTGAATCCACTTCACATAAGTCAGATAACCCCAAACTTTCATGTGAGAAATGTGGGGCCTTTTGTTAGTCCATATCTTATGTGAAGTAACTTCAACTGCCTTTGAAAGGACTTTATTTGTCATATAAACAGTTGTCTCAAGTGCATAACCCCAAAAGAATTTTGGTAGATCTACTAAGCCCATCACTGACCTTACCATGTCCAATAAGGTTCAATTTCTCCTTTAAGCCACACCATTATGTTATGATGTGTAAGGTGGAGTAAACTGGGATACTATCCCATTATCTCTTAGACAAATTAGAAACTCTTTGTTTAAGTATTCACCACCTTAATCTGATCGAAGTGTCATAATACTTCTACCAAGCTGTTTCTCTACTTCATGTCTAAATTATTTGAATATTTCAAACACTTCAGACTTGTATCTCATTAGATACATATACCCATATCGTGAATAATCATCAATAAAAGTAATGAAGTAAACAAAACCACCTTTGGCATGAATGGACATTAGACCACATACATCATAATGTATTAGGTTTAATAACCCATTCATTCTTTCACCCTTTCCTTTAAAAGATAATTTAGTCATCTTGCCCAACAAGAAAGATTCACATGTGTCATATGATTTATAATCAAATGACCCTAGACTACTATTCTAGTGTAGCTTAATCATGCGTTTCTCACTTCTATGGCCAAATCGACAATGCCATAAGTAAGATAATTTTAAGTTATCTTGTTTTTGTCTTTTATTGTTATTGATATTTAAAATTGGATTGTACATATCTAATATGTAAATTCCATTGTACAATGTAGCAGTGTCATATAACATTTCATTCAACTTAATTGAACAACCATTGCTTTAAAAAGTTAGATGACATCTCGCTTTATTAAGATATGAAACAGATACAATGTTTTATGTCATAACGGGTATATAATAGCAATTTTCCAAAACTAACTCTAGCCCACTAGGAAGATACAAAAAATATATTCCTACAGCTAATGCAGCAACTCTTGCTCCATTTCCCACATGTAGGTCCATCTCTCCCTTCTTGAGTAGTCTACTATCCCTGAGATCTTACATATCAACACATATGTGTGAGCCACATCCAGTATCTAATACCCAAATGTTATGGTCAGAAATAATATTAACCTCAATGATAAACAATATACCTAAAGTAGACAGTGGGGCATTTAATGCCTTCTTTTGCTTCAGCAACTACATATAAGCTTTGCAGTTCCTCTTCCAATGTCCTTCCTTGTTACAATGGAAGCATATCCCCTTTGATATTGTCTCATTCGCCTTCTTCTTGGCTACACCTCCCACTGGATTCTTGGACTTCTTCTTCTCCTTTTAGTTCTTCTTTCGAGAACCAGAAGTAAAGTCCACCAGCATAACAACTTTATTGTCTTCCTTAACAATCTGCTTAGTTGTTTTGAGCAGATTAATCAGCTTAGGTATAGTTTTGGATATTTAGTTCATCTGATAGTTAAGCATAAACTGTGAATAACTATCGGTCAAACCAGCCAGAATCAAGTCTATACTTAATTTATGATCCATAATAAAGCCCAAACTACCTAACCTCTCAATGTATCCATTCATCTTCAGCGCATACTGAACTAGAGATGATCCTTCAGCCATCTTTGAACGGATAAGCAACCTGGAGGTCTCAAAACTTTCAGGCTGAGCTTGCTCGTCAAACAGTTCCCTTAGATGATAGACTATGGTATGAGCATGTATAGCATCATGCTGCTTTTGCAGTTCTGGTGACATAAAGGCCAACATTATACAACTAGGCAACTCACTATCATCTAATAGCTTCTTGTAAACTTTTTTATCTTCATCAGATACATTAGTAGCAGGAGGATCAAGAAGTGGCTTACCTAGGACATATCCTAGTTTTTTAGATTTAATAACAATTCAATATATCATAACCAATCCAAGAAGTTAGGCCCCATGAATTTGTTGGAATTTAATATGGAACATAAGTTCACACTAGAAGATATCGTGCTATTCCATAACCTAGAAGAACGAGAGAAAGTGTTAGAATGTACACTTAATCTATATCGATAAGGACTTTAATAATATGCATTATGGGTCTCACTATTCTTATTCAAATCTATACCCTTCACTATAAACTCGAGAAAACTTATAGTTTTCTTAATGGTTCGATATTCGAAATCACCAATAATGACCTTAGGTTTGCCCAATAAGTCATCTTAGGTCAATCGGATGGTATCGTTCATACCAATTACATTCATTTATGCAACTATCGACTTGTGCTATCAACTGTTGATTTAGCACACTCATTGGGTCATCAACTCTTGATTTGTATACATCCCATATATATAACCTAACTTCACTCTATCCACGTTGACCTTGGGTTTCCTCAACAAATCAATGCTTCTAGTTAGGACCAACCCATTAATCTGGAAATCTAATTTCCATGATTTGAACATGTTCGTGTAGAGCGGGCTTGAGTTTGCCTAACAATCCAACTCTAAAAGAACTCTGATTCTTGCCATATCATTGAAAGGCGTAAGTCCTAATATTTGGTTGAGGGATTTGTTCTTTGGTCTCATCAATACTTGGATGACCTTGAATATGTATATCACATATATACATTTAGATTATGGACAACTCAATTGAATTGAGCCTATGTCTATAACTAACTTTAAAATACATCTAATGCATGTATCAGACAAAGGAAGTTTAATTTAGGTTGATGCTTGACTATGAATCTAAAATTCGTGATTCGATTCAACTCTTGAACCTAATCGGGTACTAGTATTAGTCTTGGCTAATTCGAATTATGAATGTGATTCGATTAGGAACCCTAAAATTCAATTGTTTAGATGTCTAAATTAAACACTTTAATCCTTATATTTATGTCCTTTTCTAGTCACACTAGAAATGTTATGCTCTAATTAGATTAATTCTAAATTAATCCCTAGGGTTTCTAAAATTTTCGTACATCAGTTGGTCATCTATAATATCCCTAGGTCATCTCAAATTTATCTAAACAATTTCGGCACAAGCCAAAATTATCTTGACAACTAAAATCGTCAAGATAAATAAGTTAACCGACTAGACACTAAAGAGGCCGATTCGATGTTCGAAAAAGTTGTGGAACCCAAATTTGAAGCACATGCATTAAGCATGTTATTACCATCAAAATAATACATTTCTTATCACATAAGAACTTTATTAAGGTCTTATAACTGAAATACATACACTGTAAGTTATTGAGTAAGTCAACTCCATCAACTTTCAAAAAGTTGACCAATGTTGACTTTGACTTTATTTATTAATTGAATCTAATTTAATTAATTCTGGAAAAATTTCAAAGTCTTATACACATTCTAAATGTGTCTAGTAAAAAATTCCAGAACCTAATTCTTAGGAATTATTCATTAATTAATTGGAATAAGCCAACATATCACATATGTATGACACTTGGCATATTACTTCTAATACTAGCCAAATATTACATCATGCCTGCATAAGATAATCACTTTAACAACAAGTGTCATGAATCTCATTCATGTGGCAACATCTCATCTTGCATGTGCATACATAAAATTTGTAAAAACAATATTTATAAGAATTAATATAGAATTTACATGTATGTATGTTCATCACATTTTTATAATTTTTAGAACTTCATACATGCATCAGGTTGAAACTAAATTCGTAATAAAATAGCAAATGACATTCAATTGCATTTTATTTTTACAAAAACATAACATAATACCTTATAAACATTTTTGTGAAAGAAAATTAGAAAAAAATTCTAGAATTATTACAAAATTTTCAAAATCATCAAATGAATTACATTTTTTAGAAATTCCTAGAAATCTTCGTATGAACAATATGGATATTAATTCAAAATAAAATAGCAAATGACATTCAATTGCAATTTCCTTTGGTAGAAACATGAAATAATATCTTATAAACACTTCTGAGAAAGAAAATTAGAAAAAAAATTTCTACATTTTACACTAATTATTCCAAATTAATATGCATGTCAGTCACAACCCAGCAAACACTTTGCACATGTTCAATACATCATCTATTACATGCTTAAACTTGCTCTGATACCACTATTGGGTTTGCCATGGTTACATGCATCACCACATGCATGAGAATGCAGCAAAAGTGTCAGAATCTAGATTTTAATACCATGACAACCAGAAAAATACAGAATCAAACATGCATGCATGGATATGTAAAAGAACATGAAATATAAAACTTTTACCTTTTTGTTTCTTCTCCTTTCTTGTTTCTTCTCCTTGTTTAGGTTATTGCAAATACCAAACCCTTCCTTGCTCACCCAAGAACACGCAAAGATCAAGAAGACAATGTATAAGGGTTATTTAAGTACTAAACTAGATGAGTTCTAGTAGATGCTCAAAACAATAGAAGATAGATCAAGAATCTTGTTGCATACACTTTGATTCATGCAACAATTGCATAAAAAGCAAAAACAAGACTCTTGATATCTCTCTCTCACTCTAGAACTCTTTTAGAACCCTTATGCTCTCACTTGAGTGTGTAAGAAGTGGTAAGAGCGCATGTACGTATGTGAAGAACTCACTTATGTACTCATTTATGCTCTCTGTCATGATCGTGGCCTAGACCCGCCTACTTAAATTTGGTCATACATATTATGTTTTTCATCTGATCTTTTATGCGTATCGCCCTTAGATTCCTGGTTATTTTAAGAACTTGAATTAACTTTTAATTTAAGCAAATTATAAAGGGTTTCATGATGCCAATTTGCCGGAATATTAGTGGATTAACACACGAACTCTTCGATAGTTAATTATCTAACTTATGAACCTTTCCATAGACAATTACTGTGCAATTTGTCACTTCATCATACTATACCCCACTTTGTTTAGAGTACGGGCTATGTTTCAACTCCTATTAGACTGAAAATGTCACATCTAATTCAAGTGATGTTAGTTCTTGTTCTAGGTTCTCATTACTTTATGTGTCATTGAAAACTCTTTTCATGACACACAACTACTCTAGTTAAAGACTCTCGAGTAATGATCTCGACAAAAGGTCGTGGGTATCATCTCCTTCTATCAAGAGCGGTGAATCCCTTATCGGCTACCCAATTACCTTTGAATACCATAATAGTTGTACCCAATTACCACCCTAAAAGCGACCTCGTATTGAGGTAACAAGAAATGATGTTAAAACACAAGATTAATATCCACGATATCTTTGAGTACCTCAAGTTTAAGGATATCTGCACTATTACTATAATGAGATTAATCATTAACATTTGATAGATCATCTATATGAATGTCATTTCGGGTCATCCGATGTACTCACTACCTTTAGTAAGCATTCACATATTAACTCTAAACATCTCATGTTTACAGTTTGTGAGATCCACTACTTGATCAAATCAAGGAGTATAACACGCTAGTCTGTTTAGATTAATAATGTCCTGTTTGTTAATCCTTGACTAAGGATTATTTAAATACTAACATAATTACACATGATAGGAATCTCATTATTATGATTTCTTCATTTTTTTCTTCATGCTATGTTTTGTATCGTAGACTTTATTAATTCGATTTAAGATTAATATCAATTCATATATAAACAAATATCAAATTAATGAAAAATGTCTTTCACTTTATTAATCAAAATAAAGTTTGTACAAAAGTACTAAAGGTAATTGCTTTTAGAGTACTACTCTAATATTGCATTACTTCCACCACCAAATCACCAGTACCGCTCAAAGTATTTTGAAAGAAAAAGATGTTAAAACGGTCCCGGAAGCCTTAGAAGGACTCAAACTGAAAAGGATGTTTTTAATTTTCAGCACTGAGATTGGACAGATTAAGGCTTCCCTAGCTTATAGGCTAATTTTTTGCTGAATATCCCAAGAAAAATCACGACCTCTACTTGTTTCCGGCGTACCCATCAGCCCATTAAAAGTAATTCATCGCAATATTCTCTATCTCAACCTGACTAGTACATAAATTGTCCCTATCATCAGCTCTCGTCGTGATTTTGTTTCTGTTTCTTTGAGCCAAAATGGTGTTGTTGAAGAACTTCGTATTACCATCACCATCCTTAAGCTAGTTAATTTTGAATTTTTCCACAAAATGGAGTTGTGAACATTCAGTGCTGAATTATTATCCGTCAAAAAATTATTATCCTTCAAGCATGTTGTCCCCAGAATCTTCAATTTCCCATCTTGAGGAGAGTTGCAACTTTTTTGCTGGATTTCTAGTAGTTTTGCCTTAAGAGTTTTACGGTGAATCTGCAGATTCCCTGTTGTTTAGAAGTTTTTTAATGCAGGCTGAACCATTTGCAACTTCCTGATTAGATGATAAACCTTATAACCCCTCTCCTCCGAATGCCACATACTACAAACCAACTCTTTAAATCCCTGTCTTTCAACAAAGCAATTGAAAAAACTGAGTGGGGATCTTTTGATTTTATCGACTTGGATATTGTGAACTCCTATCCATGAATGATCTATGCATATTGGTTCACCAAAATGAGCATAAGATTTGGTTATCCAGCCAATGCTGATTTACCACAAAGCTGTCTAATTTCCTTCTTAACAAATACTACCCCTGTTGTTTATTATTCCACGTATAAAGAAAACCGACAAACCTGAGGTCCACTAGATTTAGCTCCAACGTAATCTCAGAAAGTTCCCTTCCCACTCCCCTTAACCGACAAACCTTAGGTCCACTAGATTTAGCTCCAACGTAATCTCAGAAAGTTCCCTTCCCACTCCCCTTAAACGTGATCTATCTCCCTCAGTCTCCATTGAAGAAAGTATACAATTAAAGTCTCCCACGACAGCCCAAGGTCCTCTTAGTGAAGCTTGAATTACCTTGAGATCCTTCCAAAGTTTAGCTTGTTGGAAGGCATACTTAGTTAAGTAAATAACAAAAAGTTCGACACTGCCTGGTATATCCTGAATTTTGCATTTAACATGTATAATCTGGTCTAACATGAAGCTCGTATGGGCGCTACATCTCTCTGTGTTGAACGCAATAATGATTCTGCCATTGTGGTGAAAGGAATGATTAGTAACCAGCTTCCATTTACCAGCTACGAAAGCTTTATTTCGGTTTCCAATAAATCCAACACCGCAGGATTTTTCTCTAAAGCCATGTCCTTGAAAACTTCTTGTTTAAGAGGGTCATTGAGCCCCCTTATGTTCCAAAATAAGTTCATTTTTCAGGTGGGATGAAACTCCCTCAACCTGTTCCTATCTTTAAGTTTGGCTACCTTTCGCCTGCTAATAACTAGGTCAAATTTTCCCATGTTAGGTCCCTTGTTCAGATCCTCAGCATATCCTAAAAAATTAGAAGAAATTTCATCATTTTGCTCATCAAAATTCGATTCTTCACCTGTGAATTCTCCTCTTTGTGTTGCTCCACTGATTTGATCAAATTCGTTATCTTTTCCCCCATCAGATTCTCATCCAGGTTAATATGTTGGTTATTTGTTTCAACCCCCAATATCCTTTCATTCTTGGTTTCCTCCACACCCATAACCTCATTATGATTACCCGTTATAAACTTTCTCCCCGTAGGCCTCCACACTTTGTGACTCATCCATGGTTTCCATGGATAGCTAAGTTGGATTACCTCCTTCACTAGTTCCCCCCTCACCTAGCTTCGTCATAGGCAGCTCATGATCCTTCTCAATTTCTACACATATCTTGACGTAGCAAATTCACCCCATTCTAGCTGTTTTGAGTATCCATGGAAAGGGGCGAACTAGCTAAGAAACTTAGCCTTTCCAACGTCCAAAACTCAAGAGATACATTGTAAAAAAATGATCCAAATAGGGATTGAATTAATGCTTCTCCTATCCAAGCACATTAATTCCTAGCGTCCATTTTTGTAAAAACATCAGTTGACCTCCTATGTGCTAAGGACCCAACTCTAACATCTCATTGAGGTTGCATTCGTTGGAAAATTTAAAGATGAACGTGTCTTCCTCCGTTAGCATAGTCCTTCCAAGCCCTTTCTTACCCCATTTTTCCATCAACCAGTTTTGTACTTGCGGGTATGAAGGCCTCTTTTTCCAGAAGTAACACAAAGTTCCAAATAGCTGCTCCTGCTTCCAACATTTCTTTTGGTGGAGTTAAAACTCCATCAACCATAATATCTTTGAAAGGGGTTAACTTGGGCTTCACCGTTGAGGCTGCTACCTTTGGCCTCCAAGATGACTTAGGGGATGCTGGAACCCTTTCCTTGCTTTGTGACCTATTTCCATCACCATTGGATGCAAAGTTTTTGGGTTAAACTTTCAACTCCTATGAGTTTCCCTAAAATTTGCAGATCAGGAAAATCTTCTTTCGAGAACTCCACGGTTCCCGCACTCTTCTCAGCTCCAGCACTCTTCACAGTAGATTTCCCATCACCATTGCATGAAGATTTTTGAGTCAAGCTTCCAACTCCTCTGTGTCTCCCTGAACTTTGCAGATCTGGAAAATCAATTTTAGAGAACTCTGCAGTTCCCGCACTCTTCTCAACTCCATCACTCTTCTCAGCTCCAACGCTCTTCACCGCAGATTTCCCATCACCATTGGATACATGTTTTTGGCTCGAACTTCCAACTTCTCTGTGTTGCCCTGAGCTTTGCATTTCTGAAAAAACTCCCTTAGTAACTCCAAAGTTCCCACACTCTTCTCAGCTCCAGCTCTCTTCATTGTAGAGTTCCCATTAAGGGCAAGCTCGCCCTCCTCCTTCTCCATTTCTCCAAGTATAGGAGCATCTGGGTTTGCTTGGGGCATCTCCGGCTCCTACCCACAACTTTCCAAGACGGTAGTTAAGTAATTTGGGTAGAGAGTGGTCAGAGGTTAGTTTATGCAGAGAGAAATAGAAATTTATTGAATAGAATATGATGTTCTCTTTTTTTTTTGGTAAACGAATATGATGTTGTCTCTATGCTATAAACAAATCAAACGAACCATAAACGCAATAAATGATTACAGCTCTGTCACATCAATAACTATAGGCGAAGTAGAACACATTAAGGGCATCTCTCACATGATTAGGAGATTAGGGCTGTTTGAAATGTTTGGAAATTCTTCCTAAAAATTTTCTGTAAATCCTAATTCTCAATTTCTCCAAACATTGATTACTATCTTCAACGGAAGAATTTCCAAACATTTCAAACAACCCTAATCTCCTAATCATGTGAGAGATGCTAAAAATTTTAATTCAGAATTTTACTTAATCAAGGTATAATTAGGATAATTATAATTAAAATAGGTTAATTAGGCTTTATTAGAAAGTAAAATTAATTTAATTTAATGTAAATATAATAAGTAGGTTCTACTGTGTTAAATGACATTTATGTGATATCTACATATTAATTAAATAATATCAAATTAGTATCATATAAGAAATAGAGATTGATTTTTTATTCACTCAAGATTTATATTTTTAATTTTTAAAAATTAATTTTTATTTCAATATAAGTAAAAATATTAAATACAAATTTTGTAGCTTTTGCCTTCAATATTACATAATGTTGAGATTAAATATTAAAATTTTAGGAACCAAATTTTGCCAATTATCTGAAGGGTTAACAACTAAGACTTTTACCCATGGGAACGAAAACCGTTCTGTACTGGCCGGTATCGGTCGGAACATTCTGTACCTGCCGATAAACAGAAAAGGTATTCGCTCTATCAGTACCGGCCGGTAACATTCAGTATCCAAAAAAACACCGGTACCGTAATTCCTTAAACTTGGAGGACCTAAATGTAAATTTGAAAAAACCTAATCCTAAAACGCAGCGGCCTCCTTCACTTTTCTTCATTCTACTTCTTCATCCTACTGCATCGTACCTATAACCCGCTGTCACCTCCCGCACCTGCACCCACAGTTACCTGTCGTCCCCCGCACCCACAGTCGTCGTCGCACCACTCCTTCATCTTCTTCTTCTACCTTCTCATCTCTCACTCTCATTGTCTCTCTCTCAGTCTCACCCGCGCCAATCAACCATCTCACTTCACTCTCCTACCACACCACCATACCACCACGTCATCACACCATCGCACTACCGTAGCACCACCGTACCACTGCACGTCCGCACTACCACGTTGCTCATCTTCTTCTTCCTTCGACGCCATAGCTGCTGCTAGTCACCGGCCACCGCAGCCACAACCGGCCCGCACCACACAATACCCAAAGTTCCTTTGCTGAAGATAATGAATTATTTTAGGTGTATTTTATGGTTTTTTCACTTTTTTGTATTTGAATTTTTTGCTGCTTAAATAAATTTTTGTTGTGAATTTGTGATGGATTGAATGTTGGAGTTTGGATTTGTGAATGGGTTTTGTGAATTGAGTTGAATTGAATGAGATTTGGTGGGTTGGTTATTGATTTATGGTGGTCGAGCGGTGTAATTGGTGTTGAATGGTTATTGACTTATAGTGATATAATGTTATTGTGAGAATTTACGATGATGTGAATTGAATATTGGAGTTGAAATGTTGAAATGGTTACGGACTTACGGTGTATGATGGTATTGTGATTGGTGAATTGAATATTGGATTCAATGTTGAATTGAATGGGATATTATGGTTATGGTTTTGTTTTGTAATTTGCGTGGTTGGATTAAAAATTGAAGATGAATTATTATTTGGTTGATTTATTTGTGGTGTGGTTATAAAATAAAGATTGGTTTAAGTAGATATCTATGATAATTTATGATAAGTTTTTGGATGAATGAAATGCATGGCCTCTTATGAATATGTGAAGAATTGAATTGATTGAATTATTGAATTGAAAGTTTGTAAGATGAAAGTTGAAAGTTGAAACAATTTAAATTAAAATTTAAACCGACAATATTAAAGATGTAAACTTGCAAAAGACTTAAATTAATAATAATTTGGTTGATATTATTATTAATTATTATTATTAATTAATTGAGTATGAAATATGTTAAAATTGAATTATTTGGTAATATATATGTGTGGGGTATTATAAATATTTTTAATAGATAATGTATAATAGTAGTGATATAATAAATGTATCCCAAAAAGAAACTTTTGTTAAAATTGTGAACATGTTGTAGGTTCCAATCTTTTATACTTAGACTTATTAATGTCAATTAAAAATTGTAAAAACAACTTATATATTTAAGAACGAAATATAGAATGATGTATATAATATTATGGTTTGTTAGAAATGGAAAGAAGATTCAAAACTTTAAATAAAAAAAATATTTTCAAAGAAGCAACTTGATTCTTATGTTATTAATATATAATATTATGGTTTGTTAGAAATGAAAAGAAGATTCAAAAGAATCAAAACTTAAAATAAGGAAAAAAATTCAAAGAAGCAAGTTGATCCTTATATTATTAATATATCCATCAACTTGATCATTATGTTATGAATAGATGTGTATGAATTGAACAATTTTATAAGAAATGAAAATTGTTTTATTAATTGAACAATTGTATAAGAAATGAGAATTGTTGGAAATTGTTAGAAATGGAAATTGTTATATGAATTTTTTGTGATTATTGGAAATGGAAATTGTGGGAAATGAATTTACCAATAAATGTTTTGTGATTGTTGGAAATGAGAATTGTTGGAAATTGTTGGAAATGAAAATTGTTATTCCCATTTTTTGTGATTATTGGAAATGAGAATTGTTAGAAATGAATTTACCAATGAATGTTTGTGAGAAATGAGAATTGTTGGAAAAATATTTTGTGATTATGGGAAATGGGAATTGTTGGAAATTGTTAGCAATGGAAATTATTTTATGAATGTTTTGTGATTATTGGAAATGAGAATTGTTAGAAATGGAAATTGTTATATGAAAGTTTTGTGATTGTTGGAAATGAGAATTGTTGGAAATGGAATTTGTTATATGAATGTTTTGTGATTGTTGGAAATGGGAATTGTTGATAATTGTTGGAAATGGAAATTGTTACATAAATCTTTTGTGATTGTTGGAAATGGGAATTGTTGGGAACTGTTGGAATTGGAAATTGTTTTATTAATGTTTTGTGATTGTTGAAAATGGGAATTGTTGGAATTGGAAATTGTTATATGAATGTTTTGTAATTGTTGGAAATGGAAATTGTTATATGAATGTTTTGTGATTGTTGGAAATGAGAATTGTTGAGAATTGTTGGAAATGGAAATTGTTTTATGAATGTTTTGTGATTGTTGAAAATGAGAATTGTTGGGAATTGGAAATTGTTTTATAAATGTCTTGTGATTGTTGGAAATGAAAAGCATTTATGTATGTTTTGTGATTGTTGGAATTAACTAATTATATATGTTGAATAATTGAATTGTTAGTTTTTGACATATAGTGAATTGTGTTCCATACTTCCATGAAATTGAATTGTGTATAATGTAATAATACAAAATGAGTTATATTATAAGATGGATATGCATATTGTGTAATGAAATTATGTGTTATGTATTTTGATATATGCATTCTTTTATTTTTACAGATAAATGGAAGGAAGTTCAAGTACTGTTGATCAACCCACTTCAGGAAGATATGATGATTCAGCTTGGACTTATGCTGCATTTGTTCCCGGTATGAAGAACCATACTATTTGCTTGTTTTGTAACAAGCATTCGAAAGGTAGAGGAATCACTAGATTAAAAAAACATTTAGCTGGGGTTCAAGGAGAGGTGGAACCTTATAAAAAAGTAAGTCATGATGTAAAGTGGCAGATGAAAACATTACTTGATAAATATCAACATTAAAGAGATAGGAGGGAAAGTTTGAATTTTGAAATTGGTAGTGGAAGTTCATTTTCTAGTTTCCGTGGTAATTATGAAAATATTGAAGGTGGTAGTGGTAATGGTGGTAGTGGTACTGGGAGTGTTCCATCTCAGGTCCAAGAAGAAGTCCCAAACCTGCTGTAAGGAAGAGAAGAAGGCAGATAACTAACTTCTTTACGCCACGAGCAACCCCTAGAGCCCAACCTTCAATTCGTAGTGCAATGCAATCAAGAGATGCGGCTCACAATGTTGATATGGCAGTGGCTAGATGATGGTATGACATAGGTTCATCATTTAATGTTTCTCAGTCTTATTATTTTCAACCTATGATGGATGCAATAGCCTCTTATGGTCTGGGATACAAAGGTCCTTCGATTGATGATCTAAGAGGTAAACTTTTAAGTTGCTCTGTTGCTGAAATTAAAAGTTATTTGACTAAAAGAAGAGTGAATTGGGGTACTTATAGATGTTCAATTATGTGTGATGGTTGGACAAATAGGAGACAAGAGCCTATTATTAACTTTTTGGTTTATTCTACAAATGGCTCTATGTTTTTAAAATCTATTGATGAATCTGGCCTGATTAGAAATGCTGATACTTTGTTTGGGATATTCGATGAAGTTGTGAATGAAGTAAGGCCAAAAAACATTATTAAGTTTATTACTAACAATGATTCCGCTTATAAAGTGGCAGGAAAAAGGTTGCAGAATACATATAATTCATTTTTTTGGACTCCTTGTGTTGCACATTGCATTAACCTAATGCTAGAGAATATAGAGAATCCTAGGTATTTTCCTGTTATTGATGAGACTATGTAAAAAGCTAAAAAGTTGACAAAATTCATTTATAATCGTGTAAGGGTGTTGAATTTGATGAGAAAGGAATTTACCAATAGTAGGAATTTGTGTTGCCTTGTTGTGACAAAATTTGCAACAAATTACTTATCACTCTAGTGTTTTGTTTCGCTGAAAAAAGAGTTAAGACAAGTGTTTACAAGTGATAAGTGAGTTGCATCTTTGCATGCTAGGTCTAATGCTGGAGTGGAGGTTTATAATATCATACTAGAAGATAGAGAATTTTGGTCACAATGTCAATTTGTTATCCGAGTCTGTGAGCCTTTAGTGATGGTGCTTTGGTTGGTTGATAGTGAAAAAAAGCCAACAATGGGTTATATTTTTGATGCCTTGGAGAGAGTGACGGAAGTAATCAAGGCTAATATGAAACATAGGCCTTCTTTGTACACGCCATATCTTTCAATCATTATTGAGAGAAGGGAAAGACAACTTTCTTCTTCATTGTTTGCAGCTGGGGAATTTTTGAATCCAAGTATTTATTTTAGAATGGATCTTAATAAGCAAGTTGAAGTTAATCGAGGAATGCTTTTAACAATTACAACAATTGTTAACATTGACCGAATGCAAGATCTGTTAAGCTCACAAATGGAGCTTTATAAGATGTCTTATGGGAATTTTGGAATGCCGATTGCTATTCGACAAAGAGGAAAACTTTTTCCAGGTATTAGTTATTTCCTTTTTTATTTGTTGAAAATTAATTATGACCTTTTTTGTTTATAGCGCTACTTTTGTTATCTTGTAACTTATAGTTTCTTAGTGGGATCAATTCGGAAATGGTGTTTCAGAATTAAAAAGGTTTGCAATTCGGATTTTAAGTCAATGTGTGAGTGCAACAGGCTATGAAAGAAGCTGGATCACATTTGAATTTATCCACTCCAAAAAAAGAAATAGATTAGAGCATAAGAGGTTGAATGACTTGGTTTTTGTTCGATACAATTTAAAGCTTCGGGAAAGGTATGTTAGTATCATTATTAATTTCGATATAATTTCTTATAATTTTCTAAGAATTAAATTATATCCCATTTTTTTATGATTGTTGGAAATGAGAATTGTTGGAATTGAAAATTGTTATATGGATATTTTGTGATTGTTGGAAATGAGAATTGTTGGGAATTGTTGGAAATGGAAATTGTTATATGAATGTTTTGTGATTGTTGGAAATATGAATTGTTGAGAATTGATAGAAATGGAAATTCTTTTATGAATGTTTTGTGATTGTTGGAAATGGGAATTGTTGAAAATTGTTAGAATTGAAAATTGTTATATGAATGTTTTATGATTGTTGGAAATGAGAATTGTTGAAAATGGAAATTATTATATGAATGTGTTTGTGATTGCTGGAAATGGGAATTGTTGGAAATTGGAAATTGTTATATGACTGTTTTGTGATTGTTGGAAATGAGAATTGTTGGGAATTGTTGGAAATGAGAATTGTTATATGAATGTTTTGTGAATGTTGGACAAGGGAATTGTTAGGAATTGGAAATTGTTATATAAGTGTTTTGTGATTGTTGGAAATGAGAATTGTTGGGAATTGATGGAAATGGAAATTATTTTATGAATGTTTTGTGTTTGTTGGAAGTAAGAATTGTTGGGAATTGTTAGAAATGGAAATTGTTATATGAATGTTTTGTAATTGTTGGAAATAGGAATTGTTGAGAATTGTTAGACATGAAAATTGTTATATGAATGTTTTGTGATTGTTAGAAATGAGAATTGTTGGGAATTATTGGAATTGGAAATTGTTATATAAAGTTTTATGATTTTCAGAAATGAGAATTGTTGGAAATGAAAATTGTTATATGAACGTTTTGTGATTGTAGGAAATGGGAATTGATGGAAATGGAAATTGTTATGTGAATGTTTTGTGATTGTTGGAAATAGAAATTGTTGAGAATTGTTGGAAATGGAAATTGTTTTATGAATGTTTTGTGATTGTTGAAAATGAGAATTGTTGGAAATAGAAATTATTTTATAAATTTTTTGTGATTGTTGAAAATGAGAATTGTTGGAATTGAAAATTGTTATATGAATGTTTTGTGATTTATGAAAATGAGAATTGTTGAGAATTGATGGAAATGGAAATTGTTATATGAATGTTTTGTAATTGTTGGAAATATAAATTATTGGAAATTGTCAGGAAAGATATGTTATTATCATTTTTATTTTCGATATAATTTCTTATAATTTTCTAATAATTAAAATTTATTGTTTATTAGGAGTCTTAATAGTACAAGAAGTTCAAATGATCTAATTTCCATTGATAACATCGATGTTTTGGCAGATTGGGGTTTTTGAAGAACCAAATTTAGTAGATATCAATGACTTGGAAGATAATTTTGGATGAGAAAGTCTTGATATGTCATTTGGTGCATTAAATTTGAATGATAATGATAATGAAGCTCCTCTTAATAATGAGAATTTTATACCAAATGATAACTGAGGTCAGTGCAGTTATAGCGGGTATCCTCCTGTTAACGATTGAATTTTGTTGTCGGTTATTTTTCCTCTTCTTTTAATTTTACTTATATTTGTTGTTTATCAATTTATGTTAAATTCTATATATGTGATGTAATTGTAAATGTTTTTGTTTCAGGTTTAACTTCAACATGATTGTTTCCTCGTCATGATGAAATTGTAATAGTTAAAGGATATTTATTGTTCTTTTATTGGATATTTTGATGTGATTATTAATTATTAAAATTTTGAAATTGTATTATTGTGATATTTTAAATACTTTATATTATTCTTATTTTTATAGTTGTATCATAATGATTGTCTTTTTTTATATTAATTGTGGTTATTATCTATATGAGAAATATTTTAAAATTATTGTCATTTCATATTAAATTATTAATTGTGATTTTATTATTATAATTTTTGGAAACAGGGTTGATGTAAACTTGTAAAGTATACAGTATATAACTGTACAATATATTAACGGACTATTTTGCAAACTTTAAAAATTTTAGAGACTATTTTATAAATATAAAATATTACTCAAAATAGTACCTGATATTGACGATTACTGGCCCAGTATAATACCAAAACTTAATCTGGTACCGAGCCCGACACGGTATTTGCAACTTTGGCATGTATCAATTTTTAATAAGCTAGGTGTTATGTTGGAAGGTAGGGCCTAAGGTCAATAATAGAATCTTGCTTGCACCCTCCTTACCTTGATTAGCAATTTTCAACATCATCTGCTACAGTGAGTACTGCGTATTTTTGTAAGAGAAAGTCATCGCAGTTATGTTGTCATTTACTTTCATCGCTATATAGCTATTATGACCTACATGCTTGCGTGTATTCTTTATGTTGTCATTTACTTTCATCGCTATATAGCTATTATGATCTAAATGCTTGCGTGTATTCTATTTTTAATGATCAAATCTCTTGTTTCGATTATGATGTTTCTATCATGTTTTATTAAAACTTATTCACATATTTACGTAAATCTCACTTAAATATATGAATGATATTTAATAGAATAAAATTAGGAACATAATAACTAGATAAGAGGATTTGATGGCCTACTTTCATCCATTACCATTTCTTGTTGAAATTGAACTTAAATACCACGTGAATCTGGAATCCCTGGAAATGGTTATGCTTTAATCCATTACTTGAGCTCTAACTTCATCTGGGTAAGGCTTTTCTCTACTCTTTCCGGAGGAAATACCCATGTTCCAAAGACAATCTAACTCTCCCTTTACTAGCTTGTGATCCACTAATTATTTATGTTACAGCCACTTATACTCCTCCACATTTAGGTTGTTATGACAATAAATTAGGATACAATCTTTGAAAAAATCAGGAAAGCCTTGCCATTAATCCTTGACCTTTGCATTTGTAGTTAAAATTATTTTTAAATTAAAATTTTTAGTAATCTGTATTACATAATCTAATATATATTCTGAGAAATAAAAAGGCATAAAACTAAATAAAATTAACAAAATCCTCTACTTTATTTTATTAATATTTAAAAATAAATAATTTAGTTAACAATTTCTTTTATCTGTACAATATAGTCCTTTTTGATGATAAATTGGGTTAAACACTCGAAAGTTGATGAGAACAGAATTACGGTGCAGATCATCTCAACCCTTCTTATAGCTATCGGTACATGAAACAGTTTACACATGGCATCTAGCAATTGGTTATACATTAAATTGCAATTTTTAATTTAATTTAAATTTTTATTAGTCTTCTCTCTCTCTGTCCTGTGTGACTGTGACCTGCGCTAAACACTCGAAAGTTGATGAGAACAGAATTACGGTACAGATCATCTCAACCCTCCTTATAGCTATCGGTACATGAAACAGTTTACACATGGCATCTAGCAATTGGTTATACATTAAATTGCATTTTTTAATTTAATTTAAATTTTTATTAGTCTTCTCTCTCTCTGTCCTGTGTGACTGTGACCTGCGTCATACTTTTCAGTTCGATTGGCGCGTCAGTGATCGCTTAATCCATCAAATCAGAAACCAATCACCTATCACCGCCAAGCCCACCCGAATACCATAAGCCCGATGGCCAGACGAACCCTACCCTACCTCAAACGACTCCTTTCCTTGTCGGAGCCAAAACCAACCTTCCGATTCAGCGCCTGCCGATCCGTCACCTACATGCCGCGGCCAGGGGACGGAACGCCGCGAGCCGTGACGCTGATCCCGGGGGACGGGATTGGGCCTCTGGTGACGGGAGGGGTGGAGCAAGTGATGGAGGCGATGCACGCGCCGATTTACTTCGAACGTTACGAAGTGCATGGAGACATGAATAAGGTTCCTCAGGAGGTGATCGATTCGATCAAGAAGAACAAGGTGTGCTTAAAGGGAGGATTGGCTACTCCAATGGGAGGAGGCGTTAGCTCTTTGAATGTGCAGTTGAGGAAGGAGCTTGATTTGTACGCTTCGCTTGTCAATTGCTTCAATTTGCCTGGGTTGCCTACTCGTCACGAGAACGTTGATATTGTTGTGATCAGAGAGAACACGGAAGGGGAGTATTCCGGCCTTGAACACGAGGTCGTACCTGGCGTCGTTGAGAGTCTGAAGGTATGTTTTATGTTTCTTTTTTTTTTTCTTTTCTAATCTTTGAACTGATTTTAGTGATACTGATGGGTTTGGGGTTCAATGTTTGGTAGAGAAATGAGTTAGAAAGAAGCTATTTTGAAGTTCGTTTCTTTAGTGACTAAGGATCATTTTTTTTTTCCTTTGGAAAGTTAACGAGCATTTATATTGGTTCTTGGGAAGTGTAGTGTTTTTCAAGGCGTAGGTAGTTGTGTTATGTTTTATAAATTATGATACAACAGAAAAGTAAATGTGGCATAGTGTCCTGTTGGATTATATATTCTATTTGCTGTGAGCATTAGCTTATTTCTGGTTTTCTTTTCTCATTTCTGATTTTGTAAGAGTTGGGTTTATTTTGTATCTCATACTATTAGTCTGTTAGGTGATAACAAAGTTCTGCTCGGAGCGCATCGCAAAATACGCCTTCGAATATGCTTACCTAAACAACAGGAAGAAAGTGACTGCTGTGCACAAGGCAAACATTATGAAACTTGCTGATGGTTTGTTTCTAGAATCTTGTCGGGAGGTTGCCACGAAATATCCTGGGATCCAATACAATGAAATTATAGTGGATAACTGCTGCATGCAACTTGTCTCAAAGCCTGAGCAATTTGATGTGATGGTATGGGAATATGCATTTGAGCAGCTTTCTTGAATATGTGAATTTTACTAATGCTTTATAATGACATGAATGTCATGTTCAAGTACAGAAACCAGAGAGGAATAATTGCTTAAAGTAACCAGAGCTGCCATTTAATTTCCGGATATCTTTAACCATCAAAATTCGGACTTAAGTGAAAAGAAAAGACATCCTACTCTAACCATCTAGGCTTTGGTATGACATCAACATGTGGTGAACAACTATGTTTTATTGCAAGCATACTTATGCCTCTTTTTTGTATTGTAATCTTAATCAAGTTAGGCACAACGAATTGTAGTTTAGCTTTTGACTTCATTGTAGTGATCTCTGAAATAAGTTCTGGAACTGTTTGGTTAAAGCCAATTGATCAGAGAATAGCTCTTAGGATTTGAGTTTGGAGCAACTAGTTTCGCATCCTCGGTGTGAGATAGGAAGGGGGTAAGGACCAAAATTTTCTTGACAACTTGGTAAATCTACCTCGGCTTTGTGTTAATGGAACAAAAGGGATCAATTTTCAAACTTTTCCTCTCATTCGACTAAGTTACTGGAAAGCTGTCCTGCCCCAACTTGGACTTACAGAGAATAGCTTTGGGATGAAAAAAACATTGCAAGTTTATTTTTTATTCCTTCATGAATTCGTAGTTAATAGTTTGTAGTTCCAATTTGCCCAAATGATTTTTTTAAAAAAAATTCAATTTGTTCCGCAACTATGAACTTTTAGTGCAAAAGCAAAAAACGATAGGGTTGAGCTTGTTGGCGACCTACGCCGTGCTTCTCAGTGGAATATCATGTTTCTCTTTGTGCCTAACAACAGAGGCTTTAAGCTCTGTGAGTAATTATCCTTAGGAATGAAAAAGAGGGGAAATAAAAAGAAGAGCAGCTTACTAATATGGCCTGGTCGTATGTTTTGCAGGTGACACCCAATCTTTATGGCAATCTTGTTGCTAATACAGCGGCAGGTATAGCTGGTGGTACGGGAGTCATGCCTGGAGGTACATTAATGGAAATGCCTTAGTTTGGAACTTCCTGTTAAACCTGTATCTTCTATTGTTTATGGCATAACAGCTTACTTTGCAAATAGTTGGTGCTAGCGAACACATTTACTCTTGAATAACTGCTTTCTCGTTATATTGAAGACCACGGAAAGCTCATTTCCATTGATTTTACATGTCTGTAAGTTTCTGCAAGATGAATTTTATGTGCTATTGCCTATATGACACTATTAGTTGGGGCAGTCAAGCACTTAAAGGAGATTAGAGTTTTGAATTTGTTTGTGCATGATTTATGAACATTCAGCTATAAACTTTTAGGCTTTAAGTAATCTTGAGCCTTTGCTTTTCAGTGCCTAGCTGTTGTTAACACATTCTAATTAGTTTTGCCTTTCATTGGAGATTTCTACCAAGGTGGTATGCAAGTAGATTCTAGTATTTGTCTTGGTTTCATGTTCTGTACATGTAATTTAATCCAGGATTCCTCAGCAAGTGAAGTATTGGAACTGTTTTTGCAGGCAATGTTGGGGCTGATCATGCTGTTTTTGAGCAAGGTGCTTCTGCAGGAAATGTCGGTAACGAGAAAATACTGGAACAGAAGAAAGCAAACCCGGTTGCACTACTTCTCTCATCTGCCATGATGCTAAGACACCTTCAATTCCCATCATTCGCTGATCGTTTAGAAACTGCAGTGAAGCGGGTAATTCTAGATGGGAAGTGCCGAACAAAGGATCTGGGAGGAACAAGCACCACCCAAGAGGTCGTTGATGCAGTCGTAGCAAATTTAGATTAACTGGCTACATTTGGTAAGTGGTAGCGGCTGCTGTTTCTAAAACAAATGGGGAAATATTCCTTGGAAGCTTTGCTTCCTATATTTTCTTTTTTATTTTACACTGCCATGATGCCATTCTTCGATCTCTGCCAATTGGTGGAAAAGAGATCCTCTTTGGTTTGAATAATCCCAATTCTATTTCATCTGAGTTAACTACCTGTAAGAGGGAGTTAATGAGCTTCATGAATGCAACATGCTGTTTAAATTCTAGTTGTCATGGTAACTTGTAAGAAACTTGGATCTTTGATTATGTATGTATTTGTTTACAATATTTCTTAGGCAGACCTTGTGCGCAATCAAAGGTGCACGGGGAATTTGAATTCGCTTGGGATGTTGATTAGAAATTTCAAAATTAAAGAAAATTTTTTGAACCTAAATTTAATATTTGATTCAGACTAAATCTATTCTTTTTATTATTCCTACTCGTGACTGCTTATTATGTCTTTTGTGTGAAAACTGAAAGGAACAATGCAGTAGAAGTAGACCAATTTGTCGTCATCAATTCAGAATATCGTTTATGAGTTCCTTCTGCGACTCCGACTTTACCCCCATGTAAGGATCATCCCACTTCTTCATTTCCTGAAAAACAAAAAATGTGATAAAACATCAAGATGGATGACCGTTCAACATGAATAAACGGAGGCTTCAAAGTATATTTTAAAGTAAGAGATTCAAGGGTAATACAGCCATCACCGTAGTAACCGTTGGATCAAATCCGTCTGACCATCAATTTAATGGAATTTAAAAATAGATGGGAATCTGAGGGGAGGATTAGACACTAGCCAGTAAACTCGTTGACAAATTCTGGGCTTCAATAATTGGAATGTTTAACGTGAAGGCTACAAGTTCTATATTATTATTTACTTCAACGCCAACTCAGGCTTCCGTAGGTATACACGCAACGCAACTCCTCAGCTGGGATCCAAATCGTCTGTACCGTTTTTCCGGTTCCAACACTGTTCTCAATAACCTCATCCACAGACTGTGCAATAACCAAGTCCACTGCTTTCAACCCGAGGTCTACACTTACGATGCGTCACTTCTTCAGACAACCTTACGGAACTCGTTTCCTCTACAGTTTCAGCCCATTTCGAGACACTCGGTTGTTGTCATCACAGAACTTTCCAGGGGATTCTGTGCCGGGTTCGTGGAAATCTATGGAGGGTCTGCTCCGCTGTTCTGCAAATGATATTCCTTTGTCTCCCGTAAGCTTCTTGGAGCGATCTGCTAAGGTTTACAAAGACCGGACCTCCATTGTTCATGGTTCCGTCGAGTATACTTGGCATGAGACTCATCAACGTTGCCTCAAGCTGGCTTCTTCTCTGACCCAGTTGGGAATTTCTCGGGGCGATGTGGTACGTTAATCTTTTCCACAGTCGTTTACAAATGATACATTTGAGTCATCTTTGCTGTTCCAGAATTTCTTCTTCTGTTCTTGCTTGATTTTGATAGTAGATGTCGGATTGCTATTCTTGCCAATTGGTCATTAACTATCTGTTGAACCTTTTGCATGATATCTATATATATATACATATGGTTGAGTTTCCTTCCCTGTCCTTGAAATCTCTTTCCTTCTTGTAGATTGAAACAACTATAAGCTTCTTCTAAGGTATCTCGCTTCTTCTAAGGTATCTCGCTAGATGAACTCCTGCCATTGTTGTTTGAAATGCGTAATTTGCTTTCAGAAATTATTGAAATGGTTGATGGTAAATTATGCTTCTTATGGTCCGAGTGTGACTATGGAATTAGCTGGAGGTCCTTGGATCAACTTGACTCAATCAAGCAATCCATTTCCAGGCGACAACATAACTTTTAACATAATATGAAACGACAGAACTCTATTTCAGTGTTAAGTCATAACGTTAGTTTGAATGAATTCAGTGGTTTGAGTGTGTGCTTGTATTAAAACTACTTTTGTCTATGGTTTCTTTCAGAATGATCACAGCTTTATCACGATGTCCTTCTGTTGGTGTTTTCAATTTATTATTTAACAGAAAATTAGAACTGAAACCATTTATTTTTGCAGGTTGCAACTCTGAGCCCTAATGTTCCAGCTATGTACGAGTTACATTTTGCAGTCCCAATGGCAGGGGCAGTTCTCTGTACCCTTAATACGCGATATGACGCAAATATGTTAGCTATTCTGTTGAAACATTCCCAGACCAAGATGATTTTTGTAGACTACCAGTTGCTTGATGTCCTTAAAAAAGCACTTGATCTTCTTCAAGGTGCAGAAAGTAGACCAACCATCATAGTCCTAATCTCCGAGCATGAAGGTCCTTGTCCCACCATCACTTCAAACACTTACGAATATGAAAGTTTGGTGGCAAATGGTTGCAAAGGGTTTGAAATTAGGAGACCAGAAAGTGAATGGGATCCCATTAGTTTAAATTATACTTCTGGCACAACATCAAGACCTAAAGGAGTTGTTTATAATCATAGGGGTGCATATTTGAATACACTTGGTACAATTTTCCTTCATGGATTTGGCTTGATGCCTAAGTACCTTTGGACCGTGCCAATGTTTCACTGCAATGGATGGAACCTCCCCTGGGGAATGGCAGTACTGGGTGGCACTAACATCTGCCTGAAAAAGGTCTCTCCAAAAGGGATCTTCGAGAACATAGCCCTTCACAATGTGACACATATGGGAGGGGCACCAACTGTCCTGAACATGATAGTGAACTCATGTCCTCTTGATCAGAAGCCACTTCCCCACATAGTGGATGTAATGACAGGGGGTGCACCACCACCCCCTCGAGTTTGTTTCAAGATGGAAGAGCTGGGTTTCAGGGTATCGCACTTGTATGGACTAACAGAAACTTATGGGCCAGGGACATATTGCGCTTGGAAGCAAGAATGGAATCTGCTGTGTCCCGAAGAGAGAGCAAATATGAAAGCCAGACAAGGGATCCCCCATCCTTGCTTGGAGGATGTTGACCTAAAAGATCCTGTCACCATGGAAAGTGTCCCAGCAGATGGTAAAACAATTGGTGAGGTCATGTTCAGAGGAAACACTGTGATGAGTGGATACTTGAAGGATTTGCAAGCAACAGAAGAAGCTTTCAAAGGAGGATGGTTTCGAAGTGGTGATCTCGCTGTGAAGCATCATGATGGTTACTTGGAAGTAAAGGACAGATTGAAGGACATTGTAATTTCCGGGGGAGAGAATATAAGCACCATTGAAATAGAAACAGTCCTGTATAGCCATCCAGCAATTCTAGAAGCTGCAGTTGTTGCGAGGCCAGATGATCATTGGGGACAGACACCATGTGCATTTGTGAAATTGAAGGAGGGGTGCAATGTCAGCGAACATGACATAATCCAGTTTTGTCGAGACTGCTTGCCTCATTACATGGCTCCTCGCTCTGTAGTTTTTGAGGATTTGCCAAGAACCTCAACTGGTAAAGTACAAAAGTTCATTTTAAGGGAGAAAGCAAAGACCATGGGCAGCCTCTCTTGAGAAAGAGAACAACTTGCATATATTTGTTGAACCAGTTCATTTCAAATTATGTATTTGGTCACAAGTACATAGTTGTAGAAAATCCTGAATGAAACTTGCATCTATCTATGGCATCTGGAAGGGACAATCAACTTGATCACTGCAGGGATTGGCACCGGGTGACCCTGGAAGGGCTTACATTTATATTGGTATTGCAGGATGTTTTGTCAGATCAAGACTAATAATGTAGGGGTAAACGATGGAACCACAGTAAAGG
>JAOSBN010000179.1:11723521-11736601 GCA_027563595.1 Erythroxylum suave | reverse complement strand
AACATTGCATGTAGTACAACGAGGGGCCTTATGTGAAAAACACACATAGTACAGGGGCTTTAAAATGTATTTGGCCGAGTATTATGTTATGAGTTCTAAAATGCATGCAAATTTTAGATGGATATGTCTGGTAGAAGTCATATGTACCACTTAATGGTTGCACGAGTGGCATGGTCCACTTTCGTGGCTTCCAGCTTTGCCCTTGTCTGGCATTATCAGTTGGGTGGTTGGTTAAGTGCAGTCTTGAGTTGTACAGATGTTATGTATCTTAATCAATGAATTCAAGAGCTTGTTGAGGTGCGGAAGCTCTGAGGTTATGCCAAATGGTCTTATAGCTCAAGTTCTGTGCAACGCGTCATCTCCTGAGGACTTGGGTTCAAGTACATGAACCTCTATGAAAACGAATTACGGCTCGGACGTTATATGATAACTGAAAAGTTGTAAGGCTATTGATTTTGATAGGTAAATTCCTGTCAAAAGATATTTTGTTATATTCATATATGGTAGCGATTAAAAACGTTCTGCATTTATAATTTACATAAATATGCAAACTCAAATTCATACATAATTAGAAATAAATAAACATTAGGGTAAAAGACATCTTATTGGTTCTCGTAGGGTTAACTATTGAATATAGGATAGAAGAAATCAAAATTTTGAGTAGTTTCTTTCAAGGGTTAATTATGAAAAAGATTTACAAAAGTTATTAAAAATTGTAATTCCAACTGAATTTTTAACAATTAAATGATTCAAATTTTCAGTTTTAAATGTAATTTGATATTAATCACTACAAAAAATTAAAAATTACTAACGGAAAAAATCCGTAATAAATTAGTGATGGAAATTAATTTTTCATTGATAAAGTTGACAAAAAAAATTGGTTTGTTGCGGCGGACAAAATATTTGTCGATAAAGGTGTGGTGAAATTATCCCCGAGTTTTACCCATGAAATATAGCAACAGAATAGTAAAGTCCGTCATAAAAATAGGCGATAATGATTGGTGGGAAAATATGCGTTGGTAAATTATCGACGGAAATTGCTTACCGATAGATTGGTTTTTCATTTAAATGAAAATGATTAGTTTCAGCTTAAACCTACCCAAAAACTCTCCCCTCCCTCCCCTGCATCATTTTTTCTTCTTCATTTGTTCTTTATCGCCGTTGCTGCCAGTCTTCTCTCTAGAAATCATCATCCATTATCCTTTACTTTCAACCATCATCCATCATCCATCATCCATCATCCATCGTCTTTAGTTATATGAAGTTAGTCATCAGTGATGCTTTGCTCTCGGATTTATTTTGTCTACGAAAAATTTTATTGATAAATGCTTATATATATATGAACATTGGTTTTGTTTTAATGAAATGTGGGTATTATGCATTTTTTGGACTGTAGTTGGTTCATTTGTTGTTTGAACGTGTTTATGTTGGCGAATAATAGACATTGGATTGTTGCCTCTCTTCCTAAGTTTGTGTTTATTGCATGTAAAGAGAATACCTTGTGGATTGAATTGCATTGGAACTTAAAATTGTATTGTTTGAACTCTTTATATATTTAGTCATCACATAAGAGCTACATCATAGAAATTACTGGGAAAATATCATTTTGTGTGGGAAGCAAAAGCTACTAGACCAACATCATTTATAGAGAATGTGAGATCATCAAATATGAGATTGTTTTGATCACATTCTCCACTCATTGGTTTTTCATTTAAATGAAAATGATTGGTTTCAGCTTAAACCTACCCAAAACTCCTCCCCTCCCGGTTGCCGCCGGTTTTCTCTCCAGAAATCATCATCCATTATCCTTTACTCTCATCCATCATCCATCGTCTTTAGTTATACGAGGCTAGTCGTCCATGATGCTTTGCTCTCGGATTTATTTTGTCTACAAAAAATTTTGTTGTCGAATGCTTATATATATATGAACATCAGTTTTGTTTTAATGGAATGTGGGTATTCTGCATTTTTTAGACTGTGGTTGATTAAGTTGTTGTTTGAACGTGTTTATGTTGGTAAATAATGGACATTGCCAAAAAAATTAAAAAAATATTTTTATACACGATATATCTTTAATCGAGCAGATGGATTGTTGCCTCTCTTCCTAAGTTGTGTTTACTGCATGTAAAGAGAATACCTTGTGGATTGAATTGCATTGGAACTTAAAATTGTATTATTTGAAATCTTTATATATTTAGTCATCACACAAGAGCTACATCATAGAAATTACTAGGAAAATATCATTTTGTGTGGGCAGCAAAAGCTACTAGACCAACATCATTTAGAGAGAATGTGAGATCATCAAATATGAGATTGTTTCGATCACATTCTCCACTCATTGACGAAGGACCCAATTATTTTCATGTGTTATTAGAAAACAATGGACATATGTCATGTAATTTTGTGGGAATTAATAAAATAGATGGGTCGTATAGAAAATGTAAAGTTACAGTGCTCCATTCCCTAAGGAGGTTAAAAGAAAATGATCATTATCCTTTTTTTTTAATGTCTTGTCTTGTAACCTAATATTATTTTATTTTATCTTTTCAATTAGGGTAGGCAAACGACTTGAATCATTATAATGATTTCAGTTCCACAAGATGATCATTACACAACCACCAATATTATTCATAACCTAGTTCATTTCAATGAGAGAAATTAAAGAGTGATCTCTTAAAATTAATTTAATTCATATGCAAAAATAGTAAGATTCAATAACTGATTTTATTAAAGGGAAAACAATTTATACATAAGATATATATCTTTGATTGCAAAATCAAGGATATTATAAAATCATAATTAAGCAAAAATTAGGTAACTTCAAGCATGCAACAACTCAATTTAACATGTCATTTTAAGAGACAATACCTAAATAAACTTATTTTCATAAAAATTATTGAAATTAATTTTTTGAGAATTTTAAAAAATATGAAATTAAAAAATATTCCAAAATAGACAAAATTCATAAAACTAAAACTTTTAAATGAAATACAAAATAATAAGATTGAATGGTTCCTTATTGTACTAATTATTCGTCAATTTATAATTTTTTTAAAAATTATTCATCAATGTTATAGAATCCTGCTAAGTTTTCAGCAATTTTTAAAGTCCCTGATCTTTATTACTTAATTTTTTGATGATTATTTTAATTTTGTTAATTATAATATTTTACTAAAAATATTCTATTGATGGAGATGATTGATAAAATAAATGAATATCCAATACATATAACTGATTTGAACTTGACCACCTAACAATGGACCATAGTAAAATGAATAATTTTCTCATAAGTTCTATGTTTTAATTCCTTTGGCACGAAATAAAAGTTTTGAGTAATTCAACTTTTTAGGAAAATTTAAAGGTCTTGTATAAATAATTTAAATTTTATCTAAATTTAGGTAGTAACCTTACAAATACACAGTTAGATTCAAATTCATAAAAAGATATAAGATCTGAAAAGTATACAACTTATCCAAGTCTAATCCCCACCATAATCCTTAGATTATAAATGAGCATAGAATGTTATTCGTTTGTGTCCATATACACAATTTTGTTATAGGAGGAAGAAACTGATGGCAAAGAGTTGAATTGTTTTGACATCACTTGGTTATAACTATATATCCAAAATTTTGTCCATTGCTTATACTACTAATCATATGTGTCAATAATCATATGTTATATACTAAATATCTAAATAACTTAAACTCATGGACCTACCATAATCTTTAGTCCAAGTTTCCAATCCCCATACAAATTCCACTATAACATAAGTAAATCTCATATTCTTTGCTTTGTCAACAACAATCAAATTAGTCAAAATATTAGTCACCCTCTTTAAGTTAATAATAATATATAAATAGGAAACCAATATTGCATATAAGTTTTAATATAAATTATGTAACTCTTACTTATTCTTTTACCTTAAGAATTCTCCTAAATAAGAGATAGGAGATACAGATTGAGGAATTATAACATTATATTATAAACTAAGTGACATCATCATTTGCCACCAAAAGTGCCTACAGGCATAAACCAATATTATGATAGCCATAATGCAATGGCTAAATGTATCAAGTCTAAATCTAATAACAATGAATGACATATCCTTTGTCAAAGATCTATAATGTACTCCCTTTTAAAGTCCTTTAAGGTTGAAATATGTAAGAGTGAGACTAGTTTAATCTAAAGTCCTTTAAATATTTTGAATAAAACAGGAAATCCCCTTTACCTCTCCCTCAAAAGTTAATGATACTAAATAAGGTCTTAAACATATGAATATCATAGTATAATTAGATCAGTGTAATAGAGCCTTCTAAAACTATATTCATAAGCTCTATAAAGCCTAAGTCTCTAAGCAAAAAGGAAACAAAGATCTAATCAAGAATATAAGGAGCATTTAGTTCAAAGGTTTTAAATTGCAACTTTAATTATCATAAAATTAAATTGCTCAAGGAGCCATATGAGATTTAGAAATTGTGAATCAAATTAGGTCCTAGTTTAACTTTGTTAATTGGTGAAATTACTCAAAAGATTGCAAATTCTAAAAGGCATAATGAGGAGCTAGTTAGCTTTATAAGGCCATCCACACTAGGTATCTTATATTGTTTATCCATGGAAATTTTAACTTGAAAACCACAAGGTCATTAAGAAAGGGAGAAGCTTTTCATAGTTTCTAGTTTTTTCCACTTTAACAATACCTTTTTTCCTTTCTTGTAAGAAAAAAAAATCACTTTTAGCATGTTCGTTACGAGGTCTTTAGGGTAATGGAGATAGATTTTGATTTCATTCAATCAAGAAGAAATTTAGGAAATGTTATGAAGACAAATTTGATGACAGAGAAGCCTATATGAATGCAGAAGTGTTACATGCTCTTTTAGGGTGTCCTAACATGAAAATTTTGCATATTTTTACCATAAGAACCATGTCTTCTAGGTTTAGGTTTAATTAATTTTCTCTCTTAAGTTTTAATAATTTCTTAAATTTCTTTGTGGTTATATTTATATCATCCTCATCACTCTCACTTATATAGGTCTTATGTATAATTTTTCTCCTTCTTATAGACTTTAAAAATCACTTCTTGTTGAAATTAACTCCTTTTCATGAAATTCATTCATCTACATATGATATTTAATGATTAGATTAGCTTTTCTTGTGGCATGGTCCTTAATTTTTATATTTTTGTTTATTGTATTTGTTACGAGTCGTGTTCTGTGTTGAAGAGTGTCTATAATTGTGCTCCTCATTTGTCTTCTTTATAGTTTGCGATTGTCTGTCTATCAAGGTAAATCGAACAACTAAGTAATGTCTACAATGTGATCAATTTTGTGTTGTTCTTAACAATTTTACCTATAACAATTATTGATGAGATTTTAGGCTAGGGTTTAATAGTCTAAGTATTTATGTTTGGGCATTATTTAAAGTGAAATATAAAGACTTGAACTTGTAGGTGATTAATTCAAACTGAGTATTAACATAAGAAATGCACATAATTGACATTCCAATTCTTTGCATAATAAACCCCTAGGATGGTATATAGACTTGGAACTCGTGATGTAGCTCCCATGAGACTTATCGGTGAAAAATTCTACAAGCCTAGGAGTCACAGTTAGAACTTGCTTTCTCAATTCATATGGTGTAATAATGCCACATACTGTAGTGCTTGTCTAAAATCGAACTTTAGAAATCAACTTGTAGGTGATTAATGAAACATAGTTATCTTGGCTTTGTATATTATTGTCTAGAATGATTTTAGAATGATTGATAGCTAGATGTATGAATTACATAAGTATTTACTACATCTCAAATGAGTTTGTATAATTATGGATGATTTGAGGCATAATAACCCCTAGAATGGTATATAGGCTAGAAACCCGTGATGCAGCTCCCATGAGACTATCAGTGAAAAATTCCATGAGCCTAGGAGTCACTGTGAGAACTTGTTTTCTCGATTCATATGGTGTAACAATGTCATGTACTATAGTGCTTGTTTAAAATCAAACTTTGGAAATCAACTTGTAGGTGATTAATGCAAACATAGTTATTTTGGTTTTGTATGTTGTTATTTGGAATATTGTTAGAATAATTGATGGCTAGATGTAGGAGTTACATAATTATTTACTGTATGTCAAATGAGTTTGTATAATTATGGATGATTTAAGGCATACTAAACTCCTAGGATAGTATATAGGCTAGAAACCCATGATGTAGCTCCTATGAGGCTTATCAGTGAAAAATTCAACGAGCCTAAGAGTCACTGCGAGAACTTGCTTTCTCAATTCATATGGTGTAACAATGCCACGTACCATAGTACTTATTTAAAATCAAACTTTAAAAATCAACTTGTAGGTGATTAATTAAAAACATAGCTATCTTGGTTTTGTATGTTGTTGTTTGGAATATTGTTAGAATGATTGGTGATTAGATGTATGAATTATATAAATAGTTTTTCATGTCAAATGAGTTTGTATAATTATGGATAATTTGAGGCATAATAAACCCTTAGGATGTTATATAGGCTGGAAATATGTGATGTAGCTCCCATAAGGCTTATCAACGAAAAATTACACGAGTCTAGGAATCATAAATAGAATTTGTTTTCTCGATTTACAAGTGTAAATAATGTCACATACCATAGGTCTAGGTTGGCATATTGTTTTATTTGACTAATACTTGCATATGCTTAGTTTTTATAATTGTGAACTCATATGGTGGGATAAATTGGTTTCAATTTAGGGAGGAAATGGTCAGAGATCTGTAAAAACTTAGGGGATATTCTGTAAAGTAATGATTAAATGTTTTTTAAACTTAGGGGAAACGAAGGATACTAATTATGAAATCACCTTTTTAAATAACAATTTTGTAGAAATGAGTAATGTTGATAGATCTTGGATGCACAGACAATTAACACCCGATGATTTCATTAATCTTGAATTTGTTGAGGGAGTTGAAGCTTATTCACTATGCATGTTCTCAACTTGCATATATGGATGGTGCAAAGATCAGATATCCATGTAAAAAGTGCAAACATATTCGTTTTCCTCCTAGTGATGAAGTGAATCTCAATTTGTTAAGAAAAGTTCCAAATTATTTTGAGTGGAAACGACATGGGGAGCCATTAATTTGTAACTCCTCAAGGGGGGATGAAGTAAATTCATCAATAGATGTGGATGGGTTTAAAGGAGGGACTAAATCTATAACCAATAATGTAGGTACAACTGAAAATCTTTACACCCAAATGGTTTATGATGTAGCAGTTATATCTTTTAGACAAATACAAAAACTCTTGAAGAAGAAGCAAACCCATATGCAAAAAAGTTTTTTGACTTATTAAAATCAGCTAACCAAGAATTATGGCCAAATTGTGAAACCATGACTCGATTATCTTCAATTGGTCGAATATTGAAAATAAATTCTTAAGGGTATATTTGTAACATGCCACTCTCATAGCACATATGCCCAAACATATTCACAAATAGTTGATTATATACTTTACAAAAATGGTACATTAGGATAATCACATTAACTAAAAGGCATCACATATATCACAAGCATTTCAAATGATCAATTCTTCCCATTTCATTCACAAACATCAAACTTACATTGTATCATTACAATTCATAATCCATTTATACACATTACATAACATTTGATAGTTCAATATTCCATACGAAATGTTCAATATGAAATGGGATGCTAACTGAAAACATTATAAAATAGAATCCTTAGATATCAGCTGACCAGACCTTTGAGCCATTCTTGTCCCCAAGATGCAAGTACTAGACTTTTACTATATAACCTTAGTAGCTAAAACTTCTTTGAACCTGAAAATCAATATTTGCAATTTTGATGAGTTTGGGAACTTAGTGAATGAACCATCATCGATATGTTCACTCAATTCAGAACACCATTCAATTTAGCAAGTATATTACAAAATTCAATGTTGAATACCACATCACATTTTTTCATACTTAAACAAGTACTTTATTCTAACTGACAGTGCGTTTCAAGTGCATTGAAAAATTTACTTGACTCTGCACACTAAAATTTGTAGTTATAGTGAGTCAGGATCGAATCCACAGGGAATGTTTGGTTAATTTTTGTAACAAAATTAATTAATGCAAGGAAAATATAAAAGGGTGGGGGAGGTGTTTGACTTTTTTAAGCAATTTAGAAATTAAAGAAAAAGTAAACTATCAAAACAAATTAAAACAAGCAATCAAAAATGAGAAAAGTGTTGAATATAAGTAAGGTCCGATTTTAGGGTCAATCTCAGCCTAAACACGATCAAGCATATTCCATAATCCTAAATTCTTTACAACTCTATTCAGACTATTGATTTGAGACTAATAGAATGCTCTACTAATCCTGTTTTTCCTTTAGGTCATGTTTAATTAAGATACGATCATTAATTAAACCTAACTACCGAATAACCTAGGATACGATCTCTAGATTCAATTTGGAAGTAGCATTATGAATTGGAAAATAATCAATATAGGTAGTAACCTCACACGTTTGGGTTATCTAACCTAAGTTATGTTATTCTTAACGATTACAATATATGCTACTCACAAACATCAAATGTAACGATTACGGATTACATTTAATGTTTTAGCAATAGGTTTGATATAAAATAATCAAAATAATGTGTTAAGATCATTCATCCCAAAACCTAGTCAAATCAACACCAACATCACAACAATCCGAAAAGAAATTACAACCTTAAAGTGATAAAAATAGCTTAACCATGACTTGGTGTCAATATTCTGGTTGAACTGACGTCGGGAAGCTAGCCTTTCATCTCCATTTTTATGCTCCATGTGTGAGCCATCTTCTCCATTTCGGTGGTGAAAAACAAATGAACACCTAACCCTCTCTCTATTCCACACTATCACTTTCTTCTCCCTTTGCTACTACTCATTGATGGGACAAATAAAGATGGTGGTCCATCTATACTATTCACTCTTCTCTGCTCTTCTCACTTTGTTCTCCACCACTTTTCTTCTCTTCTCTATCATCCCTCCTTCTTTTGTTTCTATGGCCACTCCAATACTCACACCACTCTCTCCATTATTCTCTTCTTTGTTTCTTCTACGTTATTGCTCTTTTACTATAGCTTGACGTGACAAATTAAGATGGGAGTTTTTGATCCATGCTCACTATTCACGTAACTCTTCTCTTCTCTTCACCTCTCCTATTATGTTAAAACTAGATAAGCTGAAGCACTCAAACTTTCACGTTTTCTTCACCAACAAACATGGGAGCTTCAGTTCTTACATTTCAGCCCCCACATTCCTCATTTTGTTCTCCAAAATGCAGCCGCCTTTCCACTCTCTTTTTATGATAAAAACTAGCTTCGAAGTATGGAGAGATGACCTACCTGAATACATGATCCAGCTCTAACTCCCCTTCAGTCTTCCTCCTTCTTTCAACTATTAACTTGTTTTATTCTCTCTCAAGCCTTTACACCCTAATCGACACTTCCACACTCTTCTCTTTTCTTAAATTTTTTAACCCCTATCTGGAAGTATTAGCTAGGTTTTTTTCAATAAGAAAAATGTTGGGCAAGTGTTTTAAAGACCTATGTAGAACCCTTGCCTCCAATGACAACATTTCCACTACTTGCCAAACATCCTCCTTCATTACGTTTTGTGCTTCTAGGACATCCTTCCTGTGCTGTTGTTTTCGTCCATGTTGTGTGTTGGATGTTGCATTTTATTCACGTGTAGGGGGCTATTGCTTGGCTTGCATTTTTGGTTGTGTCCTCCTTTACATTACACGTCGTTTCACCTGCAAGCTGCATGTGTTTTGTTCTTATGGCCATTTCTTCACCATGCATGCATCTAATGTACACGTGAGTTGCTCCTTACTTCACCATTGTGTTTCCAACATCTGCTACGGATGTTTCCGTTTTAATACACTTCTCATCTACTACATGTTTTAGTCTTTGCTGTTGCATCTTATTTCTTCAAACTCCATGAAAATAAACGAAAATTAATTTTCAAAAAATGGCCCAAATGTAGTACTTTCAGCTCACTTTAATTTCTTTACTTCCAAATTGTACATAAAATCATATATGAATTAAAATGAGTATCCTAAGCATTTCTAAGGCATTAATCACTAAGTGTAGAAGATAAAATAGCCCCACATATACGCATATATCAAATTCCCCCGCACTTAGCTTTTGACCATTCCTAGGCAAATTGTCAAAATCAAAATAACAAACCAACCTTTTTGCTAATTTTCCAAATCTTCTAAAAATAGATAATCATAAGTAAAGATGAATGACTTTCAAAACATGTAGAAAAAACTCAACATTCAAGCTTATACTCATGATCAATCAATATTCACCACCGTTAGAAACTGAGTAAAATAGAGGTAGATTTAGACAAAATGTGTTTAAACAAGATATTTTAATGGATACACTCAAACACCGTTTATGATCACAATAATCCATAGCATTGCATATTATTTCATTTCTCCACCACTAAAAGTCACATGCATAATCATGAATCAAAGAACTTTTCTAGGTTTGTAATGTAGGTAAGGATAAGGTGGGATGCAATTTAGTTAATGTAGTTTGAAAGCCATTAAGCTAGTGAAGCAAAAGTAACATTTAATGAAAAATTAAGCACAAGTTAGCATTCTTTCAAAATTGGGTATTGTCAGCCATAAATAATGCAATAACTATATTTCACAACTCAATTAGTTCTCACATCATAAACTCTATGAACACAATAGAATGAAATGCTCCATCCAACATAACATCCTCTTTATATGCCATATACTTAAACACCTAACCAATACAACTTAAAGAGGTTAAACTATTAATTAATGACTTTTCACAACAATGCCAACTTCATAACTTTTTTTATTTAAACAAATTTCTTTTCTTTTTTATTTTTTTAAATATAAAATTGAAAAAGGCTACGTCAACCTAGGATTCGTAACATGACATTTTAACAAATTTAACCAACCTATATGTAAGCAAACCCCCACACTTAGACTTTTACAAATTCACATCTATCAAGAATTATCAAATGCTCCATTAGCTTTAAAGTTTGGGTAGGACATTCGGTTAGGTGCATGCAATGTGGTCTATACAAAAGAAAAGGTTAATACAGCTCGAAAGGGATTAGTAAGGGAAATTCACAAAAATGGGTAGGCTATTTAGCTAATGCAGCTTATAATTAAAAAAAATGCCCGATCATTTTCATAAACATGCATGTGATAATCAGTGTGATCTCGAATAGAAATTCAATGGAAAGTAAGGATGTATATGTCATGAAAGTCACTCATAACAAACAAAAAAGTGAGACTAATATGAATGTGTCAGTCTAATATAGCTTAAAACCTCACGATTTTTTTTATTTACCACTAGTCACCACTCTTCTAAGAATAATGTACTTTAACTAATTACAAGAGCAAAAATACATGCCAAATTTTCCTATATATTTTTCTAGTCAATTAACGCTCCAATTATGACTAAATAATCTTAAAAGTAATAGAAAACAAGAAATTTGTTGATTTGTTCGTTTGATTTTGAAAATTGCCTAAGAAGTCACATAAGCTAAAATTAAGCTCAAAAACATGCATAGAAACTAGCATACTCTACCCCCACCCCTACACTTAAGACTTACATTTTCCTCAATGTAAAGTCAAATGCAAGAAATAGAGCGGTTAACAAAAATAGCAAATGTGAAAATGTAAAAGACAGATAATAACTCCCCTTAGGTTGCCTCCCAAAGTGCCTTTGTTTAACGTCATTGGCTGGACCTCCAATTGCGCCCATCAAATGATACCAGTCATATCCTCCAGCATCAACACCTTCAAATCCTCCATTTCAAAGCCCTTGTAATACGGGTTCAAGCGATTACCATTTACTATGAATGTCTTGTCAGTTTTAAGGATCCTTATCTCCACTACACTAAAAGAAAAGACATGAGTCATAATAAACGGACCAACCTAACACGAATGTAACTTACCTGGAAAAAGTTTGAGTTTAGAATGATATAGTAACACTTTTTGGCCCACTAAGAAGCTTTTCCTCCAAATTATCTTGTCATGAAAAGCTTTCATCCTCTCTTTATATATCACTGCATTTTGATATGACTCATTCCTCATCTCTTCCAATTCAAGATGCAACTTCCTATACACTCCTGCAACATCCAAGTGCATGTTGTATCTTTTGATAACCTAATATGCCTTATGTTGCATTTCCATAGGACGATGACATGGCTTCACAAACACTAGCCTATATGGAGACATACCAATTGGTGTTTTGTAAGTCCTCCTGTAGGCCCATAATACATCTTCCAATCTTACACTCCAAACCTTCCTATTGGGCTACACGGTTTTCTCCATGATTAACTTGATTTCTCGATTTGAGACTTCAACTTACCCGTTGGTTTGGGGATGGTAAGCAGTAGAAATTTTGTGCGTGATGTGATATTTTTTGAACATTTCTTCTATCACTCCATTGCAGAAGTGGGTTCCACTATTGCTAACGATGGTTTTCGGTATCTCAAACCTAGAAAAAATATTAGCCTTAATAAAATCTGCAACAATTTTGGCATCGTTAGTCTTGATGGCTTTGGCTTCCACCCATTTAGAAACATAATCAACCGTAAGCAATATATAAGTAAAACCAAAATGACGGAGGGAAAGGTTTCATAAAGTCAATGCCCCAAACATTAAAAATTTCACAGAAAAGTAAAGGAGTTTGTGGCAATTGATCCTTACATGACAGGTTACCCAACCGTTGGCATCTATCACAGGATTTGCAAAAGATATACGCATCTTTGAACAATGTTGGCTAGAAGAAGCCACTCTCTAGAACTTTATGAGCTGTCTTTTTCACTCCAAAATATCCTCCACAAGCGTACAAATGGTAGAAGGCTAAAATTGATGATGATTCATTTTCTGGTACATACCTCCTGATAACCTGTTCTGTATAGCTCATGTAATACTTCGCTTCACTGCGTAGCTTATCTATTGGGTCCCGAAATTTTTTTTTATTCGAATTAATTATTTATTGACTTATGGATTTATTCGTTAATTATTTTTATTTTGCCTTAATTGATT
>JAOSBN010000179.1:11689615-11723421 GCA_027563595.1 Erythroxylum suave | reverse complement strand
AAATAACTAGATTTTATTAGATAAAAAACAAAAATCATGTTCCTTACAATAATTGGTATATAATAAACATCCTCCAAATATAACCTATAACTACTAGGAAAATCCAAGATAACTACTCCCACTGATTCTGCTGAAACATAGGATCCATATGCTATTTTGACCTAAAACTGGCCTTTAGGTAGTGTTTTCCTTTGCCAGAATCCCTGCAACGAATTGAAAACATGGTTAGTGGCTCCTGAATCTAATTTCCAAGAATCAGATAAATCTGCCGCATTCTAGTTCCTAACAAACTTCGGAAACCTATACGTTGTTTACTTTTGAGGGACTCAAGGTAGGCAACATAGTGTCTTTTCCAGTGGCCCATTTCACCACAGTGGAAGCACTTTTCCTTGGTGTCCGCTTTGCCCTTTTTTTTTATGGGTTAGGCCTTCTTTTTCATTGGAGCCTTCTTCTTTCGGTTGCCCTTACCCTTAGGCTTATAAGAAGATGCTACATTAGCTTCTGGCCCATGAGCCTTGATATTCAATATCTCCTCCATACTCTGAAGGGTATTCATCAACTCACTTAAGGTGTAATCCTTGCTATTGAGCTCATAGTCCAACTTAAACTACTAAAAAGAAGAGTTTAAGCTATTGATGATCATAATCATCTGCATGTCTGAATCTATATCAGCCCCAAGCATCTCAACCTTCGTAACCACAGAGATTACCTTAAGCATGTAATCCCGCACTGGTTCACTAGATTTTTGTCTGAGATTATAAAAATTTTGGATAGCCCTCACTCTTGCAGACCTGGTCCTCACACTAAACATTTCATGTAGGTGATGAACCATTGCACGAGTAGTTTTCATATAAGCAATTTGCTTTTGGAACATGCTGCTGACAGAAGCTAGAATATAACACTTAGTAGTCTTATCGGCATTCTGCCAACGCTCATGTTGTTGGACTTGCTTAGGAGTTGAATCTCCAACCAGAGGTTCAGGCTCATTTTCAATTAATACCCATAAAATATCTTCGTATTGAAAACTCCGTGTTCCAATTTGTTATTTTTCAAGAGCAAAGTGACTGGATTCATATTGCTGTTGATTATGTCTGAAATTATAAATTATTAAAACATGGGCATACTAGTCAACATAATTTGAACTTTGTATAAAATCATGATGCATATATGCATGATGATAGATTTAACAAAACTTTAAAAAGTTAAAACTTTATATAATGGTTATTTTTCTTATCTATTATAGACTAAGTGACGGTGGGCCATCTTATCCATTAAAAGAAAAACTGGGACCCTTCCGTTAAAAAAGCTACCAAGCATCTTCATGCTTAACTTTTAAAGAAGCATCATAATTTGGTCCATACTTTTACCAACAGAGCTACGGTGAGCTAGGTTAATGATAAAATATGTTGAGTATGTAACCATTTAATTCATCCACCAAAGGTACTTGTAAACCATGCCTCGTTGATAGTTCACATTTGCTACCAATAAATGGACTTATCCCTAAGGAGACCCAAACCATGCAAGATCTAGAATTCATGCCCTCCGGTAGGGGGTAACACTTCACCACATACAAATAGGCCATTATTTGGAGACCGTGGACTCTCATATGAGCATCCTCTCCAACTCAATCATTTTGGGCTTTAAATTTTAAGCACCATCTTGTCTAGTTGCTTTAAATTTTAAATACCATCTTGTCTAGATACAATTATTATCCATCCTATATTGTTTCATTATATATCTCATACATAATTAATGTATGGAAAAGCCTAAGGTTGGCAATTTTCTAAATGACATGCAATCACATAATATCATATATTATTTCCATTCATTTATCCATTCATCATATGAACTAATAAGCCACATTTGATTGTCCATCCTAGAAATATAAAAATAATTACAAGCCTTTTAGGCCAAAAATATTTTTCTTGGTCATTGATCTTCTGCTTCAAACTCTTCACTCATATGACCTAGCCTATTTTGTAAAAGGTGTATAATGTCTTTTCTTTTTCAACAAAGTTCTGATTTTGATAAAAACGAATTTGCCACTTTGAAAGCAAAATTTCCAGCACTAGTTTTTTATCAAAACTGAAACTTGTCCATATGAAACAAAAAAAGCATTTATTTTTTAATCAAAATCGACACTTGTTATGTCATGAAACCAAAAATTTAACACAAAATTCCACCACTGTGCTTTTCTAACAACTGAAACTTTACCAATACACTTTAAACAAAATTGATACCTTACCTCTTCATTTCTTCATTGATAGCTTCTTCATCTTCATTATTACATGATTTTGTACATTACATAATCAAAGAAAACATATAGATGAAACCAAGGAGGAAACATGACGATGATAGGCCACCCTCCTTGTTACAAACCAAATGAACAAAACTTACAAGGTAACTAAATAATCTATGGACAACCAAAAGAGAAAAACATACACCATATATATTTCTATCAAATAAAAATATGCAGTATGCAAAAATGATTGCCAACCTATGCATAAAATATAGGAACTGAAATCATGCATAGTAAAAATAGCTTTGATACCAATTGCTGGATTGGAAAGTAAAACATGCATCAATTTGGAAGAAATGATAGATTTTAAAACTTTTTATAAATCAAAATTTCAGCGGAAGCAATATATCCAAATCAACATGCATAGCCACACATCATACGGTATAAGGAAAAACATTTGCATAATCATAAGATGCAAAATATTACCTACTCCTTCGTTACAAGTTTAACTCCTCGCTATGCTATGCAATCCTCAGTAATTTATCTTCTCCTAGGTGATGTATCCTCTACACCTTATTGTATCCTCTTATTGAAAATGTATCCTCAGTCAATCTGATCTACCCTTTTGGATAACTTGGTTAACAAGATACTTTGGCAGGAAAGGAGAGGAAAACTTTGGAGGAGATTTTTCTTAGAAGAAAGTAGCCAAACATGAAACACGCTCACGCAATTTTCGGCTCACCATGCAAGATAGGAGAGAGAGAGAGTCAAAACAATGCAAGAACTCTTTCTTACACACTCTCAATTTCGGTTAACCTCAAAGGAAAAGAAGAGATTAGCATCAAATGCATCACTTCTTTTTTCATCAATCATAAAGAAGCCAATAAATGAGACTCTTCTCATTGTCTTTAAGATGGCTATATCAAAAGACTATTAACCTAAGTATGACATGCAAATTTGGGTTTTTGATGATAAAAGAAGGAAGATGATGTCCATCAAATGTACCTCTTTCTTTTTTAATCCAATGAATGCTAATAGGTTACATGCTATAACTAAAAGAGCACGATTAAACCAATTAATGATTAATCATGATAAAGCATGTTCAAAAACATCTTAAATGTAGCAAACTAATGTTAAATGTGCAGCTGCACATTTACCCATTAAAACCAAAATTCCATCTCCATTTATCTTTAATAACTTTTTTAAATTTAATTAATCTAATTAATCAAACTAAACCGAAGCCTAGCCTATTTCTAAATGTTAATTTGGGCTTCTAATTAACCATTAATTAATACAAGACCAACATTCAATCATGGGCTTTAAAACATCCATTTATATTTCTTACTTAGCTTGATAACCTTCCTTGAGGCCAAATAGGGAATCTTATTGGACTTAGATAATTCAAGCTCCAATAAGCCCATAATTAATTTAATCTCATTAGAATTAATTTTAGCTTATTAACTAAATGTCATTCCACTAAAGACAATTAGTTGAACTCTTGAATTACTAAATATTATAAGAACACTTGTTTTAATATGTCCAATTGCAAACTCTAATATAAACCATATCATAACCGTCCGCACAATAAAGGGTAAAATTATCATTTTGTCTTTATGTTGGTTTTTCCTTGTAGATATCTTGTTTTACTCTATATGATGATTAACACACAAGATCTCATCTTGACGTCAAGACTTGATGGGTAGCTAGTCCATTAAGCTAATGGCACCAGTTTAATCACTAATCTCCATAAAACATCTAGAAGTAATGACATCACTATAAATTCTTTATTTGATTGAAAGTTCCCTGATACATGCTTCAATTAATAATTCTAACATGCAGACTCTAGATTATTACTTTGTAAAAATCCATTCCAATCATATCAAGAATTATAATAAAAGTATGCTTAAGTTATATGTTTAAGATTAAAGCAACGGTCCATTTTATTCTTTATAAACATACTTGATTCCAGATTCATTTAATAGTGCCATTATCGATAGTCAACTACTGTTATGATATGAAACTCCTCATTCCCTTAAAGTAAACTATTTTACTTACATGGAGATAAATCGCAACACTACAGTCTAAACCATACTTAAGCGACCAACTTAATTATTTAACAGTGCATTCGTTATTTTAGATTCTTATAATATAGATGTTTCCTATACATCTCTATGTATATGTATATTACTTGCAAAAGAATCTCGGTATCTTATGACTAGATATATAATGCTCATAAAAACCAAACTCTTTTTTTATTAATAGTAAATATTTTCATTACAAAGTATCTGGAAGAAAATTAAGTTATAAGTAAATACACTTGCTTTCCAGGGAACTATATTTACATAACTCCAACAATCTTCCACTTACCCTAATGCAAGTTTGACATATCCCTCATTCCCATTCTTATTAGGTGACCTTTAAAACTCTTTTACCCAATCTTGATGATGATCCTTGTCTTCAATCCTTCCTCGAGGCTCCAAACATGTGTTCCTTTACTCAAGGATTGTGTTTCTATAAGTGGATGTCATCTCTCGTAAAGATGGAGGCTTAATTCTCTTTAAATAGTCCAAAAATCCTAGGTTTAATGAAGCCTTGCAAATTGCCTCAAATTATAATTCCCACGTTTATGGGAATTTACATTGTTCCCACGAGTGTGTGGATTGGTCACAGGCACTCCCCTTTTCTTTTTTAATTCCCACATCTGATTTGCTTGATTCCCACAAAGGTGGGAATTGAGCGCAGGATCCCTCTTCTTATCTTCTCTTCTTTGAAACTTTGTTTAACCTTTAAGTTGCTCCCTCTTCCTTCCTACACAAAAATAGTCAACCCTCATTTGGCATCAAACACACAAGAATAACAATGGAAGTTAAACTTAATGAAAACATACAAAATGAATCCTAAACTAGAACAATAAACAACAATTATGCTAGAAAATACATGCTAAATTCCTATAAAAACATAACCTAATGCTCACCTATCAACCTTCCTTATGGATTTCACTCATTTCTCTCAAGCGTTTGATGGTTAGTGTTCCACTCAAACTTCTTATAGTAAACCACACTATCATTGGCTTCCTAATACACCAATTCTCCTCCACAATGATTACATGCTAAGATAGATCAAAAGGGCTTTGTTTCGTGCTGAAATGTGGCTAGAGTTAAGGTGGGTTGAACAGGTTTTAGGGGTTTATCACAAGCATTTATAAACTTCTAAATGTACAAAGGATTGAAACAATAAACTTCTAAGATGTGCATATGGATATGACTACTACTCTGCACTTATTGAAGTTTTACATATTATTCCTTTTTCTCTTTTCTTTTTTTAGAATTTGTTGTCTTTTTTTTCATAATAACAAAACAATGAACAGAAAACATCAATTATATGCAATGTGCTCTTGACTTATGATTCCATACTAAAGTATCACTTACCACTTTATTAACTTGTGATTGGGTAACCTAATAGGGTTTGTGGGTTTTAAAATTGGGTGATTTCAAGAAATAGAAAGTTACAGGCTCAATAAGGCTAATAAGGGACAATAAAAGAGTACGTCATTTAAGCCAAAGGTTAAAGCAAGAAGGCCTTAATCATTTCTATCTAGCATGCATCTAGTAGATATAAACCGATTCAAAGCAAGTTCTAAAGGTAATTACCTAAGGAAGCATCACACAAACAAAGAAATGAAATGATTAGAGAATGGAGTCATAAAGGCTCGATTCCTCACATAGGCTCAAATGAAAATCTATTATGCTTTTATACATTACCCCATTGTTTAAGTGTCAAGTTCTGAGTAAGCTTTTGTGGCCAACTAATTTCATCACTCCATATGGTTCACTCTCCACTCAAGTAGCATAATTTAATTTCACATAGGCATTTAATCTCATTCCAAGTAGCATGATAGAATATCATGGCAACACATTCATCACAAAGATTTAAATGTAAGGAAAATGACACACCTAATACTATTAACCTAACAGGCATCCTAACTAATATGAAAAAATGCAATCATAAATACAAAGACTACCTCCCCACACTTGAAGAACATATTGACGTGAAAAGGAGAAGATCTAAAACCATAAATACAAAGACTACCTCCCCACACTTGAAGAACATATTGACGTGAAAAGGAGAAGATCTAAAACCAAAAGACAACACAATGAAAAATAAAGCACAAAACACAAAAAGAAAAAGAATAATAAAAGAGATTAAGGGAAAAATGGGCTTATGGTGGTGGTGCTGACAGAATAATGCGTTTCTACTCTCATTTGTTGGCCCTCGAAAAAGCTATAATGCACAATAAATCTTGAAGTAACCTCAAAATGTATCACTAGGCACCTACACAATAAGACAATGAAAGCAACATATGTTAAACCAAACTAAATATTATCAAATCAAAACAAACCCATATCAACACAAAGAAAAGCAAATTAAAGACAAACATGCTAAGTTAAGGTCATTAGCTTCATCGTTCCATATGCAATCATGCAAGAGTGAGTGAAAGGAAAGAAAGTATTTCCCTTTTTTGTGAGAATGGCCCTCCAAAGTAAAGGTTGCACTTGTGCCCATTAACTTTAAAAGTTTCACCCTTTTCATTTTCTAACTCCAAAGCACCATAGGAAACACTTGAATAACCTTGAATGGGCCATTTCATCTTGACTTAAACTTTTCGGGAAATAACCGAAGTCATGAATTGAATAAAATCACCAAGTCCACACTTTTGAGTTCCTTTTTTTTAATGTGGCTATCATGCCACTTCTTAACCCTTTCCGTATACAACTTGACATTTTTGTATGCATCATATCTTAACTCTTCCAATTGATCAAGTTGTAACAATCTATTCTCTCCTGCTAGCTTCTAATCTATGTTTAATTTTCCAATTATCAAATAGGCTCTATGCTCCAGCTCCAATGATAAATGGTAAGCCTTCCCATGCACAAGTCAATATGGCGTTGTGCCTATAGGGAAAGTTGTCTTTAAGCCCACAATGTATCATCCAGCTTCAAAGCCCAATCTTTCCTTAAAGTGCTCACTGCCTTCTCCAAAATCTTCTTTAGCGCTCTCTTTACCACCTCTACTTTGCCACTCGTTTGAAGATAGTAAGGGGCTGTCACTCATTTGAAGATGGTAAGCGGTTGCCACTCTATGATAAACATTATATTTTCTCAAAAGAGCCTCAAAAGATTGTTGCTGCAAAAGTGGCTCCTACCATCACTTGTGATAGGTCTAGGCACCCTAAATCTGGTAAAGATCTTCTTGATGAACCTTTGGACCACCTTGCCATCATTTGTTGGAGTACCTATTGCTTTGAACCTCTTAGACACATAATCGACTACAACTAATAGATAAGAGTTACCTAGGGAAGATGAGAATGGTCCTATAAAATCCAAGCCCCACACATCAAATTTCTCCACCTCTATGATGTTTGAAAATGACATCTCATCTCTCTTCCATGAACATGTTTCGCTATTAGAATCCACACTCCAAAATGCGAGCAGCTGTCTTGCTAGCTTCGTAGTGTTTGACATAAATTGAACTATGACACTGAGTCAAAACTTCAGGAACTTCATCTTCAAGGGCATGCCTGCAAATCAAACTCTCAGCATTTATCTTAGATAACACAGGTTCATCCCAAATATAATGAGAACATTGAAATAAGAAACGCTTCCTTTGTTGATGGGAGAGATTAGGGGGAAGAATATTAGCTAGTAGATAATTGGCAATATCTATAAACCAAGGAAAGGATTTTCTACCATCATTAAAGCCTCGTTAAGAAAATGCTCTTCAATTTCCTCTTCTTCTTCATTTTGTTCCCCTTCAAGTCTCGATAGGTGGTCTGCTTCACATTGCTCCTTTTTATCTTTAATCTCAATGTTGAATTCTTAGAGCAAAAGCACCCATCGAATGAGCCTAGCCTTGGCATCCTTCTTTGCAAAGAGATAACACAATGTCATATGATCTGTAAAAACAATATCTTGTGAGCCCAAAAGGTAAGAACAAAATTTTTCACATACAAATACCACTACAAGCGACTTTTTCTTAGTGGTGTAGTAGTTCAATTATGCTCCTATCAAAGTCTTGCTAGTGTAGTAAATTGCATGTAACCTTTTTCTCCTTTTGCTGTCTAAGTACATAGCCAATAGCATGGTCATTTGCATCACGCATGATCTCGAAGGGAAGTGACTAATCTGGTGACGTCAAAATAGGTGCTATTGAAAGTTCCAACTTTAACTTGTTATAAGCATCTAAGTAATCATCATCAAATACAAAAGGCATACCTTTAGTTAACTAGTTAGTTAAAGGCTTAGCAATAACAAAAAATTCCTTGATGAAAAGTTTTTAAAACCCTGCATAAACAAGGAATGCTCAGACACTATTGATGTTGGTAAGAGGTGGAAGTTTTTAATGACTTCAATCTTAGCTCGATCTACCTCAATCCTTTTGCATGAGATCTTATGGCCCAAAATAATTCCCGTTTGGACCATGAGATGACACTTCTCCTAATTGAAGAATAAATAAGACTCCTTGCATCTTTGTAATATGCTATCCAAATTAAACAAGCAATGATCAAATAAGTCTCCAAAAATAAAGAAGTCATCCATAAATTCCTTCATGGAGTCCCCATTCATATCTGCAAAGGTAGCCATCATACACCTTCAGAATGTGGTTGGTGCATTGTATAGACTAAAGGGCATCTTCCTATAAGCAAAAGTATAGTAAAGATAAGTGAAAGAGGTTTCCTCTTAGTTTTATGGGTAAGTGAACACCTGATTATATCCTAAGTATCCATCGAGAAAACAATAAAAAGTGTGGCCAGCCGCCTTTTCAATCATTTGGTCCATAAATGGTAATGAAAAATGGCCTTTCTTGGTGGCCAAATTAAGCTTCATATAGTCAATGCACACTCTCCAACCTACAATGGTCCTAGTGGAAATCTGTTCACCTTTTTCATTCTCTATCACTGTCATGTGTCCTTTCTCATCCACACATTGCACTGGACTCACCCACTCACTGTCTGAAATTGGGTATATAATACTTGCATCTAAAAGCTTCACCATTTCCTTCTTCACAACCTCTTGTATGTTTGGATTTAACCTTCTATCCCTCTCCCTTATTGGTTTACATCCTTCTTCAATGTTAATCCTATGCATCACCACATCAGGACTAATCCTTCTAAGATTAGATTTGCCACCCCATGGATCTCATCCTCTTCTTAACAGCCTCTATCACTTTCTCTTCTTGGTCAAATCCAATTGGTTGGAAACGATGATGAGTAAGGTGTGGTTCCTTGCTTAAAAATGTGTATCTCGATTGAGAAGGTAAGGGTTTTAGTTCTACATTAGGAGCCTTTATAATGGAGAGTGGTGTGGGTGCATCCCCTCTCTCTAACTTCTCTTTCTCACCCTCCTCGCAAAATTCCACTTCGCTCAAACTCTCATCCTTATATAATTCAGCAACTCTCATGACTTCCTTTCCAATTTCCTATTCAACCTCCTTTACACAATCTTCCACAACATCAATTTTTATACAAGCAATTCCATCCACCCATTTTTTCAAAGATTTATTCATATTGAATTAAGTTTGCTCATCACTAACTCTTAAAACCAATTTTCCTTTATGCATATTAACTAATGCCCTACTATTATTCATAAATGGCCTACCCAAAATCAATGGACAATTCCTATCTTCTTCAAAATCCAACACAACAAAATGAACAAGGATTATAAATTTATCCACTTTTAGTAAAACGTTTTCTACTACCCAAAATGGCCTTTTGATGAATTGATCTGTAAGTTGGATAAGCATGGATGTTGGCTTGACGTCTCCTAACCCCAATTTCCTAAAAATAAACAAAAGCATTAAGTTAATACTTACATCTAAATCATATAAGCATTTAGAAAATTCAAAATCACCAACACAACGTGGAATAGTAAAACTCCCTGGATCTTGTAATTTTGAAGGCATTATGCTTGTGATGATCGAACTAAAATTCTTAGTCAAGGTCACCATTTGGTTGTCCTTCCTAGTGCGTTAGTTTGTCAATTGTCTTTGATAAACTTTGCATACACTTCAATGCCTCCAACAAAGACAAATTAATCTGAAGTTTCTTTAACTTCTCCAAGAATATGGAGAACTAAGTGTCGACTTGATGTTGTCTCAGCCTCTACAGATATGGAATCTTAGTCATGTAAGGGGTGGTGGTATATATAGCTTCTCTTTTTCTTTCTCTCCTATATTTTCCTTTTTTGACGATGTTTTTGAACACTTAGCTCCTCCAATTGCTTGCCACTCCTAAATGTGATTGCCTTGAGTCTTTCCTTTGGATTTGCCTCAATGTTGCTTGGTAAGCTTCCTGCATTTCTAAAAGATAAAGCATTAGTAAGTTGACCTACCTATACCTCCAAGTTATAGATGGATGAAGTGTGGTTCTTCACAATCTGTTCAAACTTTACCTCTATTCTCTTATGACTCTCTTCTTATCTTTTTTTACATCCCTCTTCGCTTGACAACATTAAACCCAATACATCTATAACTTTTCCATTTTGTTCTCTAAAGATCCAAGATGGTCTTGCTAAAATCTAGGAGGTCCTTATGTTCTCAATTGGCCACTTGCATTGTTAGTACTCTACGAAAAATTTAGGTGGTTTTTCCACCCAAGATTGTAAGTATTAGAGTATGGATTATTACCTAGTTATGACTGACCCAAGTAATTTACTTGTTTTGTGACACTCGCTCCCAGTAAGAAACATTTAGTTGTGCCATCGTTGTCCTACCCACATAATTCATATCGTGACTACGTAGTCTTGATTGTTGATGAAGAAGCTCCTTACATATTGCTCAATTGCTTAGTTAGGGCAGTAATTTGTGCTTGCATGGTTGTCACCGAGTCAAGTGAAATCATTGCTTTCTACTGCTTTCATTTGACCATATACAACTATTACTCACCAACTCTTCTAAAAGATCATGACCTGCATCAATGGTTTTCCTTATCAAAGACCCTCCTACAATTGCATATATTGTTTCCTTTGTGCTCTTAATTACATCATTGTAGAATGTCTACAAAAGAAATTCTCTCAGAAGGTTGGGGTAGGGGCATCTCCTTTGTAATTCTTTAAATCTCTCCCAGGCTTCATAGAATGACTCCCATCGCTTTGTTGAAAGTTTGTGATCTCTTTGATGATTCTTGTTGTCTTGGTCAAAGGAAAGTACTTAGCCAGGAAAACTTAGACTAGCTTCTCCCAAGTAGTGATTCAGCTTGCACTGAGTGAATCATACCATGCCTTTTCCTAATCCCTCTAGGTGAAAGAAAACAATATTAACATCACAGCATCATCAGACATCTCATTAAACCTGAAGGTATCACAGATCTCTAAGAAATTTGCAAGATGGGCATTGGGATCTTCATTAGACAACCCATAAAATTGCACACTACTTTGAAGTATGATGAGGAGTGCTGGTTTGATCTCAAAATTATTTCCTTGAATCACTGGCCTTACAACTCCTTGAGCACTAAAACCAGGCCTCATAAAGTCCATCAATGTCCTCTCAGCTCCTCCTTACTCTCCTTTTTCTATCATATTCCTTTGTGTTTTGTCCTAACATCTAGCTCTTCATAGCTCTCTTTTGTGCTTGGTCGTATTTGAAAACTCTTCTTCACTAAGCTCGTTAGACCTTCTCGTGCTCCTTATGCTCATGCACCTGCAAAAACACAAGAAGAGGTATCATACACTCTTAAATCAAATTCACCTAAACTAAATAAGATGCTAAACAAAACAATCCCCAGCAATGGTACCAAAAATTTCTTGATTGCAAAAGCAAACTACTTATTTTACGCTAAAAACGGCAAGTATACATGCAATCACTTGTCGTAACAAACAAATATTTTTCCATATAGATTGTGCTTACACACCACTTAATTCAGGTTTTGCTTTGTTTAAGACTCAAACTTGAATAATAAACTAAAAGGTAAAATAAATGAAACAAAACAGCTATGAACAAATAATGTAATAACGAAAATCTATAAAAATATTTAATCAACTTATGAAATAGGGGACTTTACCTATTATTAATGATAACTTAGCCATTTATGTATTCATGAGGTGTCGGTTCTAGATGACTATAGGGTTAATTGCTCTCTCTCGAGTTATAACGATTCCCTAAATTATAAACCCTAATCAAATTAGGGACTTGCAATCTCTCAATTCACAAATTACTCATAATTCTATTTACTTTTAAAGCTTTCTACTAAACAATCAGGTTTCATACGGGATCTCTCTTCATGAAGTTACTGACTAGATTGATTTCAATTAGATTTCCTAATTCTGATTAATCCGATCCAATCATTTTTATCCAGCACACCCTCTCGATTTGTTGTCAGAATATGCAAAAACATTAATCAATAATAAAACCCAAACCAAACAAACACAATTCAATTAGATTCATATTAACATTAAGCAAAATCCTTAAGGGAAAATTAGAACATCATTAACAACGTACTTAAAATTTATAGCCATATGATCTATCCCGACCTTAAATATTAAATGAATAAAAAGGGAAGTGGAAAGAAAATAAAACTTCGGTTGGATGATTCAAGAAAGCCGTAGCATCGGAAGATCACCTAATCTGGGAAGCTTTTGCCTTGTAACCCTCAATTTCTTCTTCATCTTCTTCTTCTTTTTGCACTCTCCTCTTTCTCTCTTTATTTTGGATTTCCAAATTTAAGCTGAATGTAGACCCCTTTCTAGGGTTCCACCATTATCCATTTATAGTCTTTTCCAATTATGGTAACGTAGTTCCTTTTCAAGGTCTGAAATGTCTAAAATGTACCTTGAAAACTCAAATTCAAAAGTAACTCTATGTTTGTCTACACGCAGGCCACGATTGTAGCCTTTGGTGCACGATCATAACTGATTTACCTGCTCTGTGTCATTATCATGGTAGATTTTCCATGATTCTGGCCCTGTGCTCAAGCTTTTGTCACGATCGTGGCCTACTTGCCATAATCGTGGGATTGTGTTTTAGTTTGAGTCTCCTCTGAAACTCATCCAAATGCCTTAAAACACTAACAAACTCATCACGACATTATATATATATATAACTGAAGCTAAAAAACATGTTCTTACCTAAAGAACACTTAAAACCCAAACATTTATGAACTAACACAATTCTTAGCCTAAACACACATTAAATAATCAAATTATCCACCAAACATATATCAAATTACCTATGAAAATACAGTACAATCTACACCTATCATGAGACCAATACATGGTGGTGATGTTTGTTATTTTGGTGAGACAAAATCAAAACCACTTATTATAGATAGGAGATAAGAACTGTCGTGGATGATGTATAACGTTAATGGGTTAATTAAACAAAGATGGTGAGAGCAAACATAATGGATAGTTGTTGGAAATAAACCATTAAACATTTTGGACAACTTTCTCCAACATGTAATTTATACAAGGTTGATGAAGGAGCTGCTCCACCTTCATTCCACTGAAATTTTATTACTCCTTTAGACCAAAATTGATGATGGATAATTGCAACTACTCGCTTCACATATAGATGTTCCAAGTTTTTGTCTATAGGAAATAATTTATGCACGATGCTTAAGCTTCCAACTATAGATAACAACTTCATAAACATCAGCTACATGCAGGGAAAAGATTGATAACACGCTACCACCTAATTTTGTTATGCTAAACCACTCTTGTTCTTCCTTTTTAGCTAGTCACATGAGTGCTTAAGTTGGTTACATAAATTCCCTTGCTAATTGCAAGAATATTTGAGCTGATTTCATAATTGAATGTAGAGAAAAATAACATGGTAAATGGAGAGAAAAATAACATATATATCTATATCTTATGTTTGTTGTTCAATGGTTATTAATTGGTAGTATGTAGATACTATATTTGTGGCCTATTGTTTGTTCAATGTTAGCTTATATATTGTAAATAGTTATTGGTTCAATGTAAAGAAGACAACACATATACACTATGTACATTTTTTAAAAGGAAAGAAGACAGCATATACACATTATGTACATTATTTAACTGGAAAGAAGACAGTATAAATTATGGATGTTGTTCAATGGCTATTCAATTGTGGAATGAAAAGAAAACAGAATTTTATTTATACTAAATGCTAAAATTTTGGCTAAATACTTTGCCCTAAAATTTGTAGAACAAGGTAGTAAGTTATGGATAAACTTGGTAGGTCCTTCAGGGGGTCTCCTTCATAGCTGAGTAAGATAATAAAGTCTTCACATCACTGTAGATTGAGTACTAGTAAGGGAAAGCACTGAACACAGGAGGGTGGTTAACAATAAACAACAAACTGTGAGTGTATTCTTAAATTGATTTTGTAAAGATGGCTTTTACCTTACTAGGAAAAGTATGTTTACGAATAATTTCATTAGTGATACTACTTGAATTTAAAAGTCAATCTTTATAAGATTTGTATATGCTTTGATTTAGCATTAAATTAAGATTTGGATGCATTTGGAAGCCAATGAGGTGTACACATGCTTTAAGTTTGCATTGAATTGAAATTTGCATACGCTTTACATTGGCATGGAAATGGATTTTGAATATGAATTGAATTGTTATTAAAAAGACGCGGGCTCATGTATTAATTGTGGTTTAGCCTATGGTACATTGTTAGGTCATTATATATGTGATTATATCAATAAAAGTACATCTTAACGTGCATAGCAATGTTTGCGGGGCATTTTTTTACAAATATGGGTGGTGTTGTGTTTGTCAGTATGTCCTATAAGTCACCCTCTGCACATATGGAGTCTATATTGCGCTAACACTATTATGGGTAAGCAATGTAGAACCAGCTCCGTAACCACTGATTTATATGTAGTGCTAGCATTGTTATGGGTAAGCGATACAGAACTAGCTTTATAACAATCAATATATAGAGTTTAACAAGGCACAGGTAAGTCATGCAAAACTAGCTCTGTGGCCTTACACCTAAAGGTACCAAATGGCAAAGAAAATTAGTGATGGGATATGTTTTGAAAAGAAAGTTCATGAAAGTATTAATTGCCTTCACTGTTTACTTTATAAGAAAAGAGGAAGTTGATCTAAAAAATATATGTATGTTTTACTTTACATGTGCATTGATCATATGAAAAGAAAAGAATATGTTTTGCAAGAGCATCGGTTATTACTTGAAAAGAAAAGATATTGTTTTTTTATGGAGGTTAATATTTGTATAAATGCTTTTAATAGAATCCAATAACACTCACAGAGCTCGTTTAACTCACCCTTTATTTTCTATTTTAAATTATAACATCCTCGATGCATGTTCAGGGACTTCAGTGGCTAGAACTCCACCATTCGAGTAACTGTCTTCATCATGTGCTACTATGTAGGCATTTTTTTATTTTATGTTTTTCACTTGCATTTCATCTTCATTAACCTATTATGTACATAGTTTTATGGAAACATGGTTATACATAAATGCTTTTTAAGTTAATGTATGAACATGGTTGAACTCTTTGAAATTGTTTATAAGTGGAATTGAAGTCTAGAAGTTGTAGTGGAGACTTTCATTTCCTTATAAAAATGTTTTAAATATCTTTACATGAATTTTGATAATTTTGGTTTTTATCAAAATGTAGTTGTTATGCTATTGAAATTTTTAAATAAAAGTTTGAAATTTTTACAAAGGTTTTCTTTGAAAATATCCACAAGTTATACTTCCAATATTGGGTTGAAGTATTTTAAATAAAATGGCAAAAGGCTCAAAATCATGATAACTTTCTAATTTTATCAGATATTGATTAGAGGGTTTTTGCGTGGTCTTAGACAGGACATTTAGTCATCAGGGTAAGGGCTTATTGGCATTTTGCACATAAGAGAAAAAAAAGTTCCTTGTAATGACGATGGGGGAGAAATGGGTAATGTTGATGGTAACTTATCCATTTTCACATATCCAGAACTAACATATGGACGTTGAACAAAAAGAATCCTAAAAAAAAAGAAATAAAGGTTGCTCGTGATTGCATTTCATTCAATTGTTAAGAGGGTTTAACCTTTCGTGCAGTAAGTTTAAATTAATTATGAAATAGATTATTTAAGTTTCCAAACTTACTGTTGTTAACAACTAAGATACATAATAATGCTTTTAGATTATACTGAAAGACACTTTCCTCGATGGTTTGAGAAATATGTAAGTTTCACTTGTAATAATTTAAATGATTGAATTATCTTATTAAAAAGATTAGATGACATTATACTATTTAATATGATAAATTATTTTTTATATAGGCTTTAAAAAATCTAATAGAGAATAAGTTCCTATGTGATCTTGCAAAAGGACCTTTATGAACTGTTAAATCATATCTGGTGTATTTTTTTAATAGATACAAATCTTATGCAGAATATTATAGTCATAGCATGGCAATAATAAATAATGGGGTTTTCATGTAAGGAAAATTGATGGATTACTATAGTAAATTTATTAAGATACTTTAAATTAAGTGCTTTGTATTGCCAATAAAACAGAGTGTGATATTTAAGTGTGAATGGTTTGATCCAACTCGTAATGTTGGAACCAAAGTGCACAGCCGATATAATCTAGTTGAAATCGACAAATAATGAAGATTTAGACAATTTGAATTTTTTGTGTTGGTTATGTAAACAATCCAGGTGCTATGTCCCTTTTCCTATCTTGCGATGAGATAAATCAGATTAGTTGGCTATATGCAAAGTAAAACCTAGAGCTATTTTTTAATTACATTGAAAAGGAGAAAATAAGAGAATTGAAAGTGAAGCGATTCAGGAAGAAGTTTAGGAAATAAATGCATAAGTAACATATGATGAGAATGAATCATTGAATGATCCAATTAGTGAATATATTCACATTTCATCTGGAGATGATAACAAGGGCAAAAGATCTAAAGAGGAGCTTGAGTTTAATTCTAACTCTTCAGAAAAAGAAGATGTTGATGATTTTGATTTACAATTAAGTGCTGATAGCAATTAATTTGTGTTTACAATAGAATATTATATAAATAAATATGTTATTACATCAACAATATATTGTTATATATTGAATTTATATTGTTCTATTACTAGAAATTTCAATTTATATTAAGAAAATAAGATATGATGCAGCCAAGGTTTAGGTTACAATGATTTGGAGAAGCTAATGCATTTCTTAGTGAAGCATCATATTCTACAGATGCTACTATACATTCAAATGAGGCATCACCTTCTGTACCTACTGTTATATCATCTAGTAACCATACTACGCCATCCACCAGCCCTACACCATCCATCCCTATACTGACAGAGATATCAGGGGTAAATGTTGCGAATGAAGAAGGCGAACTCCATCATGGGCCTAAAGGAGTTTATGGAAGAACGTACATCACAATTGTCAACAATTTCTAAGTAAAATTCTAAAAATTTTGTAATGCATGATATGAAGTTATGGGTTTTAATTTGAAAATGATCTAAAATAACTTATATATTAAGTTAATTACGTCTAAAACGTGCTCAAGAAATATCTCACCTAAGTTCAAGGAGAGGATAGCTCTTGAGGGTTATATATAGAAGAATGTCTCTCAGTCGACAAAAGATTTTTATTATCAGGAGTATAAGGTACAAAAAATATATTCTTTAATATGTTTATTTTATCTAATTTTATACATTAATTAGATAAATATTATCGTTTATAGGTACTAATTATATTTTTTTCTTTTTCTTCAGAAATAATTTTTTGGGATCTAAAATTTGATGCAGTACTTTATAATGTATGGAAGAGGCGAGCTCATAAATGTTAAAGAGACTTTCTTGCTTTGATACACGAGAATGGTGAATGACTACCATATATATCTGAAGAAATATGGAGGTGTTGGCAGTACTATTGGGCATCACCTAAGGCAATATCCATTTCAGAGCACAATTCTACCAACAAACATGGAGGACCAGATGGAGAGGGCCTACTTGTACACACTGGAGGATCTTTGACACACCAGAAGCATGCACTTCAACTTGTAAGTATCAAAACTTTACACTTATATTCTGATGAGAGTCAAGCATATCTTGATGCAGTGGGTGGTAAGGACTGTCGTGGAAGGATTTTTGACTTAGGTTCATTTGTGAACACATGTTATTCATAATCCTCCACATCCACTACAGCTAGATCTTGTAGGTGGTCCGCATTAAATGAGAGAATCCTCCATCTTGAGCGCACGGTAGAGAGGCTAGCAACTCAGTTACAATAGTCGATGGAGTACATATCCCATCTCCGTAATGAGATGGATCAATTGAAGGAGAGGGACAAAAACTAATCGTAGCAGTCAGAGCATCCACCTTCACCACTTGTATAAGTGAATGTATTTGATGTTTTGCTACTCTCAAGTTTTTGTACAAATTCTTAATTTATAGTTAATTATAATGATTACTTATTTATGTACATTTTAATTTTTTATTATATTAACAATCAAGATAATGTTTACTTTATATCTATCAATCAATGTCATATTATTTATGGAAATTAAATACACAAAATATCATAAGATTATGAATAGAAAATACAGGTAGGAAGTCAGAAATGGAAGCAAAAATTTATCAAAAAAGTTTAATTTCCTGACGAAATTACAATATGTTATCGGTAATTAGCGCAATACTGTAACTTTCGATGGTATATTATGAATGGATAATAAAATTCTATAGCTAATTAACGATGGAATAAATAAATCTGTCCATAAGTTAAAAGCGAAATATATCACTGTGTCAGTAAAAATTTAGCAAATGGTAATATTTCCATCGGTAAATTTATTGATGAAAACATATCTATTTGTCGATAACTTTAGTGGCTTACTTAGGATTTACCTTTTGCAAATCCACCAATGGAATACTAGGATTTTTTCCGTAAAGTAGTGACCAAATTTTATAAATCTGCCAGTGAATTTTCTTAAACTTATTAATGAAAATTCAAATTTTGTCACTAATGTTACTGATGGATACATAAGCTTCTGTCATAAAATTTACCAACAGCTGTTTCTCTGATGTTTCCTTCTATTAGTGATTTTCGTGGTCAAATTTGTTTCCCAATGGAAAAACTTTATTTTTTGTCAGTAATTTCTATCTTAAAAACCTTTTTTTGTAGGTTTTTTAGGATTGGATGAAACTTATCATGAGAATTTCTAAGTCAAATTAATGCTTTTTTAGGTAGTTTCAATTAGGAATATATTTAAATCAATTCTATTTAGCTATAGAAATTGTGTTTTTTGAGAGCAAACATAGTTATAATTTAAGAATTCTTAATAGTACAAGGAATCAAAGTAATTCATTAAGTTATAGTGGCATCAAAACATACTAAATTCTTAAAGCATATTTTTCAAGGATCTAGTATATTCATAGATTTTTATACTTTATGACTATTTTAAATAGGTATTTTATATTTTACAATTATTTCCTTTTAATTATCGTTTAGTAATCTAGATAATTAAATTTGTAAGAAATTGATAATTATCAATTAATCTTTATAGGATAAACTTGTACCTGCTAGTACTAGCTATAACTATGCCATACATCACTCTAGTTCCATTATGATGCCATGATGGCCACCTACTATAAAAGTTAGTACTTCTACTCTCCAATGGAAACCTAAGTTGTTTCTCAACACTATCTTTGCTCCTTGAACATAGGAATACATGGCGAAGGGTTTTGGTTTAACTTTCTCCTTAATGATGGAATATAACATTTTTGTCACCTTTGGGTAATATTCTCTTTGACATCTTTGGGTAATAATCTGCTTCAAGAGTCAATAAATTATCTCACTGTAAAATTTGAAACATGTTTTAAATCTTAAACCCTTTCACTACTAGGATTATGGTTCTTTCCATGACCTCATTATTCTTATTCCTCTTATTAAATCATTCTTATTATCTCAATTAGTAAACCTCGTAGTGTCCTTCAGAGGAGGTGATGTTAAAAAATAATAAGGATCATAACCCTACTAGCTTGTCTTAAATGTTAAAGCCATCGTTTCAACATATACATCTATAGTACTAACACTTCATAATTTTCTCTATTTCATAAACGCATATCATAAGAACATCACTACTTCCATATTTCAAATTGTTAACATAACCAACAATATCTAAAAAGTAATCCTTAATCAACATAATTTGAAAATTCAACACCAATATTCTTTACAATTCCACAACATCAATAATTCTATCCAAAAAATTATCCGAGTAAATATGTCAGTGCTCATATTCAATGTACTGTGACCATTAATCTGAGTAAATTAAAATACTTAGACAATTTAAACCTAAGATATGAGTCCAGTATCTCCCAAAGCTCCTTGAATGCAAAGCCTTAATTTGTGTCTTTTATATGCAAAAATATAATGAATAAAGGTAATGTTATGTTCTAGGAAATGGGTTTTGTGATTTTGACATGGGCTCCATACTAAGAAGGATAAATTTTGTGTTTAAATTCAAGATTTAGGTGAAAAAGAGAGACTTTGGTTATTAGTTAGCAATAACCTAAAAAAGAAAGAATTAGGGTGTTGGCGCCAAATTTTTTTATTTATTTAAGCATGATTTAAATGAATTATGAGGTTTTGATAAATCAAGTTTTTGGAGTTTAATTATTATGTTACTGTTAGTAGGATTTTTATTATATGGTTTAGTTGTATTAAAGTAGTAAGAAGGTTAAAGGGTATTTTTGGAAGATCACTTAAGGTTAAAAGAACATAAGCTTATAAGGAAGGGTAAAATGAACTTTTTGGGCTCATTAAGGGTAAAAAGGGGAAGAAGAATAGTTGTCTTGCAATTGAAGAAGAAGAAAACGAAAATTGAAGAGAGGAAGAGAGAGTGTCATGGTACAAGTAGAAAAGAAGAGAAAGTTGAACTAGGTTTCCAATTTTCTTAGTTTTAAAGAATGATTTTGAAGTTGTTTAAGAAGGGAAAAAGAAAGATGAAGATTAGAGTTTCCATTTGAGCCAAGAGGTTCATTAATTGGTGAAGATTCAAGGTAAGTTTATGTTCAAACTTTTGTATTTTTGGAAGGGGTTCATAAAGCTTAAGAAATGCATGGGTTTAAGTATTCTAGAATCAATTTTAGTGTATATATTTCTTTGAGTTCTCAATTGGAAGTCCTATTGAATTGGGATTTTTGCCAATATTGAAGTAAATTACGAGGAAAGGCAAGAGGAGCAAGAAGAGAGGCATCTTTGACCAATAGTTAGGCAAGGAATTCATGGTGGGCTACATTTTTATAATTGAATAATAAACCATTAATGTTTCTTCCAAATCATGAAAGTAAATGCTTTTCAATTATATTATAAATGTGCATTTATTGCTCTTTGAATGCTTGGAGAGAGTGCTATATGTTTGGTATGTGAATATTGTGGATGATTTATGAAAAGAATGCGAAAATGATTTTTTTAAAAAATAATACTATGTTTATGAAATCACTTTTTGAAAAAAAAAAGTGTCATTTTGGGCAATAAGTTTACAAGTTATGAAATACATGTTATGTGGGTTTGGTCTGGTCTATTTTGCATGTCAAGAGCACTTTGACCAAAGGCTTCTCCTATCTGCCCATAAATGGAATGGAGATCCATCAGAGACTCCCTCATATTTACAACTACCCAGAAACCACTATGTGGGATTGTGTTAGTTCGTTCCTAACAAGTTTATTGAATGCATAACTTGGGTTGCTTATAAAGTGTTTGATAAATTAAGAATTTGGAAATATGGTTTCATGATGCATTATGAAATTTATAATGGTTTTACTTATTACTGGTTATAAAATTGGTACCCGTGAGCTTTAAGCTTAACCCCCATTCTACCCCATCATCAGGTGATGAGCAAGAGATCGAGTGATCGAGCATAAGGGTATTACTCCAGATTATGCTTATTTTGTATTTTAAGTTAGTTTTTTTAAAACAAAGCTTTAGTTACATTTTGAGCAATTCTACTTTTTATAAATTATGTACTTTTGGACTATGATGTATTGTGGCTTGAAATGCCCATGAAAGCTTTGTAAAAATCTTATCTTTTGATGACAATGAAATATGATTATGTTTTTTCTCATGACCCTCAAAATTTGTACATTGCATTTTCAAGCATTCATAAGGGTAAAATTTTGTGTTATAATTTCTAAGGCAAATCTGTATTTATCTAGGCTAATTTAGACAGAGTTGTCTTCTTGGAATTTGTAGATTATCTTTCTAACTTTCCAATGATATAAAGTATGAAATTTTTGGAAATTGGCAATGGGAGATATGATCATTATAAGTTAGTAATGCTGCACAGGATGCATATAGGATAGCTATAGTGAAAGCTGAGAATTTGTTGTATGTGATGAATCAATAGAGTTGAGATTTAGGAATTTAATGAAATGAATTTGATAATTGAATGTTTAAGGAGTGACATTGCATTAGAAGAAGTGAATTTTGGAAGATTAAGAGTGAAACTGACGCTAGAATGGATGTAGGAACCATAGGAGATGCTTTGGAGGGGGTTTTGTCTCACCAATGTCCGTTAGACAAATATTTGGTCTATTAAACAAACCTTCTCGGGTCTGAAAATGTCCCCAAGCCTGTCCATGTTCATTAAACGGACCTTCATGAGTCTGGAAGACACCCCAGAGTCATGTATGTCCATTAGGTAGAAGTGTATGTCTGTTTATCTCTAGTGAAAGTTATGCCAATTGTCCCAAGATAAGTGCAATATGATTGAGGACATAATCACGGTTGACTCTTTTGGTCATAACTTCATCGTCCAACCTCCAAATGAAGTGATTATTGAACCAATAGATTCCTAACACATTTTTCTATCTCTCTAAAAAAATGTTTAGCTTTTGATATTGATTTGAAAAAGATTAATGGAAAGAAAGTGAGGGAATCGATTGGAGGAACATGACTTAGTTATGAGCTTACTTTTGCTTTTAAGAATATTTTAATCTATATAATAGGAAACTTTTGAGATGTTATAAGAATGAAGATGAACCAATGATGGATAACGAGAGTTCATGGAAGTAAACCAACAAAGTAATACACACGCTCACGTTTTATGACATCCAGATAGTTGGGCTTCGAAAATGTGGTCCAACATCTTATGGTATCAGAGCGAGGTTTAGGTCCAGGATGGGTACTAGGTTTAGGAGTATCCTAAGCTTTGAATGAGTAGCTTTTAAAATATGAAATGAACATGCATTGTTTTGAAATGACACTCATGCATTGTTTTGTATTGTTTTACATGATTTGAAATTATTTTTGAAGCATGAACTAAAAGTTGTTTTAATTTTTTCGATTGAAGGAATGAATATGCCACCTCGAAAAAAAACTCAAGGAGCTCTGACTTGATCTAGCTCTCACTGAGGAAGTATGGATCAATCGTCTGTCATAAGACGTGAGGACATAATCTACTTTTGATTCTGAGGCATCTAGTGTGCATAATGAAATGCCACCACCTCCTCCTTCTATGCCTACTATAGATCTGCGATTCTTTAAAGCCTTTGCTTAGGCTTTCACATATGCCATGGGCTAAGCGTTACAAGTTTCGATGTTAGTTCTGGTGGAGAGGACTAGGCAGTATAATAAGCTCTGTAAGTATGGAGCTGTAGATTTTAATGGTACTATAAATACAGAAGAGGCTGAAGCTTGGTTGCAAAGGACCGAGAGAGTCCTACTTCAGATGAAGTGCTCTGATGAAGAGAAATAGGATTATACAGTGAGCTTGCTACAAGGGGATGCATTGCATTGGTGGGAATCAGTGACCTACAGTCAGGTTATGCCTCTGGTTATCATAAAGAGATTTTATGGAAGTTTTTAGGAAGAAGTACCTCTCCACGGTTTATGTATAAGAGAAGGCCAGAGAGTTTCTTAATCTCACACAAAGGGAGATGACTATGAGTGAGTATAAGCTAAAGTTCACTCAAATTTCCCAATATGTGGCCAACATTGTGGAGAATGATGAGGACAAATGCCACAAGATTGAGGGAGGATTTCATTTGGGGATCAAGGAGAAGGTGTTGATCCATAACTTTTGTGACTACTAGCAGTTGGTAGATACTATACTTCAGGCCGAGAAACTGGAGACTATCAAGTATGAAGTGGATAAGAAGAGGAAGAACCAGAAGCAGTCTTACAAGATGGGAATGAGTGCTTCAATGCCTGAGATGAGTACAAGGAGTTTTCACACTTAGAGTGAGGTGGGGAGTAGCGCCTCTACCAAGAATAAGAAATTAAGGGTAGCTTCGGCACAAACCTCAACCGTGGGAGGCAATAGCAAGGTGGAGAGGAGTAGGTACATGAACCCTCAATGTGAGCAGCGTGGGAAGTTTCACAAAGGAGAGTGCTTCAAGTTACTTGGAGCATGTTTTCAGTATGGGGAGAAGGGACCCATGATCAGGGAATGTCCCTAGATGACATGGCAAGAGGGGTTGCAGTTGTAAGCCCTAAGGAGAGTAGAACCAGTGGGAACTAAGCCAACACTAAGGTGTACAGTTCTGGGGCTACAAGGAAGCCTATTCCTCTAAGAAGGCCAAGGGATCAGGCACAAGCTAGGGTATTTGCCATGACAAGAGAGGAGGCCGTAGCCGAGCCTAAAGTTGTCACGGGTATAGCTCAGTTATTTAATTCTGAAGTATATGTCTTAATTCATTTTGGCTCAACACATTCATTTGTTTCTGTAACCATGACATTATGTGGTGTGAATTTGGTGCCATTGGAAGATCAATTGATTGTTAGCACTCCTTTAGGGAAGAAGGTGATAATAAGTCAAGTGTATAGAGATTGTTAACTAGTTATTGAGGATGCTAGACTGGTAGTAGACTTATTGCCACTAGAGCTAAATGGTCTAGATGTTATACTGGGTATGGATGCCATGGAGAAATATTATGCAAAGTTAGACTGTAGTCTCCAAGAGGTAGAGTTTGACTTTGGCAATGGAGAGAAAGTGACTTTTAGAAGAAACAGAAGAATGTTGTCACCAAGAATGATTTCAGCTTTGTTAGCTGATAGGATGATGACAAAGGGGTGTGAAGCCTTCTTGGCACATGTTATGGATACCGATGTGAATCAAAGGAAGTTAGAAGATTTTTTGATTATAAGGGAGTTTCCTGACGTGTTTCCAGAAGACTTACCTAGTTTGCCACCAGTGAAGGAAATTGAGTTTGCCATCGATTTGATTCCCAGTACTGCATCAATTTCTATACCACCGTATAGAATGGCTCTAACTGAATTGAAGGAGCTCAAGGAATAGTTGGAAGAGCTATTAGAGAAGGTTTATATAAGGCCAAGTTCCTGGCCATGCTGAACGCCTATTCTGTTTGTTAAGAACAAGGATGGGACATGGCGTTTGTGTATTGATTATCGGAGACTCCATAAGGTGACCATTAAGAACAAATATCCTCTACCACGAATCGATGATTTGTTCGACCAGTTGCAGGGGAAACATGTTTTTTCTAAAATTGATCTTAGGATAGGCTATCATTAGCTCAGAATCAGAGAGTTTGATGTAAACAAGACAACTTTTAGGACTCATTATGGGCATTATGAGTTCCTACTCATGCCATTTGGATTGACTAATGCTATGGCTGCATTCATGGATCTTATGAATAGAGTCTTCAAAGAGTATCTGGATCAGGTTGTCATAGTGTTTATTGATGACTTTTTTGTTTATTCCAAAAATGAAGAGGAATATGAAAAACATCTCCGGATAGTGTTGCAAACACTGAGGGAGAGGGAACTTTATGCCAAATTTAGCAAATGTGAATTTTGGATTCATGAGGTAATCGTTGATCTTTCTTAGGCATGTGATCTCGAAGGATGGAGTACATATTGATCCGAGAAAAATTGAAGCAGTGGTGAAGTGGCATGCACCAAAGATAGTTGCAGAATTCAGGAGTTTTCTGGGTTTGGCAGGGTATTATAGGTGGTTTGTGGAAGGATTTTCTATGACAGCTACTTCGATGATCAAGTTATTAAGGAAAAATCAAAAGTTGATTTAGAGTGATGAATGTCAGAAAAGTTTTGAGGTGCTTAAGCATAGATTGACAAGTGCTCCAATTCTGACCTTGCCTATGGAAGATGAGGGTTATACAATTTATAATGATGCTTCAAGAAAGGGTTTGGGTTATGTGTTGATGTAGGGAGACAAAGTAATAACTTATGCCTCGTGGTAATTGAAGTCGTATGAGTTGAATTATCCAACCCATGATCTTGAATTGGTAGCAGTAATTTTTTTCCCTGAAGATTTGGAGGCATTATTTGTATGGGGTTTAGACAAGGATTTTTACATATTACAAAAGTTTGAAGTATTTATTAAGTCAGAAAGAGCTGAATTTGAGACAGAGAAGGTGGTTAGAGTTGCTCAAGGATTATGACCTATTGATCGAATACCACCCAGGAAAGGCAAATGTGGTAGTGGATTCCTTGAGTAAGAAATCCTACATAGCCTATGTTCAAATAGTTTATTTGTCATTACTGACAGAGATGGCTAAGCTGAAGATAAGTTTGACACAGGAGGAGCCTAATTGCATTATGGAAAATTTCATAGTGAGACCAATACTCAAGGAGAAAGATAAGGAGCTATAAGCACAGGATGCAGAAATGAACAAACTCTTAGAAGAAATTCAGAATGGTAAGAAATCTGAAGTGGTAGTGAGGGATGATGGACTTATGGTTGTAGGAAACCAACTCTGTATTCCAAACGTTCAGGAGGTAAAGGATGAGATACTTGACGAGGCATATAATGTGCCTTATGTTATGCACCCAGGTAGCACTAGAATGTACACAGATTTGAAAGAGCATTTCAGGTGGAAAGGCACGAAGAAGGATGTAGCAAAATATACAAGTGTCTAGTGTGTAAATAAGTCAAAGCTGAACACCAGGCACCTTCAAGCAAGTTAAGGCCATTGTCCATTCTAGAGTGGAAGTGACAAAGGGTGACTATGGATTTTCTGATGGTTTTGCCCAAGACCAGTAGGAAGCATGATGTTATATAGGTTATTATTGATCATTTGACAAAGTCAACCTATTTTTTGGTAATCAAACAGACTGATTCTCTGTAATGTACTAGCAAAGAGGTATATTGATGAGATAGTAAGACTGTATGGGATTCCAGATTTTATAGTTTTTGACAGAGATCCTTGATTTGCTTCAAGATTCTAGGAAAGCTTACATGAGGCTCTAGGAATGAAGTTGAATTTTAACACTGCTTTTCACCCCTAGACAGATTACCAATCTGAGAGGACCATTCAAACCTTTGAGGGAATGCTCAGGGCATGTGTGATGGATTTCAAAGGAGCTTGAGATAAGCATTTACCATTAGTCGAATTTGCTTACAGTAATTCGTACCATTCGAGCATTCAGATGACTCCTTATGAAGCACTATATGGGAGCAGATGTAGAACTCCTATATGCTGGGATGAAGAAGGAGAAAGGAGTTTAGTGGGACTAGAGTTACTTCAAAAGATAGTTGACAAAGTTAATTTAATTAAGCATAGGCTTAAAGTAGCACAAGATAGAATGAAAAGCTATATTAATGCACACTAGAAGGAAATGGAGTATGAAGTGGGTGAGAAAGTTTTCCTTAAGACATCTCCTTCGAAAGGAATCATGAGGTTTGGCAAGAAGGGTAAGTTGAGTCCAAGATATGTGGGTCCTTACGAGATTCTTGAGAGAATTACACCGCTAGCCCATAGGTTGGCACTACCACTGGAATTATCATAGATACATGATGTCTTCCATGTTTCCTTGTTGAGGAGGTATAGATCGGATTCCTCTCACATCATTTAGACCACTAAGGTCCAGTTAAGAGATGATCTGACTTATAAGGAGACTCCAGTAGAGATTTTGAATACTAAGGAAAAAGTCGTTAGGAACAAGACAGTTCAGCTAGTCCTAGTCCTGTGGAGAAACCATTCTATCGAAGAGGCCACATGGGAGCCCTTGGAAGCCATGAAGGAGAAGTATCCAAACCTCTTTGATGACTCAGGTAAGAATTTCGAGGACGAAATTCTTTTAAGAGGGGGAGAAATGATGGCCCCAAATTTTTTTATTTGTTTAAGCATAATATAAGTGAATTATAAGGTTTTGATAAATTAAGTTTTTGGAGTTTAATTATTATGTTAATGTTAGTAGGATTTTTATTATATGGTTTAGTTGTATTAAAGTAGTAAGAAGGTTGAAGGGTATTTTTGGAAGATCACTTAAGGTTAAAAGAATATAAGCTTATAAGGAAGGGTAAAATGGACTTTTTGGGCTGATTAACAGTTAAAAGGGGAAGAAAAATAATTTTCATGCAATTGAAGAAGAAGAAAACGAAATTGAAGAGAGGAAGAGAGATTGTTTTGCGAACTTAGTGAGTGAACCATCTTCGATGTGCTCACTCATATCAAAACACATATATCATATATCAAAACCAATTTCACAATATACATCATGAACATCACACATTTCATATACTCATTTCATAATAATCCAATCATCTTCTCAATCATTCATAACATCACAATTCAGTAAATTCATGTAATCTTTCACATAATGCATGTATGTGTACAAATGCAAATACACATGTGACTCCACTTTTATTGTTACTTTGTTGTGACCGAGCGCTTTTTTAATTGTCCTATATATATTATGGATACCGAGTCCATTAATAACTATCCCGTACCCATTGTAGATATCGGGCTTATTTTAATACTGACCTTGTTGCTCTTTATGTGCATCTTTGAGTTTTAAGCTCTTTTTCCACTGGTCACTCTGGTTGCAACTCCTTTATCTGATCATGCATATCAATATGATGAAATGCATCAAGTCATACATAACGCTTTCAATAACTTTCATTCATTACAGACTCAGTCATTTTTCATTTTCATAAAGTCCGGCATTCAACGTTTCATTGAGTACACATATGTCTTCAGATTCACATTCAATTATGAACACTCCCAATACAATCTCAATTATCCAACTCCTCAGACCATCAATGTTTGGAATTATCACATTCACATCAATAACAATTCAATAATTGAAATTTAAGAAGATATAATCAATCTTAGTGAGAAACATCTAGGTTAACTTACAGTACACTCCAAATAGTTATTTCCTCGACAATCCAACAATGTCTTGATGTTGACACTCGACTTGAGCATTTAATCATGCAATAAAAAAATTTTATACACATTACTAAGTTTCTCAATCACATAAGTATTCAATCATAGACATATGCATATATTTCATAATCAATGCATGCTCAATTGACTTTTCCCAATTATTTATCATTAAACACAAATCATGACCATTTAAACATTATCAGTTGTATATGTCTAGCTTTCAGTTAGGTTTACACCTTAAAGAAACTTGATTACTCTAATCTCTTCAATCATTCATTCATTAATCCCCTTTCTAACATTATATAATCACATAATATACAATTTTTTATTCATTTATACCTAATATACCTTTTTTGTATCCTTTTGATCACATTTACAATTATAAGAACACTTTCATTCTTATAACACTCATAATTTTCTAGATTTTAGTACATTAACATCAACAGTCCATTCCTTACATTATAACCTCAATTAATAACCTAAATATATCAAACATTTAATCACCTATTGAAGCATCAAACAAAGTTCATTTCAAGACTTAATTAAGTCTAAATACACCACAGTAAAGTAACTTATCATTAGTGATTCATCAATTAAAAGAGACGAATGCACATCAAAAGCCTTTCCCACGATCATGGAGGCCTTCCTACGATCGTGGGTTAAGCCATCTGAAAATTTCTAGCCATCTCCTAACATTTCGCATGATCGTGGAGGCATTTCCCATGATCTTGGGTTATGTAATATGATATTTTCTTTACCTTTCTCTTCAAAATTTTCCAAATTTTAACCATTTCATCCTATATCAAATCTATCTTCTTCATAGTTCATCATTTTGACTTTATATCCTCATCATTTTTACCTCAATTTCGTCTCAATATCATCCATAAAATAATACATAAATTATGGTTTATCATCTATAAAAAAAACTGAACATCAATATATTCAGTTCTTCATCAATATTTAGCACTCTTTATACACCAATAATACCATCAATCTATCCCTAAATAATCATCAAAATGCTTCTATTTAAACAAGCCATGAAGATCAATAATATACTTACTTATTTAAGTCAAATACTTCTTCAAATCGTTGGTTAACCTAGCCCCTCCAAGCTCACATGATCATCAACATTTCAAAAAGGGAAAGGTTAGGTTTTCATCAACTAGATGAAGGCTGGAAAGTGTAAGCTTTTAGCTAAAAACTCAACGTGGTGAGGGTTAGTGAGAGTGCCGTGAGATGGAGGGAAGAAAGAAGAAAATGAAGAAAGCATGTAGCAAAATTAGAATGAAAGATAAAGATGGTCATTCAATGGGCTTGTACTGTGAGAGGTGGGTAGCAAGTGTTATGACACTTTTCACTTGCCACATGTGATCTTCTTATTGTTCCACTTGTCTCTTAATAACTAGTCAATTTGTCTCTCAATCTCCAAGCCATTTGGCACCCAATTTTCTATGCCACTTGTCAATTAATCCTAATGCCATGTGTCACTCATTTCTATTACTATGTGTCACTTATTTTTACTACCATGTATCAATTTATCCTACCACTTGACATTTTTTCTAGTCAAAAATAAACATAAATTCATAAATCTTTGAATTGTAATAAATAAATTCAAATTTAAAAATTCAAACCATCATATCAAATTCAAGACATAACAATTTGCAATTCGCATCATAACCTATTTAAATAGTTCATACCTCGAAATATATCAATTGAGTGCATATAGTCTTTGAAACATGTACAATATCATAATTCATGTGTGTATGTTAATGTTATGCATATGAAGGCAATGCATTTCATTTATTCTCTATATGATTTCTCACCTATAGTGGTCTAGGACCTTTTGTCCCAACCCTTAGTGTGGAAAAACTAGTTATTACACCTATGTTTGCCCTCAAGTAATCATAATAAATATACCCTGATGAATAATATATAATTAAAAACAGCTCCACTTTTGTAAGTCTACATTTATAATTAGCATATACCACAAGCCTTTAAACTTTAAGTTTTCCTATTAGTGGAGTTATAGTCTCTTAAGAGTTTAGTTAAATATAAGCTAGAAATCATTTTTTTTAAATACAACCTACAAACATTGATTTAAACTAATTAGTTTGCTACAAAATTTACAACATACGATATCAATATAAAGCTACCAATAAGAACCTAAACACATAATACAAAAAAAGAAAGAAAATTTTTGAAATTTTTCATACAATTAAATCTATCTCTAAGCCACTTTAATGCTCAGAATAATATTATCCTCAATATTATGTATCAAGATTAGGGAAATAAAAGATATAGAAATCTTCATTAAAACTTACATAGATGAAATGGAAATTTCCTATCTTGAAGTACTAAACCAAATCTATAATCAACATAATGCTTAAAATATAATTATAAATACTGGTAAATATTAAAATCCTACTTATATCAAAATTTTAAATATTCTTAATTAAAAATAACTACATAAAATTTAAATAGAACATCTAAAACAAAACTATAGGTATACATGAAGTGATGAGTAGCTAAGTCACTATGATGGTGGAGGCTGTCATAAGCATTGAAGATAGACCATCTTGGAATCCAACTTGACATTCATGCTCGTAAGTTCTCTATATAGTCTATTAATGGACAAAGATAGCTATTGTAGTATAACCCTTAGTAGCTATCAATTATCCTTATACTCTCTCCTTGACCTTCTATCTAATATCGTAGTGTGATTATTGTAATGTGTAATGTGTTGTACATGTATTTTATAGGTTATGATCTATTTATGGTGTACTAGAGTAATTTAAGAATTTAAATACATTATTAAGGTTATAATGGAGATTACAGATAAACTAGAGATTGTTTTGGACGTGATCGAAAATTTGTCAGAAAATATCTAAAACTCTGATGTAGTGTTAGCCATGGTTGCATGTATCACATGCATAGGTATGTTGTGGAAGTATTAGAATCAAAATTTCAAAACCGTGACAACCTGAAAACTATGAAATCACACATGCAAGCATTTATATGTAAAGAACATGAAATATAATAACTTTTTACCTTTTGTTTCTACTCCTTTCTTGTTTCTTCTCCTTGTTTGGGTTGTTGCAAATACCAAACCCTTCTTTGATTACCCAAGAACATGCAAAGAACATAAAGAAACAATTTATAAGGGTGATTTGAGCACCAAACTAGATAAGTTCTAGTAGATGCTCAAGATGATGGAAGACAGATCAAGAATCTTATTGCATGCAATTTGATTCGTGCAACAATTGCATTAATTGCAAGAACAAAATTTCTGATACCTCTCTCTCACTCTAGAACTCTTCTAGAGCCCTTATGTCCTCACTTAAGTTTTTAAGAAGTGGTAAGACCTCGTGTACATGAATGAAGAACTCACTTATATACTTATTTGTGTCCTTTATTACAATTGTGGTCTTTTCAAAAATTGGGCTCGCCTTTGGCCATGATCATGGTCTACTTAAAATTAGACATATACACTATGCTTTTTATCCAATTTTTTATTTGTATGACCCTTAGGTTTCTAGTTATTTTAGACACTTAAACTAACTCTTAATTCAAGCACATCATGAAGGTCATGATGTCAATTTTTCAGATTATAAGTGGATTAACTCACGAACTCTTCGATAGTTACTTATCTGACTTGTGAAACTTTTAATAGAAAATTACCGTGCAATTTGTCCTTTCACTATACTATACCCCACTTGGTTTAGAGTGTGGGCTATATGTCAACTCCCACTAAATTGACTATGCCACATCTACTCCAAGTGATATTAGTTCTCGTCCTGGGATCTCATTATACTATGTGTCATTTAAGACTCTCTTCATGGCATATAACTACTATTGTCTAAGACTCCTAAGTACCCTGACAAGAGGTTGTGGGTGTCATCTCCTTCTATTAAGAGTGTTGAATCATTTATCTACTACCCAATTACCTTGCAATATTAATAACTATACCCAATCACCACCCTAAAAGCGACCTCATCTTGAGATAACAAGGACTGATGTCAAAGCACAGGATAATTATCCAAGATATCCTTGACTACCTCAAGTCGAAGGATATTTTCACCCTTACTATGATGAAATTAATCATTGACATTAGACAGATCATCCATATGACAATCTCATAGCAGGTTATCTGATGTACTTACTACCCTTAGCAAGCATCGACATGTTAACTCTAAGCATCTCATGCTTACAGTTTGTGAGATCCACTACTTGATCAAACCAAGGAGTTCAACATATGCTAGTGTTTCTAGATTAATAATGTCCTATCTTATTAATCCTATAACTAGGGATTATTTAGATACTACCATAATTCCATATGATAGGAACCTTATTATCATGATCTCATCATGATTTCCTTCATACTATGTTTTGTATCATGGACTTCATTAATTCAATTTAAGATCAATATCAATTCATATATAAATGAATATCAAATTAATGAAAAATGCCTT
>JAOSBN010000179.1:11677805-11689515 GCA_027563595.1 Erythroxylum suave | reverse complement strand
ATCTCTATTTACAGTAAGAATATACAGCACTAATGGGAAAGATAATTACTATCAATAAATCGATATTTTCCTTAATAGTTTGTACTTTGGAGTGTATGTCACGTGAGTCTGCCTTTGATTTTGTCATTTGCTTTGTCCGCTGACTAGAACATTCGAGAGCTCCTGACTCCATCATCTTCAGACTTCTCTTCTTCGATTCCTTCATACTCTTCAACTTTTTTTAGTTCTTTGTATGGGTTGATGGAGAACAATGTGTCTTTCTTCACACTGATTTTGATCCTTGTTTCGAGGTTGTCAAGGACAATGCTAAGATTATTTCAAAGAAGTTTGTTTTTGATGCAACAAGCATTAAGAAACTTCGAGACAAGTACACTGCGGGGAATATGATCAAACTTCCCACGCGAGTGGAGGTGTTAACAGCGTTCATCTGTAGTAGATTCATGGCGGCAACTCAACTTAAGGCAGATACTTCTGATACAGTCTATATGGTGAAACACGCTTTGGACTTCCGAAGAAGGATGCATCCACCTCTTTCTGAGCAGCATATGGGAAATATAGTTTTTGAGCCAGTGGTAGCAGAAACTCAAATCAATACAGAAGATAAATATTGTTATGGTGTCATTGACCAAATGAGAAGAGCACTAACGAGCGTAGACGCGGAGTATGTGAAGAAATTTCAAGAGGGAGATGAGCAGTTAAAACTAATGAAAGACAGGGCTGAGAGGCAGAGGTACAAGAAAGTTGTTTCTCTTAGCTTCACTAGTTGGTGCTGGTTTCTTGTATACGAAACAGACTTTGGATGGGGAAAGCTAGAGTGGGTAGGAACAGCTTGTTGGCCTTACCAAAATATGTTCATATTCTATGACACCAAAGAAAAAGGTGGAATAGAGATAAATGTCAACTTGGAAAAAGAGGACATGGCCAAGTTCGAGAAGGACCCAGAGCTTGCTGCATTTTTACCCCAGAAGTTTCAAATCTAAAGCTAACCTTACTCATCGATAACAATTATTGGCAACATCCCTTCTTCGACGTCACATGTTTCCCCCGTATGCTTAAAAAATATGCTCTTCAACATGTAAGTTCTACACTTAATTCTTTCTAAGATTTCGTATTGATTTTCTCCTTTGTCTTATAATGCTGTTGCACTCATGGTCATCTCCTTATTGGGACTTCTACCTACCATTTACTCAACAAAAATATTTCCCAAAAAGCTGCGTGGACATAAACTAAAATTTCTCCAAGCCTATTTCACCTGGATGGTGCCCTTAAACACTCTTGTGGTCGTCTTGGGTACTCTTTGATGCCTTTTCAAACATATTTTCATTAAGAACTTCGATGCTTTATGACTGAAACAATGTTGTCCTTATAGATCTTCAACCTTCAAATGTGTGAATAGAAAGACAATTCAAATTAGTCAGAAGTAAACTTCGCCAATTTAGAATATGTTACTTGCATACAAAGACAAACATGTGACATTTGTCTCTATACGCTAAAACGTGGCACAATTCGTGCAAAAATTGTTATCATGTTGAAGTCAAGATATTTTGGAAAATGGTAATAATTATTATCATTTATCCAGTTGCGCTTGAAAGACAAATAATATTGCTCAACGTATTTAATAGTTTAATAATGGAAAAGTTAAAATTTTCGATGAAATGTGATGAATGTTTTGATAGTTCCTGCATATTTAATTTAAAGATATTAAATTTATGCAGCTGATGTCTAAATTTTGGATAAGGTGTCTATTTTGATTTCAAAGTTTTAATCTACCTCGGGATGGTGAAGTAAGAAAAAGGTTGTGCTCGTGGTTTGTCAAAAATTGCAGAAGACAATAAAATTCCACAAGAGCTGAATTATTAGATAAGAAAACTTCATTCTGTTAGATTATCAATGCAAAATTAGAATGAAAATTTTTATTAATTAAAATAAAAAATTAATTGCATTTTAAGCTTTCAATTTGTACTGGAAATATATAAAAATTAGACCACATCTACAACTAGCCGACAACCAAACTCAAATAATTCACATTTAAGGCTGTTTATTTTATCAACTCAAATTAAACTTGATGGAGAAGTTTAAGGCAACCCTCTGAAAAGCCTAATAGCAAAAGAGGCAAAATCAAGGAGATTGAAGAATCAGTTGAGCTCTCCGATTGAAATCCCAGATGAAAAACCAGTTAGGAATTTTATAATTATGGAATTCACCTTAATGCTTCTATAACTAATGTGAATTTTTAAATAAAAATTTATCAACTTTATTTAACTAATGGAACTGCAACAAAAATTTTACAATTTCATCAATCTAAAATCAAATTATATAGCTTTTAAAATATTAATTTTTACATTAATAAATATTATAATCTAACTCAAATTTTAGTGTAAATATTAATAACTAAAACGAAAGGTATAAAATCTTTGATCAATCAAGATGGCTTGATCAATCAAGATGGCTTTAAGTTGTACTTATCAATGGAAGTTTCATTAATTTCATTACCGTTCACAAATATTGTACACTTCTAATTTTATGATTTTAAACTATATGATATTTTTAATTTAGAAGGATTAAAATAATATAAAGTAATGAAATTAATAGAATAATAGATGTATAAAATAGTGACTTATCCTTGAGTTAACATTAAGGTGGGTCAGACTTTGGCATTACCAAGTCATATTTTTTATTTTATTTATTTTTGTTGAATCCAGTTATTGCTTTTTTTAAATTAATTATTTATCTTAGTCATTGCTAGGTATTTCAATTCCGAGCCATTTTGAATGGAGAAAAACCGTAAAGTTGGTTTCGTTCTAGAAATATTGAGAACTATATGTTTAAGTGAATTATAAGTTAAGAAAAATGCATTCTGGTAGATTATCCAAGATGATAAATAGTATTAAAACTGTTATTAATTAAAAACCAGTCATTTCCATTAAGTTGAATTTTCTTCTAAATTAGAAGAAATTTTATTTTAATATCATTAGAAGTCTTGTTTGAAAGGTGAACTCCAATTTTCATCTGTGAGGTCTTTTACTAACCACGAGGACAGGCTAATAATTCAAAAGAGGACAGGATAATAACTATATAAAAGAGTACGATCCAATCATACTACAACTCTATTATAAACATTATGCTTCTTGATCGGATTCTCGAAGTCCTTAAAATTAATCATGATTCTCTAATTTTTTGTATTGGTCATGAAATCAGGTCGAATTCTAAGAGAACTAAAAACTAATTTCTTAATTTCAATTAATAAAACAAAGTAGAGGTTTATGGTTAATTAACTAATTTACGAAAATTAATAAGGAATCAAAATAAATCAACTAAATATAAAGGTGAGAAGTTCGAGAGTACTTAACTTCGATTCAAGAGAAAGATATGATCTAATTGCAATATTGATCATTGATATAAAAAGAATAATTTTCACAAATCAAATAGGTAGTCTGAAACATATTATAATAGTCATAACAAGTCTCAAAATTTTCTAATTTAATTAATTCAATCCTAGCATTCAAACTAAAACTTACCATCAATTAATTGAGTGTGATAGCATTCTATATTAATTAAATGATAGCAATAAGTTTAACAAAAAAGACTAGATCCTAAATTAAATAATTGAGATAGTTACAATTATTCAACTTAGTTTTCGTTTTTTTTAAGTTAACTATGCAAATTTATAAATAATTTATTTGCTATTTGTACCAATCTTTCAAGATAATTACATATCACTAAATTCATGGATAGCTATCAAATAATCAACCTCAAATTAATTTGTCAAATTAATCAATATTAATTATTCATAAAATATAAGAACATAAAAGAAGAAATACTTCAATTAAAATATGAATATAAGTTTATATCACAATCTCGTACGTTACAACTAGAGTTTTGAATCCCTTTGAATCAAACTATTTGGATTTAGCCACATATAGCTTTAGTTATAACACAAAAAATAGAAGAAAAGATGAAAGATTACGAGGAAACTAAAACGGAAAGGGTAATGTTAAAAAAGGCTATATACGTGTTTTCCTCCCTTTTTCCTACTTTAAACCTTGTCTCCTTCTATCTTGAAAATATCCCTATCTAAAACAAATCCAAAGCCCTACATAATAGGGATGGAAACAAGTTTCCTAATTGAATTCCAAATCTTGAAAATCTGGTATTAGACATGATCTCGCCTTATCCACTATAATATTTTGTCCATTTTTATAAAATTCACAATTTTGATTTTGATTTAGAATTAAGTGATCACGATAGCTATTAATTTGTGTTTGTAATAGAATATTATATGAATAAATCTTTTAGTGCATCAACAATATATTGCTATATATTCAATTTATACTGTTCTATTACTAGAATATTTAATAAAATGTGAATTTTAGGTTAAAAATATGTCACAAAAGAGAAAACAGGATATGATACGACCAAGGTTAAGGTTAACATAATTTGGAGTCAGTTACTTTCTAGGTGAAGCATCACATCCTACAATTGCTACAGAATCAGGTGTTGTACCCCTTGCTACTACACATCCAAATGAGGCATCACCTTCTGTACCTTCTACTTCACCATCCAGTAGCCTTGCCACACCATCTGACAGAGATATCAGGGGTAAACATTAAGGGTGAAGAAGGCGACCTCTAGCTTGGAGCTAAGGGAGTAGATGGAAGAATGTACATCACAATAGTCAACAATCTGTGAGCAAAAATACATGCATGATAACACCATAGGTTTATACTGAAGTTATGGGTTTTAATTTGAAAATGATCTAAAATTGCTCATATATTAGGTTGGTTCTGTCTGGAACGTGCTCAAGAAACATGACATTTAAGTTCAAGGAGAAGATTGATCTTGAAGGTTATATATAGAAGAATGTCTCTCAGGTGACAAAGGATTTTTATTATCAAGAGTTTAAGGTACAAAAAATATTCTTTTTGTTTGTTATCTAATTAATTTTATACATTAATTAGATAAATATTATAGGTTATAAGTACTTATAGTATGTTTTTCTTTTTTCCAAAAAGAATTTTTTTGAGATTCCAAATTTGACACGGTAATTTATAAAGTATAAGAGAGGTAAGACCTCCATATATATCTATTTAAAGAAATATGGAGTCATTGGCAATAGTATTGAAAATCACCAGAGGCAATGTTCATTTCAGTGTAATTCCACCACTAGACTTGGAGGACTGTGGGAGAGAGTTTTCCCATTCACACTTAAGGATATATTATCCACCAAGAGCAAGCAGAGAAACTTGTAAGTATCTACACTTTATATTTATATTCTGATTTTTTTATTTTGACGTATTTCAATTAAATTTAATGTATTAATTTTGGAATGAAAATAAATGTATATTATAGAGAATGATAATATTATAAATATCTGGTGTCATATATGGTTGTGTTGTTGAGTTACTTTCTTTGTTCAATAAGGAGTGAATATCACAAAAATAGAGGAAACTCTGTCGAAATTTTTAACATTGTAATTCACTTATAACATTTTATTCTGATGCAGGAAAAGTCGATGGGCAAGAAACCTACACCCCGTCAGCTCTTTCTGTACACCCACACTAAGAAGCATGATGGTGTGACCTTTGTTAACACCCGATGTAGAGAACTTAACGTATGTAAAATTTATGCTTTAATAGTAATTCTTTATAATTATCACTTATTAACGTAAACATTCTTTTCTAATAGGACCAAATATAAGAAAGCATTCAACAACAATTTTAGCACTCTGAAATTGTTGATGAGAGTCAGGCATATCTTGATGCAGTGGGTGATAGGTACCGTTATGGAAGGATCTTCAACTTAGGTTTATTTGCGAACACATGCTATTTGTAATCCTCCACATCCAATACAGCTGCATCTAGTAGGTGGTCGACATCAAATAAGAGAGTCGTTCAGCTTGAGAGCACAATACAGATGCTGTCAACTCAGTTGCAAAAATCAATGGAGTATGAGATGGATGAGTTAAAGCGGAAGGGCATCACCTCATCGCAACAGTCAAATCATTTGCCTTCACCAACTGCAGAGTTTAGTTTTGCTACTCTCAAGTCATTTTGTATGAATTACATATTTATTGAAAAACCGAAGGGGGTTAATTATTTGGCAAACTTTCTGCAACTTATTTGGCACCAACAAAATAAAAGCAATCAAAATCGAAATAATAAAAACACCAGAAATTTGGTAACACAGTTCGACACTCCTTGCCTACGTCTGCGGGGCCCTCACCTAGCTTAATCATTTTCACCGAACTGCAATAGTTTTACCTAAGGCTTTACTGAGCCAACACCACTTAACCCTTGACACTATCTCTCAACCTCAGTTCCCGTGAAAGATTTTCACACTCAATAATATGACCATCTTGTACTAACCTCATCAGAGGATTTGTCTAACTACTTTCACTCAAAACAATAATAAATGAAATAGTTCAAATATTTAATCAACTGAAAATTAAATAACAAAAATACTTGAGACAAGGAAAACTTCCCGATGGATTTATTTTCTTAAAATAACCCAGTTGAAGACCTTCTCCACAGTTGATTCGTTCTTCACAAGAATACGTCACAGTGTAGCATCAAATAATAACCAGCCCCCACATTACTGAAGATTATATTCACCTTGCTGACCAAACAACTTCACCGTACCTCATATATCAAAACACATTAATTAGCTGTGTTAATTTACATACACAGCAATTAGTATTTTCACCAAAGACACATGAATCATCTGCTTTCAAAAATTCACGCACCTCCGTTTTTGTTGCTTCAGACACTACCCTATGTTTCTTTTTCACTTATGTGCTTTTGTAATCTTTTATATGAATCAAGTATGCAGAGAGCCCATTCAATAAAATTCCACGTGGGCTTCTTCAACTTTTTGCAAAACCACGAGTCACAGTATTTAACTACAACTCCACCGAATGCGCAGCCAACCAATAAATCCCATTTTATGATCCACAACTAATGTTCCTTTATTTTTAATCCTCACATGACCTCTACTTGAGCAGTAATGCACATACACATAAGGTTTGTTCCAAGTGACCTCTTATTGATAGACTTCAATTAAAACCCAATCTCTAGATGCATGTTTTGGATAGACTTCAATGAAAATACAATCTGCACATCTACTACATATCCACGTGTACGATTTGAACTTCTATTAAAACACAATCTCCACCCATCTTCATCAAAACCATATAATAATTTTAATTTTCTTATATGTCCAATTCAAAATACCAAAACTAAAAAAAGAATATATAAAATATATTCTAACAATCTCCCCCTTTTTGGCATTTTTTTCACAACTCTAGTACTCCACATAAATAATCATAATTGGACATATAAAGATGAAATTCACAGTGCTCCCCCTTAATCAAATATCAAGTTCCAAAGAGCATCACAATTATCCACATTTCTCCCCTTTAGGACAAAAAGATGCCAAAAGGTGAGACAAATAGTCAAATATAGACCTTGAAATCTCCCCCTAAATGGAACATTCACCATAAACAATCTGATGTCTTCCCCTTGGGACAAAAAACATAATTATAATAATCACCAATAGATGCAGCGGAAGAATCAGCATGCCAAGAAGATAATTTACCACCATTCAAAACACATTCCAACATATCACTACTTACTTCAATTTCATCTTCATCAGACTGATCAAATTCATAAACCCAAGCAATGAACTATAAGTGTTGTCAATGTAGTGAGAGAGAGAGATATCCGACATAGAGACCCACATTGATGAGAGAGCTGAGGAGTCTTCGGTGAATCCAAATAGAGGTCACAATACAAACTACTAAAAAAATGGGATGATAATATCAATATAAAACTAAAGAACATTTTTTTTCTTTTTTTTAACTACCAAAAAAACTTTAAAAATGTAAAGCACACTATCCCTGTACCCCTCGAAGAATCTCAAACCTGGGCTTATTCCTTATCACATTATCTTAGTCATCAATTTCTTCTTTAGAAGTAACTGACTTATCCTTTATTTGGCCAGTTACTCCACAAATAGTATCTAACTGTGGATCTGTATATTTTCTAGTTTTTCCTTCACTACATTTTTGTGCTTGTACTTAACCCTTTCTAATCCAAGCTTGCTTCGATACCATGGGATGCTGCTGGAAATTTAATGAAGAGCATCTAGATTTTCGGTTTTGACCCATTTGAAATATCATTTGTAGTAACTGATAACACCTTGGCTGTATATGTCCAATGATTCCACAGAAATGACATGTCAGTACAAATCTTTGATTCTTTCTCAATGTTTCTTCTTCTCAGATAAATCTGGACATATTATTTTTCTCCTCATTCACTTTAGAGCACTTACCTTTATAGTTAATGCCTTGAAGATCCCATTTAACTTTACCAATTTCCAATAACTTTTCTAGCTTTTCGGTACCTCCATTTAACATTCTCAATCCCTTTTCAGTACTTACTAATTTCATTCGAGCTTCACCAAGCTCATTTAATGTCAACATCAAATTCTTTTCTAACTCTTGGATGGTGTTGTTCATGGAGAGATTCTCTTCCTTCAATCTTTCATTCTTTTTGCATATTTTCACCCATTTTTCATACATTAGTTCGTAAGCCTCGTAAATGTTCTCCATTTTATCACTTGACCCACTTTCCCGAAATTTTCAGATTTACTCACTTCGTCATTTTCAGTTACTTCCTTCTTAGTTACTGTTAAACAAGTAATTGGACTTTTACTGTACAAAGTAACCAACGCATTATTATTAACATCTTCTTCTTCACTTCCGGATTCGTTATCACTCCAAGTGCTCGTATAGGATTTTCCTTTTCTCTTCTTTATAGTATTTGCGCATTCCGCTTGAACATGTCCGAAGCCTTGACACTCATGACATTGAATTCTCTTTACTTTTCTTACTTCCTTATGAGGTTTGGCTTGTTGATTGAAGTTGTTGTTCAATGAGCTCTCGCCTTTTTGCCTAAACTTGGGTCTGTCCTTTTTCACTCTCTTCAACCACTTACTGAACTCTCGTGTTAATAGCTCTATCTGCTTGTTCTCATCGGATTCATCTTCTAAGTCATTCGCGACTTTACCTATCTCGGCTTGCAATACTAATCCTTTCTTCTTCTCTCGATTGTCCCTTAACAAATTCATTTTGAAATTTGTAAGAATTCCAATTACCTTCTCCAATGACAAATCATTGATGTCATGAGCCTCTTCGATTGCTGCAATTTTTGGAATAAATCTGGGAGGAATTGATCTCAACGTCTTCTTTACTAGTTTCAGATTGGAATATTTCTTCCCGAGTTGATGTGCCTGATTCGCTATATTGCGCAATCTTTCATGAAAGTCCTTAATAGTCTCATTCTCATCCATCTTTACTTCTTCAAACTGCACAGCTAACATCTGTAGTTTTGACACTATAACAGATTTTGACCCTCTATGAATAGTCTGCAACATATCCCACACCTCTTTAGCCAAATCATAGGCTGATGTCATTGAGAAGCGTCCTTCATCAACAGCACTGAACATTGCATGCAAAGCTTATGAGTTTCCAAGTGCTCTTTCTTCTTCGACTCTTATCCATTCAAATGGATCTTTTAGAATTGTCTCTCCTTTATCATCAGTAATCATCAGTAATCATTGGATGTGTCCTACCATGTACTATCGAGTTCCATGCTCTTGTTCCCTGTGCCTGAATAAAGACCCTCATCCGTAATTTCCATGCAGGATAACTGGAACCATCCAACAGCGATGGCCTGATAATTAACGCTCCTTCTCTTATGGTCATGTTCACGCAACTGGGATCTACACCAACGTACTACCAAGTTCTGAATCAGTGACCTTGCTCTGATACTAATTGAAAAATCGAAGGGGGTTAATTATTTCACAAAATTTTCGTAACTTATTTGACACCAACAAAATAAAAACAATCAAAACCAAAATAATAAAAACACCAGAAATTTGGTAAGGCAGTGTTAAGTCATCAATTTGCACTTATTTGATACTTAATTATCTTTAATGTGTTGAAATTATTATCCGAAATTAATGGAATTATCTTATAATTGTTTGCAGATGATTTTCAACACCTTATAGATGAAATTCAATCAAAAAGATGAAAAAGAAATGAAGAAAATCCGAAATTTCAAATCTGGCAGCAATTCAGTCACTAGATGTGGCCACGTCTAAGGATGGAATAAATTTGCAGATCTATTTTCAAAAGTCAAATTCAAGATTCTCTTGATTTTTGAAGATTATATTGCCATCTTTCAAGGGGATTGACCACCTAAAATTGGGGGATACAATATTGGACGAGAATCAAGAAAAGATAGGAGAGAAATCGGAAGAAGAAGCATAAAAGGAGGGAGAATTACCATTCACGCAGCCTAGCTTAGATAGATTTCGTATTTTGCAATTTTCTTTTCCAGTCTTTTACGTTTTCTGCACTTGTTCCTTTAGCATTCTCGTATTTTTCAATAAAGAACCAGGGATGGAGACTTTATGCCTTGTTATTTCTTTCGTTTTCAATTCTAGCATGAGTAGCTAAACTTTTTGTCTTGGTTGAGGGGATCTGTGTTATCAGCTAGTTTATGTGAGATGTTTTGAATAAAGTTTATGTTGTTAATAAACATTGAATATCTTCCGATCTACTCTCTAATTGAATTCGTTGGTTTCTAGGTGCGCAACTAGGGATTAATGTGTTCAATCGCTAGATTAACGAAATATGATGTTCAATTTCACTAATCACAAGTAGCAATTAGGATTGTCTTCTCTACGTTAGAGTTCAAAATTTCTAAGGAGATATTCGCTTAATTGATTGCATGTCGTACATGTATTTCGCTTGTTTATTGGTTCTTGGTTCGTAAAGCTATTATCCAATTAAACCTACGATCGTATCTAGGTTGTTGTTTAATAAGAATGCTAGGATACATGTTTCTAGTTATTACACTTAAGAGAAAATATTCCTAATGAATGTTTGTTAATGATTGCAATTTTATGTCAATGATTTATATCAGCCTGATAACATCGGTGACCTGAAAACCAAGATATTTTCCCATTAATTTTTCAAATTCAATTATTTCTTTCAATTTGCGATTTTTCTTTTACTTCTTTTTATATATTGCATGAATTAAAATTCCCCCAACCTTATTTTCGTTTCTTTGTTCCATTTGAATTCATAATTTCGTTGCCATTAAGATTCCTCGTGGGAATGATATCCGCTTACCGCTACTACATTAAAGTGTATTAATAGAAGTAATTTCTTTTGAATTTGGTTATAGGCGATAGCAGTGTCAAATTTTGGCACCGTTGTCGGCAAATTTTTAATGGTTTATGTATGTTACGTGTTCAAATCAATAAGAGAATTTGCAGTACAACCTTAAAATCGAGAAGACAGTGAAAAGACTTCGGAAACAGACGAAACTTCAAAAAGAGATGCAGAGAATGGATAGAATAGCTGCAAACCTCACTCTTCGCAAACTAGCCGCACTCACGGATGCACAACAGCCTCATTGCATCAGTTTCTTGAATTTAGGTGAAAACAATACCTTTGAATTAAAATCTGAGATGATTAATTTGTTGCTTATTTTCAGGGGTTTACCAGGAGAAGACCCATACAAGCACTTGAAGGAATTCGTGTGGTTTGTATGGGGATGAAACCGACTGATTGAACCAGATTTATACTATGAATTGGCCCTGCTTTCTTAAGTATTTATGCATTTGCTGACTCCTAATTCAT
>JAOSBN010000179.1:11596950-11661680 GCA_027563595.1 Erythroxylum suave | reverse complement strand
TTTTACCATTTTGCCCTTCCTTATTCAAGTATTTCCATAACTACCCTTCTCTTTATTCTCTTCATCTTCTTTTAATTGACACACCCACACATACACGACTCCTTCTCTATTTTGTCTTATTCATTTAAGACAACCCTCTTGTTTTTACCAATTTACCCCTTTCTTTATTAAAAATTCATATTAACTCCTTCACTTAATTTTAATTACTTCTTTTAATCCATACCACCAAGTAAAATTTAAAATATACCTTATTAGACTCCAAAAATTCCTAATTTCATACATTCTAATTTATTTTCATGCTAGATAATTTAATAAAATAAATAAAATAAAATAAAATATAAATATAAAATCCTAAAAAAAATACAGGATCCAACATAGTACCTAAAACACAATCAATATAAAAGTTATATATTGTCACATTAATAAGCTGTTAAATTAAATAAAATTGGAGTGACATGCATATGTGCATGAGCAGACGAAGTATTCGGAATTGAAGAATTTTCCAAATCAACCGATTTCCCTAATTACGGACTGTTGTGACATCGCTTCCACTTCCATGTGCATATGTGGCACCTTCGAGACTGAAGGAAGCTTAAAATAACATATAGTATAAACCATCAAATGTGAATATATATATATATATGTGTGTGTGTGTGTATATATAAAATAGCTTCATAAAAGGATATTAGACGTACATAATAAGGAAAGTAACATAATTTGGATGATACTAAACACCTTAAAGCAGAAGATTTGCCATGGAAGGCAAATGATAATTAGTATATAAACTGGAGATTTCTTTTTCAGTGTTGATCTGCCCAGCAATGACAATTTTGCCACATTCCTCCCAATGGTATGAATTAGAGTAATCCGAAACTAGTCTCTATATCGACATTTCTTCATGATATTAAACGTTAAACGTGAGTGGCAAGATAGACATAAAGAAATAATAAAGATAGACAGCAAATCATTTTCAAAACACAACCATCTCCAAATTTGGTGTAGTACTGTAGCATTCCTCTAAAATGAAGGAGAAATTGCCGTTAGGTGGGAGTGCATTTCTCCTCTAAAATGACGATTCTCCCCCATTTTGGAGGTGGGTTGAAGATGCCCTAAAGGATACCTTGATATATTTTCTTCTTTTTTTTCCAACGAACACTTGGTAAATTTTGGTCAATATCGATTACATAAAGAACATCAAAATTTAACTGTGCACTTGAACTTCTTGTAATTGTAATGATCCCTCTTACTTTTATAGAAATATAGTCGTCATTCCCTATACTGATATTTGTAATTCTATTCAGTTGCAAATCTTTAAAGAAAGTTTTATCATTAATTAGTCATGTGGCTTATATAAATACTATAAATCATCCAACATTTTAAAGAGTTTTAAGTTGAAAAACATGTCGCCACAAACTACTAATCTTCTTCATCTTGTTTAGCAACTTGGACATCTATTTCTTTCTTGTGAGTTTTGCTTTTACAAATCACGCCTTCATGTCCAAGTTGATTGTAGTTAATGACTTCACATCTGGTCTTTTCTAACCTTTGAACGATTTATCGTTTGTTTTGTCATAGTGTTTGTAGTATGGATAGTTTCTTTTTGAGTTTCTACCCTTGCATTATTTCTCATTGCAGTTATGATTTTACCACTTAATGCTTACTTTTACTTGTAATTTTTCTTCTTATTCTTTACAATTTGTCGATGCTCTGATGGTAGGGCCCCTTTTAACACTACTATCTTGCCTCATAAGCCTCCATTACCCTTGAGCTTGTGAAGCACTTAATAGCTTCGCCAAGGTAAGTATTAAACAGATCCTTTATGTCTCTAATGAGATTATAGATGCTTCATATTTTTCAGGCACTGTTGTAAGAATTTTTTCAATGATATGATTTTGGAATCAGGAAATTTAGTTCCAAGTAGTTTACCTTGTTCCAACATGTCTGAGTAGTTCTCAACTGTCTTAGACTCTTTCATCCTTTGCAACTCAGATTTTCTTATCAAATTTAGTAGTTGCATGCCTCGTAGCCTTTATTTAATCTCCTTCCTACTCGTCCTTTAGATAATCTCAAACTTTTTTTGTTTTGATAAGTATAATTTTCATGAAGATGGTTATTAAGACAGTAACAAATAGTTATGCTTTTCACTGAAGTTTCTCTCCTTTATGATTTTTTTTTTATTTAGGCCATATAGGGATTATTTAGCGGCGGAGGAACTTTAAAATCCTGTTCCTTGGATTCTTAAAGATCTAGTACCTCCAAGTAGGTCTCCATTTTCACCGCCCAAAGTTGACAATTTCTCCGGCAAACATAGGAGGAGCAAGTTGTGAAAGATTACTTTCTGCTTCTATTCCAATTGATCTAAAAAAAAAAAAAAAAAGAAGCCCTGTTATCGTTTTGCTAGTTTTTAAGGATGAAAATAGAGAATAACGACCTAAAGCAGAAAAGAAATAACAAGTTTAAGAGGGAGAAAATAAGAAATAAATGATACGTTGATATACTGCAAAGGAAATTCACCACTTCATTCATCTAATGTCCCTTACATTTATGGTACTTGAGAAAAACAACAGAGTTTAAGAATTAACTCACGTTATCCACTAAACCTCTACTGCATAACTTCTAAAAAATAACAAATTCCCGCTTAAAAATTAACAACAAATATTTTTTCTAAAAGATTTATTTAAATCCAAGACAATAAAGATCACATTCATAGAACAAATATGTAACGATTATAAATATTAATTTCTAGGACATAATCAAGTTCAACCGTAAATCGCATTGGTATCAGCGAAATTAGACTTTGCCCATTATAACGATGCATGCCCAATCCCTTTCGAATCAAACCTTTTCTTACTTTATTTCCCATTTAATTCTGTCATTATCTATCCATTATTGTCACAATCACAATGACCAGAATTTTGTATTGAAAATGTCGTATCTAGAGCATCTGGATCTCATGCAATACGCACACTTTTAATTTAAATTCTCGTACAAAACTGGGATTTTAACATGAGCCGATCCTTTAAAAGGTGGACGTCATGACTAGTTTGACGTCCAGAAGTTTTTCAAAACGCAACAAGATTGAGAAGAGACACTCTATTTTGGATTAGGCATCTAAACATACAATCTATTTTAGCCTCAAGTCCCCGCAGGCTCACATTAAGCGTCTCCAATCTCCCTTGCACTTCTTGCAATTCAACTTTGGCATCACCTTTGCGGATTCTGCCACTAATAGAAAGAAGAGCAACGTCAACATTTTCCACTTCGTTCAAAACCTTCTGAGTTTTCCTCGAAGCCTTAGCCAAGGACCCTAAGCCTATCACTTTTGATATTGTAGACCAGCCATTAGTATTTCTCGTGGTTAAAGGCGCTGCAAGAAACAACACGAGGGATTGGAATATAGAAATTGCTTTTGTTCTTGCTTCTCTTATCATACTAAGCACAAAGAATAGGCGGTGTTCTATGTCTGAGAGAAGAAAAGATTCAACATTGTTTTCCAGTCTCTTCAACTCTTGGAGAGACTTGTTCATATCTTTTTTTGCTTTGTTTCTGAAACTGATGTAAGCAAGAATTTTGCTCTCAATGCAAGAATTGACCCCCCTCCTTCTAAACTCTGACTGCAGGTCCTGAACGTGCCCTTTCATTGACAAGAGCAAGTCGCGTGCAGAGCTGCAGACGTCTAACAATCCAACTGAACCATCAAGTTCCTTTTCTACCATGTAGGAATGTTGATATTGAAAAGCTTGTTGCGTAAGAGGAGACTGAATAAGTTCCTGTATGCAATTAAACAACTCCGCCAGCATAAACAAACCGGCTTGAATGTCCTCAGCCCCTGAAACTCTACTACTAGAAGCACTTGATGTTTCCCATGTTTTTAACTTGGCTAGTTCTGCTTCTAATTTGACAGAATTTGGATGTGGTCTAGATGGCAAACTGATGGACCTAGCAGGAATATGCACAGAAGTCATTGAGCCTAGTATACTTGTTTGCCTCGCAAAAGGCTGAATATCACTGAATTGACAAGTTTTGCTTTGAATATGGTTAGGGCATTTTTCATGCTACTTATATGAAAGTGGACGGAATTAATTGGTCGTTTAGGCCAGAGGTTCTGAACATTAGGCATGTGATGGCAATGTGATTCACCTTACAGCTGTAAGATCCTGTAATAATTTTAGTAGACAACCTGCATGCCCTCAAACATTTCTTTAATCTTGATGTAATGAGCTCCTGCAACAATTTTTGGAGGCACCTGCAGGATCTCAAATGTTTCTTTAATCTTGAGATCATACTCTTATTTTATTGTTGGAGGGAAAGAGATAAGCAACGTATGTGTGTCATGTCGCATATATATTGTCGTGGTGCGATAGTTCTGAGGAGGCCGTGAAAGCTGTTTGCCTGCTTGCCTCCCCAATCATTAGTTGTTCCTTTCATGCCTCTTTTACAATACAGAATCATATCCACCATGATTAAATTATGGACAAGGAAAGGCTGGAAATGAATGATTACATAGTAGAATAGACAGTAAGAGGCAGAGAAAGGAACGTCAAAATAAAGACAAGACCTACCATTAGGGAAGATAAACGAAAGAATCTATGGAGGGAGGCCAAGACGACATTGTTTTGTCATTAAGAAGAAGACGTTCATTATTCTGTCATCTTTGACTAAACTAACACTGATTTCCGTAGTAATGTATACCACATGGGATTTAAGGATGAAAACAGAAATATTCCATTTTGGAGACAAGGAGACAATCCCATTGAAACTAGAGGGTGTGAAAATTTTGCGGTTTAGTGGCGCTCTTATGTTCCTGCCATAAAGAACCTCATTCACAGAAATTGATGAAAGCTGCAAATCACGTGCCCCCATTTTCTCAGCCATGAGGAGGCGCCCCAAAGTTGTTGGCAGACTTACGGGAGAGTATCAGAGAAAGAAGGGGCTGTACTTGCATCAAATGCTAGCTTTACTCAAAACCATTGGGAATGCAAGAGTTCGTTATTCTTCAAACAACCTTAAGCACATGTAAATCTATGTTTCGATATGAATTCTGGTCTGCGGATAGTTAGCTTCTGAGAAATGAATTAAATGCACATAGTAAAGTCCCATAAAGTGATCATCGCCTACTTGATCTATAGGTAGGTAACTTTTATCGAATGCTAACATGGTTTAGACCTGCCCTGTCAATCCTTGTTCCCTGGATCAACACATAGAAACCTTCAATCAGTTTACCTTGTTGCATATTCAGTATAATCAATATTATATTTGCCCGAGTTTAATTGACATTTAAGACTGAAAATAGTAAGTTGCAGTGAGAAGTATCACAATGTTTGAAATGTCCAAGGGTTCTTCCAATCATCCTTGGTAGAAAATTGGACAACAAAAAATATCCAATGCACCGACAAGTTCGAAGAAATTCATAACGCAAGGCCCATACAGTGATAGAACTTAGTAATACAAAGGCTTGAAATCAAGCCAGTACGGCTGAAGACCAATTATCTTTATCATTCTTTACAAAATACCTGGCCATAAACACCTTCCAAGCTTCCTTCCAAAAAATTTTCAAAATAACAAATCGTGCTCATTATTGACACCGGACGCATTTACAAAAAGCCACCTTCCAAGTAACCAAGTGTCCCTAAAGAAAGTAGCTGGCGCTCATCGGCATGGTAAACTCCCACCAATTTATTTATTAAACCAAATGATGACTGAAGCCTTAGGAGACTGGAGGGGGTGGGGATAAGCTTGTGGTGCCGGGATCTCTAAATTCTCTAAATACATAAAATGACCAACTGATATATCGTTGTTCAAAATAGTTCAGTACTGCATGCCTTTGCAACCTGGGTGGCTTTGCAGATATGCTGCACCACCTGCCCTGTCTTCCACGTCTTCTTGCTGTTTAAGTTTTCATATGAACGGTTTGTAAAGCTTCAAATGCTCATCGGAAGCAGCTAAAATATAGAACCATATTTCATCTCAACTTTGGCCAATTCTATCCTGCTGAAAAACTCCAGCCCTAACAATGAAGTTAGAAAGGATCAAGTCAGAAATAGTCAGTTTAAAACAATAACAGAAATGTATAATTTCAGTGTAGAGTTCATAGTCGAACTACATGCAACTGCACAATAAACACACTTCCAGGTACTGTGACTTGATATGGATTTTAACAACTTAGCAGTGTACAGATTTTCTATGCCTGAGAAACACCCTAAAATTGCAATTCGAATTTTCTTAAAGTGATACATCGAATAGTTCAAATGATGCAGTCTATTTTCTGGCATATAACTTAAAAGTAGTGCAAGAAAAAGTTGATAAAAGTTCAGATAAGATTAAAAAAAAAAACATACCACTCATACAACAAGGCCCTGCTCCCTGGCTTTCTTTAACCATTTCAGCGTACTCTCTAGGGTGGAGTAAGCAGCAGCATCAGTTAAACTCTTACTAGCCACTGCGTAATCAAAAACCTCATAAGCTTCTGCGACCCTACCCTCCCTGCAAAGTGCCCTCAACAGTGTAGCATAAGAAGCTGTCTCAAGCTTTATGGCAACCTCTTTCATCATCTTGTACAATTCAATCGCTTTATCCAACAACCTTCCCTTGCACAATCCATGAAGCAACGTATTATATGTACAAGAATTCGGAGTGCAGCCTTGTCCTTCCATCTGCTCCAATAATGTTAATGCACCCAAAGCATTCCCTTCCCTACACATCCCATTCATAATTGAAGTATATGTAACTATATCGGGTAAATGACCTGATTCCACCATAATTTTCAAAAACTTTTGAGCTTCACTAACTCTCCCAGATTTCGACAACCCAAAAATCAAGGTATTATAGGTAACAAGATCAGGCTCCACTCCTTCCTTCTTCATTTCCTTATAAACCCCAACTGCCTCACTTCCTTTACTCAACATACAATAACCCTTCATGATCGTATTGTAAACAAAACAATCAGGCTTAAACCCACATTCTTTTAACACACCCACTAACCGGGTAGCCTCCCGAAGATTCTTAGAATTACAAACGTTATCAATCAATATAGTATACGTAACAAGATCAGGCTTGATATCGAAAGAACTACTCATTTCATCAATAAAACTATGAACAGTGCTCAAAACTCTGGTCTTGCACAAACACTTAACAAGGAAATTATAAGTGAAAGCATCAGGCTTTGAGTGCTTCAAAGACAATTCCTTTACCAATTCAATAGCATTATCTATTCGATCAACAGAACAAAGCGACCTCGCAGCAATATCAACACTCACTTGATTGGGCACAACCCCATTACTGACCATAAAATTGAGTACTTTATGAACAGGGGACAATGACGAATCGGGTGCTCTACAGGCCTGTGAAAGTAAAATATGGTACGTGGATCGATCAGGCGAGAAAGAGGGTGCAGCCTTGATCATGTGCTGTAGGAGTGAAATTGAGTCATCAAGAGAGGAGATTGACGCGTATGATTGGAGAAGAGAGTTCTGGAATCGGGGATCCATCGGGGCACGGGCAGTGGCGATGAGGGAATTGAAAATTTTCTTGGCGTCATTGAGGTTCGGCGATTTGAAAAGGGGTTTGAGCTCCGGTTCCAGGGTTTTCTGCGGAAGTTTGGAAGATGATTTCTTGGTGGGCTTCTTGGGAAAATGACGGTGGCCTTCCACCTGAGACAAGAACTCCGATGAAACGACTTGAGACTGTTTCACGAGAGCCGCCGTTGAAATCATTGAGCGAATCGAAGGTGAGACCTTGCCCATTTTTGCTCTTCTTCTTTTTCCTCTTCTTCGGGGTTTTAGGGTCTTGGATTAGGGTTTTGGAGGCACGAGGCCGGTCCGGACAACCCGACCGAATAGACCCACGAAGCCGCGATGTCATTTTTTTCTTTTCCTTTTCTATATTTTTGTCTAACCGGTGAAGGTAGAGTTTCCAAGATCTACAGCCCGCCTATGCCTCTAGCCCAGCTACTTATATTCAGATAATATATATACAAATGTTTTGGTCACGAGATCTTTATTAATTTCTAATTATCTCATCCTTTTTACTATATGTATTTTGACTAATGCTTTTAATTAATTCTTGCATGTCTCTTTTCTCTACCTATTTGTTATATTTAATTTGTATGTAATTCTCTTGTTGCATGTATTTGGTTAACTAAATTAGCATCTGCTTGATTAGCTGGTAGGGCTTTTATTATTATTATTATTATTATTATTATTATTATTATTATTTTCTTCTTCTTAATATTTGTTTTCCTATTAGTATTATTATGCTTATTATTATTATTTCATCTTTTAAATTTGCATTATATATTTAAATTTTTTTAACTCTTCATGTCACATTTGTTTGTGGGTTTACTGAAAATAGCCTCTCTATCTTGTAGGCATTGGACTCTAAATTTTTTTTAGAATTTAGTTAATTAATTTAGCAAACATGAATAGAAATTAGAATTATCAAATTAGAACAGATTGGAATATATTTTATTTACATGTGTTAGCAAGAATTAAATAGAAATGTTAGAATTAAATTAGTGTGTAATAGACATAAGAGAATAAAAGAGCAAGTAGACATTAAATTAAAGTGGAACGGTAAGCGTGGAAGGATAAAAAGTTGTCTTAAATAAATAAGAAAAAAATGAGAAAGATGAAGTGAAACATGTTGGAGAAGCTAGGAAGAAAGAAAGAAAAATGTAGAAGAAACTAGAATAAGAGAAGGAGAAAATGAACCAAAAAAAGGAAGAAGGGAAAGAAAAAGGAGAACGAAGAAGAAGGAAGAGGATTCAACTGAGCTTTAGGTAACCTTCATCTTTTCCTCTTGCTTTGGTAGAAAAAGAAACTAGAGAAAATGAGTTTTATGTGCTTAAAATAAAGGGAGAAAGGAGAGGACCAAGAAACTTTTTTTCCATGGATTTTTAACTAGATCTTGGTTATTTTAGCTTAGATAAACCATAGGTAAATTAAGTCTAAGCTCAAATTTTGATTCACTACAAGAAAAATGTGCTTTTGCGACGATCTTTACTTACGGAAAACCCAGACTTTCCGTCAGTATATAAGATTAACGACGGACATTACCGACAAACAAAAACATCGTAGAAACGGCCGTAGATAATAAATACCAACGGAAAATAACTTATCGTTGGTAAATTTATTGATGGAATATTTTTTACTGTCTGTATATTTATGAATGGAAAATTGATTTCTATCGGTATATTTACCAACAGTTTAAATACTTCCGTCCTAAATTGTTACAAAATTACCGACAGTATACGGTTGGTTATTCCGTCTGTGATTACCGAAGGTTTGTGGTTGGTTACTTTGCCTGTGATTACTAACGGTTTCCATCGTTCCGTCGGTACGTAATTGTTTCAAATATACTGACAGAAGTTGCTTTACCATCGGTAATCACAAACGACATGTGGTTAATTACTCCATCTGTGATTACTAATAATTTCCATCTTTCCGTCGGTACGGTTGTGCAAACTGTGGGGGAAATTGTTCCAAATTTACCGAAGGAAGTTGTTGTTCTGTCTGTGATTACCAACGGTAATGTTTATTCCGTCGGTAAATGATTTAGTTTTAGCGATGGATTTTCATATGTCCGTTAGTAAATGAGTTAGAAAACTTTTTAAAAAAATGTACTGTCAATACCGTCAATAAATTTTATTTTGCTTAAATAGCTATTAATGTAATAGTTTAAATTTAATTTTTTAAACATAAATTTGATTGATGATATAAAGTTGAAAATATCTTAATTGATAATAAAAACATTAAATTGTATGTAATAAACTTTCGTATTTCTAATAAAATGATCAAAAGTACACTATTAATTTGGAGACGACGGATGCTCTAATTGATGCGATGAGGTGCTACTCCTACCCTTCAACTTATCTATCTCATTATGAAGCTGAGCTATGTACTCCATGGATTGTTGCAACTGAGTTGCCAGCATTTGTATCTTGCTCTCAAACTGAACGACTCTCTCATTGGATGCTGACCACTTACTAGATGTAGCTGTACTGGACGTAGAGGATTGCGAATAACATGTATTCGCAAATGAACCTAAGTTGAATATCCTTCTCCGATGGTCCCTACCACCCATTGCATGAAGATAGGTTTAAGTCTTATCAACATCTTCAGACTGCTGAGACTGTCGTTCAATCCTTTCTTGAATTTGGTCCTATCAGAAGGTAATGTTTATATTAGTAAGTGATCATTATTAAGCATTAATATTAAACCATAAATTTTACATACATTGAGTTCTCTACAACGGTTGTTGACGAATGTCATACTATCATGCTTCCTAGTTAGAGTATGCAAAAAGAGCTAATGGGGTGTAGACTTCATGCCTATAGTCTTTTCCTGTATAAGAATAAAATGTTATAAGTGAATTCGAATTTATAAAAATTTCAACAAAGTTTCCTCTATTTTTATGAAATCTACCCTCTGTTGAACAAAAACTAAAAAAACACAGTCATATATAACACTAGAAATTTATATCATTATCATTCTCAACAAGAAACACATATTTTCATTCCAAAATTCACACATAAAATTCAATATAAATATAAGTGAATTAGAATTTATAAAAATGTCGGCAGAGTTTCCTCTATTTTTATGAAATCTACCCTCTGTTAAACAAAGAACAAAACTAAAAAGCACAGCCATATATGACACTAGACATTTATAACATTATCATTCTCAACAAGAAACACACATTTTCATTCCAAAATTCACACATAAAATTCAATAGAAGTACAACAAAGTAAAGCAATGACAACATAAATTTAAAATGTAGATACATACAAGTTTCTCTGCATGCTCTTGGTGGGTAATAGATCCTTCTGTATGTACGGGAGAGCTGTACGGGAAGACTCTCTCCCCCCGGTCCTACACGTCTGTTGGACGAATTACGCTCTAAAAGGGACATTGTCTTAAGTGATGTCCAATACCACTACCAACGACTTCATATTTCTTCATAAATATAAGGCGATCGTACACCTGCCCTGTGTATCCTTTCTTATCAAATTTAGGACTCATGCACAATTATAGATGAACTTAGTCCCTTTGTTTTAACTTTTTGCATAATTTCATCAATGATAAGAAAGTATCTAGCATCTTCTTTATCTTTCAATGATGCATAAGCACTCATAACCACTAAAGGTCAATATAATGTGCAACGTAAGGAGTCCAATACAAAGAACTAGGCTTTCTTTGTAATTTTTTCCGAGCTGCTTTGTAAGCAAAATTATTATCAATAATGAACTAAATAATCTTTTCTTACCTTCTTCATCATATATCTAAAATAGAGTATTAATATTTCTTACAAGGGCCAAATGCATTAATAGACTTTAAAACCATTGATCCTTTAACAAAATAAACTAAATAAACTGGTAATAGGCTATGCATTCTATCTATCCAACTAGTACACATGACTTAAGTCCCACAAGTTGCCTAAGTCATTCTTCTTTCATCCAAATAACTATTTATTTCATAGAAAAAATTACTTAAACGTTTACTTCTATAGTCATCAATTGAAAGAGCTTTATATCCTGAACCATAAGAGGCAATAGCATCCACCATAAAATGGTAATAATAAACTAGACAGTATTAAATAATACACCTGAATCATGCTACCAACTAGCCATATATCCATATTACGAGTCATTTTTTTATATTGTAAGGCATTACGAATTGAAGGCTAAGCTCTAGGATTTGTTTGAGGTGCAAAAAAGTTCGATTCCTATCTTTTTCTTTTCCCAATATCAAGTATAGCATTCCCTTTATGTTAGGCAGGAATACCACCACCTTTAATATCTCTATTATCATCCTGACTACTAGAAAAATAACTTCTACTATATCTTCTATCTTTCTCATGCTGACACCCTTTAAGCAAAGTCTTCACTTTCCATTTCACGATATAACCCACTCTCTTATAAGACTCTACATCATCTTTGATCCTTAGCTAAATGCTTCTTTAATCTGATGATTCTCCCACTTTTCAAATACTTGTTACAATACAAACAAATAGTATGGTTCTCCATTCCAAGGTCTAATCTAGCATCGACCCAAGCTAGATCATCCAATCTTTCTGAAATGGATACATTATCATGAGTACTTGAACTTTCTTATATTTATCTGTAAAACTAAATGAATTCGTATGTCAAAATCGCATTAATAACTTTGTATAAAAAAATTATTGCATATGTGATTGCAATATGACTAATTTATATAGATTACTGTTCTTCCTTAAGAAAAACAAAAGAAACTCTCTATAAAGCCTAACACAAACTCACAAAGTAATATTGTTAGAAGGAGACATTAACGATTTCTTTCCTTGCTTTTGAAAGATACATGTTAAATCAATAAAGAGAATCTAATACTGTTAAAAATTATCATTTGATATATTAGAGAATATTGAAACATGTATGTATATGAATATTGATACATGTTTAAATATTCTCTAATAAGGATTATATTATGACAAAAATTGTACATTTTGAAAAGGCAATTTGAGGTATTTAATTAGTCCTGTTAAAAAGGAAGGAAGCATGGATAACATTAGTAGAGCTTGCACGAATACATGACATTTTGAAAATTGTAAGAAGATTCATTCATTCATTATATAATTAATAAGGCCTTATGTCATTCATAATTTCAATTCCATAAAAACCTAACAAATAATTAAAATAATTATAAAATAAAACATTATACAAAATTACGCTCAATAAGTCATAATTTAATTTTAAAAAACCTTAACAAATAATTAATGTAATTATAAAAGCAAACATTATATAAAATTATCCTCATTAAATCATAATTCACTTCCACAAAACCTAACAAATAGTTAATATAGTTATAAAAACATACATGATTATATATAATTACCTCATTAAATAAGCTTATTATCCTCAGTCAATAATTATTTATAAAACCCTTCCTAATCCCTACATTACAACAAATAAGTGACTGCGATGTTTTTTTAGTGACGAAACTAAAATCGTCATAAAAAGTGAACGTATTTCGACAATTCAAAGAATTTGTCATTAAAATTAACCATTTAGCAATCAAAACTAAAAACATGGCAAAAGTGAAAACCTTTAGCGACTCAAAAAAGAAATCGTCACCAAATGCTGAATATTTATTGACGATTAAGAGAAATTGTCATTAAACGATGCACTATGGATGATGATGTAAGGAATTTGTCGCTAAATAAGGTTATGGCAACACTTTTAAAAAATGTAACCATAACTTGTCAAACATTTGGTGACGAATCCTGGAAATCGTCACCAAAGAGTCTATATTTGGTGGCGATGTTCTAAAGCATGACGAAAAGATCAATATTTGGTGATGAACTTTTTATTTGGTCATAAAAGGTTAAACATTCAGCAACAATTTTATTAAAGCATTGTTTGTAACATATTATTCTAAAAAACCTCACAACATAATTTTAAGTGTTAAAAAGTAGTATTTATTAATCATTAGTATTTACTAACATTGAAAAAATTAGTTATAAATTTTTTTAATAATTTTATCAATATAATAATATGATATATGGAATAGTACAAACTTTGAATTAGAAGTTACCCATTTCATACAATTATGGAACCAAAACAATAACAGTCTACAGTTAATAGTACACAACTTAACCCTTAAGTAGTAGATATTTTGTTTGTCAAATTATTACAGATACAACAATAAGTCATCTTTAAAGCTAATTTCAGTTGATTGACTCACTAAATGACAATGATATAATTATTTATTTGGATTGCAAGTACTATGAGAGCCGGTAAAGGTAAATGAGTTCCCGATATCTAGATTCCCGAGAAGGGTCTTTGCACGTTCGAACGCACTAATTAGAATAGTAACAATTGTTCCCTCAAGTGTAGGGTTTTTCACACCCTCTTGCAACAACTTTTTCGCTATTGTTAAACTTGTAAAGGATACAGTGAATGAGTTGCTAGATTTACTATCTAAAGCACAATCAGTATAAAAATTAGATATTGTCATATTAGTAAACTGTTAAATGAACTGAAATTGGAGTGACATGCATACATGAATGAGTAGATGAAGTATGGAATTGACGAATTTTTCAAAACAACCGATTTCCTCAATCCTTTATAGACCATTGTGACATCGCTCCCACCTCCAAGACCATACATGTCATCTTCAAGACTCAAGGAGCTTAAAACAACATGTACTATAAACCATCAAATGTGAATATATATAATAGCTTCATAAAAGGAAATGAGATGTTCATAATAAGGAAAGTGATGTTGTTCAGATGATATTAATCATTTTGAATAAGAAGATCGGCCATGGAAGGCAAATGATGATTAGTGTATAAAGTAGAGATTTTTTGTTCATTGTTGGTTTTTTCATTAGGGATAATTTTTCCACATTCCTCCCCACGGAATCTATTAGGGCTATCCGGAACTAGTCTCCATATCGACACCCCTTACTAAAATTTCAAAAATTTATTATGTAATTTGTATCATATGCAAAATTTAGAATTTAAAGTAAAATAGACATGATTATGTTCTTGATGTACAGAAATATTGTATTATTTATATGTCTCTATATTACTATTAATGGAAATGAATAAAAGTAAAATACTCTTGAAACAATTTCATCAATGCAGAAACAAAGCTTTGATGAGATTAAGCGTTAAACGTTGGTTGGAAGAGAGACATAAAGAAATTACAAAGATAGACAGTAAATCATCTTCAAAATACAACTATAAACACAACTCATACATCAAACGTATAATTAAAACTCACAATAAACACCTAAAGGGTTTTAGTGAATAATCACAATAGAACAAAAGAATAATACTAATTCAGTGAATAATCGTTCTTCGACAGTAATGAGCAGAACACAAAACACAAAACACAAAACACAAAACACAAAACCCAAACAAGTTATCTACAAGAGGATTTTGGATTGGTGTTGATGGCTTGAACGAGAATAGAGTAGGCTTTTATTTTTTTGTCTTTGAAAACCTAATACAAAAAGATGTCATTTTTATAGTTTAGGTAAACGATATCGTTGATTATTTGTTGTAGTTTTTTGGAAGTGGTATTAATTAATTTGCTACGATTTATTATATTTAGTCGAGAATTTTTAGATGTAGCGACTAATACATGGTTCGTCACTAAAGCCCACCGATTCATAAATAATTTTAATAAATTTATTTTCCTATTCCAAATAAAACATAATGTGAATTAAAAATTAAATTATTCATTTGCAAAGCATTTGGAAATTAATTTATTAACTGTTCAAATAAAATAAAATTGACTTACAAATTTTAGATAATTATGCAAATGAAGAACAATTTCATATATAAATGAGAAGATAAAATTTAGATAAAATTTTCATTTTGTTATTGGTAATAGGAAAATTTCATATATGTTAATTGATTATGAAAAATAAAGATGTAAAGAAAATGCTTGGGTTTATGTGACGTTATATATAATTGGTAGCGAAATCGTTACATTTTGCAATGCTATTCTGTTTTCGTAGCAATATGTTAACATTTGACGATGAAATATGTAATCATCGCCAATTGTTTTTCTTGTATTGGTGACGAATATATAATATGGTAGGTAAATGTTGACATTTCATGACTGAGGTCGTGTTTTGTCGCAAAATGTAATCACTGTAAAAAAAAATTTATCGAGACGATGCCATTTTTTTAAACAATAAATGATGTCATCCTAGTGTGCTGAAAATTGAAACCCAATCTTCTCCCACCCCCGCCTCCTCAAAATTGAAACCCAAATCCCCTCCCACCCCCGCCTCCTCACTTGTTTCTTCCTCCCATCTCCCGACTTCGTTTTTCTCCATTTCTACTCTCTTCGTCATTGTTAGTTGTGTGGGCTTCTTTTTTAACACACTATTATCCTCTATTGCAGCCCTACAGTCCTAGTCAACCTGGTAAGAGAGTTTTGGATTTGTGCTGGGTTTATTTTACCGAATGTCATTGTGTTTGTTAATGGCATTTTAGAGCGGTGAAACTTAGGATTAGTTGCTTGGATAAGTTATTGGCATCTTTCAATATGTGAATGATGGTGAAGAAAGGCAACAGAGACGATGAATGCTTGAAGAAGACTTAAGTTATGTTATGCTTATAACGTGTTCGATGAAAGTCCTCTGGTAACTGATGTATTGTTGACATGTTTGTTGATTGGTAGTTGATATATTGTTGAGACTTTTGTTGATTGTTAACTATGAAATAATCATTTGTTTAGGAATATTTGGAGGCTTGTATGAAAGATTATGAAAATTCAATTAGTTTTTATGTTTTAACAGTGTGTGAATCGTTTGTTTGTGTTTTGAAAATTCAAATGTTCATTGTGAAAGTTCAATTCTTCACTTTGAAAGTTAGTATCAACAACCAAAAATTGTTAAGCATTGTGATAGTTAAGTCCCCTCACATTCCATACAGTATAAATCATTGGGAATGTTTTGTTTTTGGTTCTCCTTTTGGATCTTCGACTACTAGATCCTATTTCATGTCATTGCTCAAACTTCTACTTAGTTCCATCAATCTCATTATTGGATTCATTTACCCCTCCATTATCTCTAAAAACAGAGTCTTCACCAATAATTTCTTCTCCTTCAGCATGATCTAACATCTTAGTGGATTTTTGAATATTTTGCTTTCCTTCTTTCTTATGCAAATGTTTTTGTTCATTTTGAGAAATTGCTACATTTGTGTCCAATGAACTCTTGCTGAACATTTATTTTCGCATTTACACCTTTTATGAAATACCTTTATGAATGGTGTTACAATTAATTTCTTTACATTCTAAATTAAACTAATATATATAAGCATGTTCATAGAAAAAAAAGCCTAAAGTGTTTTAATTTTGAATTTCATTTGAAAGTGGATAAAATATAGGAATTAGTGAAAGTGGAGAAAGTATAAAAACTAATTAATGTGTTACAATTAATTTATTTTAATTCTAAATTAAGTTAATATATATAAGCATATTTATAGAAAAAAAAAGCCTAAAGTGTGTTAATTTTGAATTTGATTTGAAAGTGGAGAAAGTATAAGAATTAATGAAAGTGGAGAAAGTATAAGAATTAATGAAATTGGAGAAAGTATAAAAACTAATTAATGTGTTACAATTAATTTCTTTTAATTCTAAATTAAATAAATATATAAGCATGTTCTATATTTCTTTTAATTCTAAATTAAATTAATATATAAGCATGTTCTGTATATGAACATGCTTATATATATAACATGCTTACATCCGATCTCATTTTGTTAGTTGAAAAATCAATAAACATATAGTCTTAAAGTTACCAAGTCTTAATTGATTGTGAAGCAATTATTAAAGATGATTTTCTTCATCTCGATCATGATGATTGAATGTAAATAAATTGTTTGTGATGTTTGAAATGTTAAGAACATAATTGCCTTATGTTGTTGATGTTTTACTTATGTTAATTTACCATGACTACAAGTATATTTTCATGTGTCACTTAATGATGACATTTTTCAAAATCATGATCATAATGATTGCATGTAAATAAATTATTTGTGTTGTTTGAAATGTCTCCAAGTTGTTATTGCCTTACGTTGTTGATGTTTTATTTATGTTAATTTACCATGACAGCAAGAATATTTTTAATGTTTCACAAAATTTTAATTTTATTTTTAAATTACAATTATACGTTATATTCATATTTCATTTTACACAAGTTCTTTATAATGACACTTGGTAGAAACAAGGGAATAGGATGGTAACGGCAGACAAAGTTTCTCCCACTGAATAACTAGCAATGGCATCATTGAATGAAGAAAGTCAGCAACAACCTTTACCAACGCTGTCTAGTAGTCATAAGAGATCTTCAGGTCTGTTATTATTAACTAAACATATATAAATTTATGCTAAAATTACTCATTACACGTTTAGTATGTTTTTCTCATTATGTGTTTTTCTTCAGGTTCCAATATTGGCATTAGAAAATGGGTAGAGGTAAGACAAATGGAGTTGAGTTGTAATGGATGAATGTTGCAATACACCAAGTTGTCAGTCACTATTGATCCCATGCAACAATGCCTAGTGGATAAGATCCAAGCTGCAAAATTGGTTAGTGAGTTGGGCATCGTTGCGAGGAATGAGTTGCCTTGCCTTTAGCATGTTAAGCAGTTGAAGGAAGACAACTTGCTCAAAAATGCTTTAGACAGAGTTTCGGTAATATTTCATTACATTTTACTGTATGTATTGCAATTTTAATTGCGCAAAATAATAACTTAACTTATACTTGTTTTTCACAGATGAAGCTCAATATCGTTGATATCAATATGCCCGAGGTTTCAAGCAGTGTTAGTACACTGTTGAAACAAAGGGTGAAGGATCATCGATATCAACTTCATAAATATTAACAGTCCTTCCCTTCCGATAAAGAAACAAGGAGAGATATTCTAGTCCGAGAGACTCCAAAAAATTGGAGTAAAATGTGTGATTATTGGGTCTCAGTGAAGATTTATGTTTTTTCTTTATATTTTCCTTCCATTAATTTTATTTATACATTTTATGACTAACTCTCTTAATTTAGGAAAAGTGTGAGAAAGCCAAGGTGCACAAAGCAAAAATAAAGACTCCTCATAACATTGGCTCTAGATCATTTGTCGTTGTCCGATAAGAATTTGTAAGTGTAATGTTTTCAATTTATTATTCTATTTCTTAATACAATAAATTCTAATTGGTATAATTTTATAAATTCATATAATACAACCAAACACAAATCTAAGGACAAGAGTATGATAGGATCACACTATAAAAGCATACATACTACAAAGAAGGTCAAGGGTAGACATTTGAAGAGGCACAAAATAATTTTGTAAGTACAAATAGATTAACATTACAATTTAATTTTCTATGTAATATTAAGTAATAATTTTTTATTTAACTCAATTTTCTACTTTAAATTGTAGGACAAGATGCAAGAGTTATTGCAGACGTCATTGTCTGAGAGGAATGAGCACAATATCAATGACATTTGCAACGTCCTTGGTACAAGATTAGGCTATATCAAAAGTTTTGGATATGACCCTAAGCCTGTTAGTGTAGCTTCGCCGCGATCAATTACAATGACAGTGTTTTGAGAGGAGTCCCAACAACTAAAGACTAAGTTAGATCGTAATATTAAAGAAGTGAACAAGCTTAAAATTTTGGTTAAACAAATATTAGGTTCTGCATATATTAATTGTAGTGACTCAGATGAAGACTTTTAGTTTGCAAATGATGTGTAAATATTTTATTGTATATAATGCATTCCATTTTATTTGTTTATTTTATTTCAATTTATTATTATTTAAAAATATATCACTAACATTAATTATAAAAATGAATAATTTTTATATTTTAAACTCCCTTAAAAATTGTAATAAATTAAATTATATATTTTTAACAATTATAATAATAATTAAATTCAAAATTAAAATTTGTCACTAAATATTATTAGTAATCAAAACAAAATCTTCACAAAAAGTTATTATCTACGTTTATAAGAACGTCATTAAAAAGATTTTGCTACAACCAAAAAGTAGTAACTAAAACTATTTTGCTAAAAAAATTCGTTACAAAAAAAATTAGCTACGAAAACAAATTTGTCACAACATGTTTACCTACGTATACAGAAATGTCTTTAAAAATATTTCCCTAAAAAAACAATTAGTAGCTAAAACTATTCTGCTACCAAACATAATGATCACTAAAAATAATTACCGATGAATACAGTTTAGCAAGGAAAAACTTTTAGTTACGAAACAAAAACATCACAAATGCACTATGTATGACTTTTCTTATTCTCGTCGGTTATACTTTTTAACCGATGAATTTTTGTCGAAAAATGTTTTGGCGATGATTTTAGAAAAACATCACAGATGTTATTTTTCTACGGGAATTCAGCGACGATTCGGGAGACGATATTTTTTCTTCGCAAATTAGGTTATGCTTTAGCGACATTTGTTTTCGTCGCTAAAGGTAGTGTTTAGATATATTTTAATCGTTAATCATTGTATATAATAGTGAACGTCGCTAAGGGTAGTGTTTGTTGTAGTGCTATTAGATATACTTTAATCAATAATCATTGTATATAATAGTGTAATAGAACTAAATGATAAGTTGGTAGCATTTTAATTTTTAATCCAGGTGGAGTAGTTTGAGCGGACGCGTGGGTATGCAGCTACTGGAGTAGGGATAGGGAGGTAGCAGTGGTAGTTGTAACTGGCGACTGGTGTTGTTGCGATATAATGGAGCCTGAAGCTAGCGGTGGCTGCGACGGTGGTAGTGAAAGTAACAGTGATGGTGACCAAGGCTGGAGCGACCTGGGGACACTATGACAGACAAACAATAAGAGAGAACTAACAAGTGGCCACTTATGACCATGGGACTTCATAGCGTACTAGCGACAACGATGGACAAAGTGATTGGGTAACTTTCAAATGGGAGTGATTAAGAGTGAGAGAAGCTTAGGGTTAGTGGCGGTTGCTGCTATTGCTTACACTACAAGAAAAATGTCGTTTTGTTGTGAAAATTATCGACGGAAAACATAAATATTCTGTCGATAAGTAAAGTTAGTGATGGACTTTATCGACGGACAAATGCATCGTAGATACAACATTAGCTAATATTTTTTGACGAAAATAGAAAATTCTGTCGGTAAATTTATTGACAAAAAATAATTTTCCATCAGCAAATATACCAACGATTTGTTTTACGGTTGACTGTCGGTAAATTTACCGACGGACAATGTTATTCTATCGGCATATTTACCGACAGTTTTTCCTTTTCTGTCAATAAGTTTGGTACAACATTACTGACAGTTATGTTTGTTCTGTCAGTGAATTTACCAACGGTAACTTTCCATCGATAAATACGGAATTCGTTATTCCATCTGTGATTACCGACAGAATAACGTGTTCTGTTGATAAATTGAATTCATTTTACCGATAAAAATTTGTATTTCTGTCGATAAATCAACCAAAAATATTTTTTAAAAATATGTTAATAAATTTTATTTGATGATGTTATGATTGATATATAATTTAAACAATTATGAATTTAATAGTATAAATTTAATTTGTTTAAACAGAAATTTGATTGATGATAGAAAGTTAAAAATATCTTAATTGATCATAAAAACATTACATTGTACATAATAAGTATTTGTAATTCAAATGAAATGATCAAAAGTACACTATTGATCTACTGACGACGGATGCTCTAGTTGGTGCAATGAGGTGCTACCCCTCCCCTTCAACTCATTCACCTCATTACAAAGCTGAGCTATGTACTCCATCGACTATTACAATGGAGTTGCCAATGTATGCACTGTGCTCTGAAGCTTTTGGACTTTTTAAGTTGTGGACCGCCTACTAGATGTTGTTGTACTGGACCGCCTCAAATCATCCATAACATCTCAAACTCATTTCTCATACAGTGAATACTTAGACTATTAAAAAGAACATAAAAACTCATCAATGAATAACAATATTCTAATATTCTAAACAACAACATAAAATCAAGGCCTCCTTTGCATTCACACAAAATCTAAAGGTATCAAAAACGTATTATTAATGCAATATATATGGTAAACAATAGTTGGACGACTAACTTGGATGGATGGATAACTTTATACTACAACGAAGAAAGATGAGCGATGCTCTTCAACACAATAAGGTCTGCGAAAAAGAATATGAAATATTTGATATAATACACTTATTCTAATATTTGTTAAGAAAATAAGATCAATTGTATTAGTTAAATTTGATGGCGATTCTCAATCCTTTAATAAAGTTGGCTTTTGGTTTTTCTACTTCAAGTTCATAATTGAATTAAATCCCTTCATGTTTGGTGTTAATTTAGATGATGGTTGTATTTTTGTCCTTTTTAATTCTTCTAATATCAATGTCTATAACATTGCATGCGTATAGGCTATGGGATGAGATTCTTCAACCTCTAGCTTTCAGATATACATACTATAATTGTTTACATATGGATCCAACCTATGTATCTTAATTAGAATAAATTATAAAAAGACTAGGAGTTTTAAATGGCATCTATACTTAATATGTAACTAACTAGAACAGAATAAAAAACTTAGCAATTGAAATATTAAATTGTTTTCTTGACTCATATTAAATATCATAGAGATGTATCTAAGTTTGTTAATTTCATCAAAATTATTCAAGTACAAGTAGAATTAATTCTAGCATATCTTCATTAACATTTCAGAACCTTAATAAAAATACATCATCACTATTGATATATACATCCTAACATCCATGAACCTTCTAGTTATACATCATCACTATTTAAACCTTTAAAGAATGTTGAAAATTACAAAAACAAAAACTTCCAACAATTAACCACAATACATCAAAAAGAATAAGATAAGAAAAACCCAAATCATACACTGCTTACAATAAACCAAGCCTGTAATTAATAACATCACGAAACAAAGAAAAATTTCAAGCGCCTAACAATAAGGTGATGACAAGAACCAAAATAATAACTAGTACACAAATTCTTAAAAAAAACATACAAACTCTTAAACGAAACCCAGAAAGAATTAAGTGTCTAAACAATCTCATATTTATAAAAAATGCATCATTGAACAAATTCAAGCATATCATAAAAAAACAAGGGGATCAAATCCTAGAATTATTGGGAATGTTCCAATAATGCAAGGAAAAAGCTTAGATATATCAAAAGTAGACAAAGTTTAAGATTTAAAATGCAAATACGTATCCTAAAAGATTATGCATATGGAATATAAAGTTGTTGTATTAGAACTATTAATAAATTATTTAAATTTTGTCACTTAACACCACTTAGATGTAAAGATTATTTCACATCTTCTTCAAATGCTTCCATTGCAAGTTATTTGCATTAGCAATATCATATTATATGTTAAATATATACATAACATAAAACATATTAACTTACCATAATCTATGATTAAAGTGCCTAATCTATATGCCAAAATTTTCTCATAATTTAACCTTTTCTCATTTCAATTATCATTTACTTTTTTTGTGATATTGTTTAAATAAAAGCAATTTCTATATCATATTTCCTTCTATTTTACAAAAATTCTAATTACAATATAAAAGGAAATGCTTGTTCTAAGAGATATTTCATCTAACAACTCATAGGTGACCCGAATTATCTCTAACTAATAACAAAACAACTACATTTTTTTCATTAGTTACCAACAACAACACATTTAAACATCAAATAAACCAACAATTCAACTAAAAAATGCATAAACCAATAATTATCACGAAACCCATCCACCACCAACGGTATACATATAAGCCTTTAAGACCTTTATTTTTCAAACACAAAATAAACTCAATACACATGTTACCTAAAAATGACACACGATGGACCAAAAACGAAGCAAAAATCGTAGGTGGAAGCACAAAAATAAGAGAACCGACGACGTAAGGTGGAAAGAGAGAAAAAACATAGAGGAGAGGGAGATGGGGCGGGGGGAAGTATTTGGGTTTGTAAATGTTGATGATCAAATGATGTCATTTGGATTAAGACCAAATGACATCGTTTTATTTTATGAACATTTCGACACTTACCGACGGAACTTCAGTGAATTACCGATGGAATTAGTTTTCATAGGTACTTTACTGACATAAATGTGATATCGTCGATATTCAAGTTGCAAATTTCCCATGCCAACTCTTACCATGTAATTTTGCGACCTAACTTCACATTTAGTCGCTATAATACATCAGAAAACTCGTGGGCATATTTACCTTCCATGTTTATTGATGAATTTTTAGTTCGTCGGTAAGTCCATCAACTTGATCGACATAAAGTCAATTTTTATTGCTAATTTACGATCGAATTTGCTCCGCCGGTAATTTTCCGTCAGTTATGTGTTATTTTCTTGTAGTGTTATGCTAGGTTACTAGCAGGAATATAGTCTTATATTTTTTAAAAATTGGTTAGGTATATAGTTTTATAATTTTTAAAATTTGGTCCTCAATTTTTTTCAATTTTACCTATTCATCTTGTAAAAATATTAGTTGGTACTAATTAGCACCGATCGATAACATAAATTAATATGCTACTGAATATTCCTATATTATTTTTTAGCCTTACAGTACGATAACCTATACACTGCTAGAATAATCTAGATTCTATAAGCTTATCTATTTAAAAACCATGGTTAATTGTGGGGGATCTCAAGATCATATTATTTACCTAAGAGGCTAAAGGATATAGGCTGAGTAATAAAAAGAAGAATGCGAGCTTCCAGAATTGCTTGATCTCAACTAAACTCACTAATCTCTAATTTGATGGAGCGTATTTTGCTTGGAGCAACGTAGAAGAAGGTAGCTGGTTAATTAGGAAAAAGCTTGATTGAGCTTTGGCTAATCCTTATTAATTCTCTTAATATAATAAAAGCATGCCACATTTCTACAATCCTTTTTGTTTAAACCATCAGCCTTACGTATCAATACTGAAAAGCTTAAGATTCATTTTAGATTTAATAATTTTCAATCAACATAGATTTCAGGAAGTAGTTAAGAGAGGTCTAAGTTTAGAGGTAAAGGGTTTTGAATAAAGTGTATGAGATAGCTCCAGTTTGTCAAAACCAGTTTAAACAAACTATATTTTGATAAAGTCAAGAGCTCAGAGGCAATCCTTACTAATTTTAGAGGGGACTTATGTTTTATAATATACTAGACTGAATTATTCCTTAAGGCAACAACTCTTAGAGATAGGGAAAAGGAAAGCTCTCGATGATTCTTCAAAATGAATTGAAGGAATGGGATAAGAACTCCATTATCTTCCATGATGTTATCTTATATAGGAAAAATATAAACAAAACTTGTTCCTTAGTGAGCACCAATAAAGGCACCATTTAGAAACAATCTGACCTTAAGTAATTAGTATTCAACCACTTTAGAATCGTCTTTAAATCATCTAACTATGCTAATTCTTGCTTGCAAAAACTCAAATGCTTATTCCCAATTTTCTATCCTTTATTTAAGAGGAGTTACGAAATTTGTTGTTATGGTTGTTAAGCAAGCACTATTCAATTTGAAAACTGAAAAAACTCAAGCGTTAGATGGATTAAATACTTATTTTTTCATGGAACCTAACAGAAGATCTACTTAACAAAACTAACTCTTAAATTATTTTAGTGGAAAAATGCTTCAAGAGTTTAACGAAGCTTATATAAGTATCATTCCTAAAAAGCCAAATTCCACTTTTTGAATGAGTATAGGCCAATCTCTTACTTCATTATAATTTATAAGATCATTTCTAATATGCTAATTATTGGACTAAAAGTGGTTCTTTGTAGCCTTCATTAAAGAAACAAGTGTCAACGATAACTTGCTACTATCCTAAGAGCTTTTAAAAAGTTATTAAGGTAAAAATGCTTTCAAGAGTTTTTTTAAAATTGATTTTAATGAAGCATTTGATTCAATTAATTAGAGATTCATCTTAAATTGCTTTAAGGCTTTTGAGTTCCCAAGTTAATTAAGCCTTTAAATTGAAAACTGCATTAATATCCCCTCTTACTATATTAGTTAATGGTGGAATAGCTTTATACTTTAATGGGACCAAATGTCTAAGACAAGGAGATCTTATCTCCCCTTATCTTGGCACCATTTCCATAAAATTGTTCAGTACTATAATCATTTCCTTTAAAACAAATCAAGAGAAAACAATCAAATACCACTATAAGTGCAAGAAAATTGGCAATGATATATTGCTATTGAGCACCCTTTCTTGAATTTCTTCAACTTGATCTATATACTAGTTGTGAATAAGAACAAGAGTTATTTATATTTACCTACAAACTCCATAAATCAGGCTAGCTCACTCTTAATTATCACAAGCCTCAATCTGTAAAAGCTTCCATTCAAGTATTTGGGGATTCCAATTTTAAATAAAAAATTACCTATAATGACTGGCAACCCTTTTTTAATTCTATTTGTGAAATAATTAATCATTGGAATAATAAATTCCTTTCTTATGCTATTAGACTTCAATTTATAATTGTTGTTCTAAATAATATCTATATTCATTAGCGTAGTTATCTTTTCATGCCAGAGAAACTGAATAATATCTATATTCATTAGGTTTGTACTCAAGGTGGCTTAGGAATCATTTCAATAAAGAATATAAGCAAAATGTTCTTAACTAAAGGTTGTGGATGTTATTCACCAATTTGAGTTAAGTGAATGAACATATATATAACTAAAAGACAATACATATAGAGAATTAAGATTAAAAAAGCCAACAACTATTGACCCTAAATGATCAAATCATGAAGTTAAGGGTCATCATTAGTCAAGAAACAAAGTTCATTATTGGAAATGGAGCTAAAACTTTGTTTTAGTTTAATTATTAGAATAAATTAGATCCCTAGTATCAAAAATCTAAAATTGCTTATTCCCCTAAATGCCCAGTTTATTCAAATCATTGTTGATAGGGATTGGCATTACAGTTTCATAGGGTTCGTAACAATTGTGGGCAATGTTCCCATATACAAACCTAATATGGAGATTGAAGACAAACCTATATAAAAGAGCCACAACTCCCAATACAAAATGTTCAAATATTTTTAAGTCTCCCAGCCAATGGTGGAAGTTGTTTTGGTTTTTTTAACAGGTCTCCCAAGGCCTTTTAAATTCTATAGATAAACATAAATCAAAGCTTGTTAACAATGAATGTATTAAAGGACATCTAAACTAACATAATATGTAAGTTGTACAACCAATTCCTTAAGAGCATCAATCATTTGCTTCACACTTGCAGTTTCTCTACAAATTTCTAGAGCCAAAGTCTTGATTATGTAATCTATCTTATTTTGGGATCATCTAACCTCATTTCATCTCTTAAGTCAAGAAGATTAGATTCACTTATACAGGGGATCCTATAGCTTTAAAGCTTGTAATTAACTATAGAACATAAGCTTTATGGAAAGAGAGAAATATAGGGATCTTTGAAGGTGTTTATCAACCTTTATAAATTCTTAGTCAAACTTTTGTATAATGGATTAGGTAGATCATTCTATCTCACAACATATAACATAGTATAAGTTATGAAATAGTTACAAATTAGCGGTCATTGAGCCTCGTGTACATAAGTGTTACTTTTTATTTTAGTTTTTGGTTATAACTTGATTACCTAGTTTTCTCTTATGAATTGGGAGGGCAATCATCAATAAAAATGCATAAAAGTCAAAGTTACAATCATCAGACTCAGGGTATGGAGACCCTTACACAATCATCAAAGACCAACATAGCAAGATCTGCTAGACACATAGGGAACATATGTAGCCCAAGCAGTAAGGATACAACATGGTTAGTTAGCCATTTTGCACAAAAGTTTGGCTCACGATACACATGTAATAGTTGGACCTCCCAATCTTTGCTTAAGAGAATCTGGATGTCCCTTAAAAGTGCCTCATTACCCCCAGAGCCATGGCCAGATGTTGTGACACATTGTACCACCATTGTATTGTCAATTTTCAGCACAACCTTCTTGTAACCAAGGTCCCATGCCAGTTGCAATCCTAACTTGGCTGCCCATAACTCCACCCTCATTGACATAGCCATGCCAATGTTTTGCACACATCCAGCCAACCATCGTCCCTAAGCATCCCACAACAATCCAACTGCTCCAACAAACCCAGGATTTCCTTTTGGGGCACCATTTGCGTTAAGTTTTATCCATCCAACTTTCGGGCATGTCCACCCCATCAGCTTCTAGCATCTTTTAGGTCCTCCAGTAGCCATGTCAAGCTCGGTGAAAGCACGATAAAAAGACCAAGCAGAACTCTAGATCATAGTCGTGCCATTAAGCGGCCTAATAAACCTACTATCAAAAATTTCACAGCATCTCCAGTTCTAGAGCCACTAGCAACTCACCCCAAAAACTACTGCCCATGGTATTTCATGAATAGTAACATTGGCCCTTGAGATGTTGGATTTGATCTACTTCGATAGGTCTTCCGTAAAGAATTAATTTGCTTATGAGGCATTTAAAATTTGCTGCCATATTCCTCGTGTCCAATAGCAGCCTCACAAACTATGGATGATTGTCTCCTCTGATTGGCCGCACCCAGGGCACAGGTTGGAACCCTTCATTCTCTGTATTGCTCGCTTAACATTAGTTAGGAGTTTACCGTGAGCCAGCAACAAAAGAAAATATTGGATCCATTGTGGGCCAGGCTAGTGCCAAACAAATTTCCAAATTCTTCCTTCTAGGGACGTAGTTCCTTGTGCTAAGAATTCATACACTGACCGGACTATCAAAGCTCCCTTTCAAGTGAATCTGTAATAAGGCAAATCATCACCTCTTTCTTGGCTCGGGGGCAATATCGACGCCAACTGTAAAAGAGAAGATGGAGAAAGAATGTTAGAGAATAAACCCTAATTCCATCCCCCCTCTCTTGCAAACTCCCCTAATCGTGCATCCATCTAGCTCTCAGAAATTTTAGCTCCATATGCTTCCCTCAGAGGTCTCTCCATTCCATCCCAATAGTTAGCCCAGAATCTCAACCGATTACCCGATCCCACTGACCACCCTATGCCAATCTTTATTTTCCGCCATACATCACATGGTGCTCGCCAAAGCCAAGATGGATTCCTCCCCTCCTGAAAATGTAAACTTCCCTCGTCCATCATGCCATATTTCTGCTGTAGCACTAATGCCCAGAGAGTATTCAGGTTTATAACTACCCCCAACATATTTTGGCAAGGAAGGCATCATTCACTTGTCTCATTCTCCATATCCCGAACTCTCTACATCTTATCAGCTATGTTATCAATTGCCAAGATACTAGGTGTGTCTTCCTTCGCTCTGACTTACTTCCCCATATGAATTCCCTACACATTCTCTCAATCTCATTTAACACCCTACTTGGAATTCTCATTGACTGCATTGTGAAGTAAGGTAGTGAGCAAGCTACTGACTTGGTTAGTGTCACCCTGCTAGCAAATGACAAAGTGGTTGCCACCCATCTCGATAACCTTTCTTTTACTCACTCTAGGATCTTGCCATAGGTATGTTTGGTTACCCTCCCATGAATCATTGGAATCCCAAGATATCGTCCCATATCCTCCGTAACCTAAAACGAACTCACTTCTGCCACTGCACTTCTTATTTCCTCCCATGCATTCTTAAAGAAACATAAGAAAGTCTTCGGAGCACTTATCTTATTCCCTAATGCATTGCATAATATATCTAGAGTCTTCATGACTGCATGAATATGTTCTTTCGTTGCCTCAGTGAATAAAAGTAAGTTATCTGCAAATATAAGAAATCGAATGCTCGACCCATTCTTCTCGACTCGTATAGGTCTCCACTTACCCTTGTTTACCCTTTGGTTAATCAAATGGCCCAAGCGCTCTATACACAGGACAAATAAGTAAGGTTACAATGAGTACCCTTGTCAAATTCCTTGACCCATCGCAAAACTCTCTGTCAACTCCATTCTATAAAACTTGAATCCTCGCAGAAGTTATGCATTTCATTATCACCTACCAGAGTCCATTCAGTAACTCAATAGCATTCAGCATATCATTAATAAATTCCCAGACAAGGCTATCATATGCCTTCTCCAAGTCTACTTTGATTGCCGTAAACCATTTCTTCCTCCTTATAGTGCGCATAATGTGCATAAGCTCATGGGCAACGATTATGTCGTCCTGATTTTTCTGTCCCAGGACGAAGCTAGCTTGATTTGGGGCCATCCAGTGAGGCATGACTGACTATAACAAATTGGCTATAACTTTTATAATGAGCTTGTAATCCACATTACACAAACTAATAGGTCAAAAGTTTTGAATAAGTTCAAGTTGAGCAACCTTCAGGATTAAGACAAGGAGAGTTTCGTTCACCTCATCCATTCGAGCCTGCCTTGTGACACCCTATTACTATAAATTAAATACAGGAACACCTAGTGGATATTCTAGTATATAATATATAATAATGGTGTATTAACTATCTCAACTTCACTTTATAACATGGCAATGTATCTAACCTAGTCGTGGCATCAACTACTGTACATAAATGTCACTAGATTTTAAAACCAAATACCAAACTGTAATCCTCATTTCATTTGATAAAATTGAATGTATTTACATTGTAGCTTTTAAACATTTATACACATACATCATCATATCCTAATACAGAATATGCTATATGAAAGAGGAAATTATACAAAATGTCTATCTAAAGTCTTCAGCCTCAGCTGATCGACCTTTGAGCCATTTTTCTTCACAAAAGTACAAGAATTATGCTTCTTGTAATCTCTCAATTGCTAATGTCCTCTTTTGGTCTTGAAATGTCAATGTACAATTTTGGGTAAGTTTTGTGAACTCAATGAGGTAACTATCATTGATGGTTCTCTCAATTCATGTAGCACTTTATGGCATGTAACAAATGCTTTAAATCTTTGCAATTAGCAAGAAATATCACATATCATATTCTCATTCAAATGCCAGGTACTCATGCATTTTAATCAGTCAAAAAAATTTATTAAAATGCATATGTGATGCATATGAGACTCACTTTCACTTATTATTGTTGATGTTGTGATTGAGTGCCTTTTTACTAGCTCATATCATTTAGTGGATACCGAGCTATACCAGATAATGTCCCATATCCCTTGGTGGATACTAAGTACTTTCACAACTGAGCCTGAGGCTCTTATCACAGTCTGAGCTTTAAGGTATTTACATTAGCAACTCCTGTCACAATTACCTTTATCTCTCATGCATTCATGTAATGGAATGCTTCACATTCTTATAAATACAATCGGTCACTTGATTTCAATTTCAATTTCACATTCACATTTATCATCGGACCTTAGTCAGACATCCCACAATAATGTGGAGCATCATTTATTCATTTAAATTCACATACAAGGAGCACTTCAATATCACAATCATCATATCAGAATCATCGGACCTTCATGTCTAGAATTCAACATCAAATCACATTCATAGATAATTCAAATTAGAAATTAAGCAAGCAAATAATTAAGTGAGACCGTCTAGGTTACTCATAATTTGCTCCCAAAGCTATTGCCTCGAAGTCCCGGTAACATCAGGAAGTGATCGATCTGCTTGTTCTTCTATCTGCAATCATATGCAAAATTTACGCATTTAGATAAATAGTCAATCATAAGAACATTCATGAATGTATCATGTATTATGCATGTTCAATGAAAATTTCTCGATTATGTTTCTTTAATATACTTGATAAGCAATTTCAACACCTTCCAAACATTCTTTAATCTAAAAAACCCTTTACTAAAATTCCACCCAGAAGTTGAAAATCTTAGAGATAGAATTAAAATTCAATTTCTGTATACAATTTGTAGCCCAATGTCTCTACTTTATCCCAAGTCAAAAATCATTCCATTCGGATACATACAGATCAAGATATTTTCAAAATACCGAAGCATATTTAGTGAGAATCTTCTAGTTATGAAATTCCATAATTGTTCATCATTTCCATCCCAAATTCATCAATCAATCTCTACCAAATGATTTCAGATGGTTATAACTTTTGGTGGAGATGTAAACAATGTGTTTCGAGTCTAATGGTTCAAGTCCCATGTCATTTGGAGGTCGGAAGAGGAAGTTATAGCCAAAAAAATCAAGAATGTTCAAATTTCAAAGTTTCAGAGTTTTAGAGTCTCAGAGTTGCGATCTTGCCTTCCCTTCTTTTTCAACAGAGACGCGATCATGCTGAGGCACGATCGCGACTTCCTTTATTTTTCAACAGAGTTGCAACTGCAACCTGCTATGTTTTCTTCCTTCTTTTTCTACATTTCTTGCCATTTTGAACCACAACCAGACATTTCTAGACAATACTTTATTCCAAAAAAATGTTACTAAATATCTTAAGTTTCTAGTAACATCAAATTTATACATTTTAGTCCTAAATTGGGCGAGTTATGATCAAAATACCACAGACTATGTACATTTGGAATTTTGGCTAGAGCATGATCATGCAGTCATATTGTACAACCCATATCTCTCAATTATAGTATCCAAAAATCATGAAATTTATATCAACTGAAAGCTAAGATAATAGGCTATAATTTTATGAAGACACCTTTGTCTAATTGGGCCTAAATCAATACATTTTATTCAATAAATACAGGACATGATTTCTGTCATTGGTAGGGCTATAGCTTAAACCAAGACTCAATTTCATGCCAATTGTGAAAATCTTACAGACAGATTTAAAATTTGACTTCTTCACGAAAGTTATAGAAAAATGTTTCTAGTTTAATATAAACAAAGATAAAATTATTTCAAAATCTATAGCTCAAGATATCTTCAAAATACAGAAGCATGATCAATGAAAATTCTCTAGTTCGACATTCCAGCACATTTCCTCAATTTCATCCAATCAATCTTTTTCAAATCAATTCATATGGCTCTGAATTTTCATGTAGAGAAAGAACAATGTCTTAGGAGTCTACTGGTTCAATTTTCAAGTCGTTTTGTGGTCAAATAACAAAGTTGTAGCTAAAAGAACCAACATAGTTTAGTTTTTGGGAAAAACCCTTCAGTGCAACCCTTCTTCTGTTCTCACTTTAAAACACATATTTCTTCTTCTTCCATTTTTTAAGATTTTCTCACTTCTATCTTATCCAATTCACATATCTAATGTCTAAACCAATTTTTCTACTTCCATCTCAGCTCATCACAAGTCAAACAAATCGAAAATCCAAGATTCAACAATAAACATCAAAACAGATCACTATTCAGGTATATTATCACTTTTTTGCATTTTTCCAGATAACTCCAATTTTCTGCACTTTCCTACACACGTTTTCAGCTATTAAGTACTATCATTCTATAAACTCTGAGCTATTAACAACATGAACAATATTTCAATCCTCACATTCATTCACTGAAACTACACTTCTTAAACCTCTCATGCATGTATTCATTCACAATGTTAAAACATCATCAAAAAGCACTTACTTGGTTCAACAGGGTTTCCAGCAGTGGCAATGAATCAAATGCACAAAGTACACAGCTGATATTTCAGTTTTGAATAATACAAGAAGGAAGTTTGGAAACCAGTGTTTTCAGTGATGAAGAACATCTACAGTGATAATTTCTTTTTTTTAAAATCAAAAACAAAACTATGTGCCAATATAAGGCTTCTCCATATATCACCATTGCATGTAAGCCATTTGGCACTCTTTTACTAGTCCATGTGTCACATCATCATTGGTTCACAATTCAATGTTTTTCCTAGTCCAAAAGTACTCCAAATTTTTAGGAAATTTCCCAAAATTCACTAGAAATTCCGAAATAATACTAATAGTCTACAAATAAAATTTTAACGCAAATAAGTCACAATTCATATTTTATATCAATTAATCATACCCAGAAAATGTCAATAAATGCATGTACAATTATATTATGTATCAACAATAAATATTCACATGTGTGTGGATATACTATCATGCATCATCATAAAATTGCATTTCTAATTTCTCACAGTATACTCAATTCACTATTTTGGGGTCTATCCCCGAATATGGGATGTCACATCCCCTCTAAAGATTTTAGTCACAAAATCCACCACCTAGTCCCTGATAATATCCCAGTACTGTTGGTACAAAACAACGTGAAATCCATCCCGTCCCAAAGCTTACACTGGGTTCATTTCCATTATAACCATTAATGTTTCTTCTCTAGTCAAATCCCTTCCCAAGCCCATTATAATCTCCTTGGGTCCTATAAGAAACTGCTTAAAGAGTGTGGTTCTTGCTCCATACCTGTCTTGTATAGAAGTTTCAAAAGTAAGACACCATATCCTTACACAAAACATTGACTTTATAGTTCCATATGTCATTAGTTAACTTAAGGCCCTTTATATGTGTTGCTTTCCACTTAATGACTGTCTTCGAGTGGAAGAAGCAAGTGTGACCTGCGCGTCACAACGTTAGTCAAAATAAAATAACTAGACTACTACTGTAACAGTGGTAAGTCTAGGTTGATCTCACAGGGAGTGTTCGGATAGCCTATGAAATGAATTTAATTTATATTTAGGTAAAGTGGGGGTTTTCGATTTTAGAATAAGAAAATAAAATAAAGTTAGACTAATAAAAACAAATTAAAGAAAATATACAAAAACTAGTAAATTTGGTGAATTCGGTATGGATCCGATTCTTTGGTTCAATCTCAGCCTACATCCTAATTAAACATAATTCAACAATTTGTTGTTCCCAAACCTCTCTTAGAAACTATTAATCGCGGGTTAATAATTAACCCAAGTTTTCCCTTAGGTTTTTTTTAATCAAGATATGATCATTAATTAAACCTAACCACAAAATAACCTAGGATACAATCTCTAGATTTAATTAGGCAATAGCATTACAAATTAGGAAAACAGATTAATCAAGGCAACAACCATATACGATGCGTCATTTAACTTAGGTCATATTATCCCTAATGATTACAAATCATTAATCGATGCACATGAATTTCAACGTAACAATTACAGATTATATAGAAATTCTAGCAATGGGTATGCAATCAAACAATTCAATGAATGCATTAAAATCATCCTTTCACAATACCTTATGGGTTTATGCACAAATAATCGAACAATAACGAAAATTCGATTATCTATGCACAAAACCCAAATCAATTAACATAGGATAACATAATCAATTTCTAATGAGATAAAGAAACAACAAAAACAATAAAAAAACTTAACCTAGGCCGTCGACATCGATATTACCTCCGAACCAGCGTTGGAATGTTTTGCCTTTCATGAGTCTCCCAAGAAAATGCTTCAACCCCATATAAATGATCCCCGCCAAAATCTCCAAACAGCTCTCCACTTTTCGGGTCTCTCATGCCAGCCTCCTCTCTATTTCACGCTACTCTCCATAGCCACAAGGCTTCACGCCAATAGCTACGCAGTTGCCTCTTCACACCAACCACCTCCCTTCAGCTCCCCACTCTAGCGTCCCCCTATTGTACATTGATGAGACTAATTAATTGTGGAGTTTCTGGTCCACTTGCACTATAGACGCACCCCCTTCTTCTGTGTTGTAGCTTCTTGCATTTTTTAACCCTTAATAGTTGTGTTATGAAACATTATAGCAATAATACACCATTTTTTAATCATAATCAAACAAATATTTTAATGATTCTTGTGTTCATATTTCAAAAGTAAAAGAAATAGAAATGATAGGAAATGGATTCCAACCCAATTCAATTCTTGCTAAATCTTCTATTTCGATAAACCCGCTCTTACCAGAGTTAGAGATAGAAAAAGAAGAAAGGAGGAATCTTTTTTTGACATTTTCTTTTTTGTTTGTTTACCCTTTTCCTGTTCAAATAGAAAAGAAAGAGTGATTACGCAGACGTCGTCTACATTAAACGCAGATGCTGTCTGCGCTTTTTGGATTTTTCTTCATGGGCTGTCGTTTTGGATAGCCTTTGATGCTCCTAATGACTTCAAAACTTTATGCTTTAATCTTTTATTTGTATTCCATTATTAAATCTACATGTAAAATCAATAGGAACATAAAATGAGCAATTAAACTAAAAAATAGGAATGAATTCAAATGAAATAACATATAAAAATATAGCAAAATCCATTCATATCAAATACCCCCATATTTAACTTTTGGTCGTCCTCGAGCAAAACATTAAAATGAAGCTCAAAGACCCAAAAACATTTACTCAATTCCCATATTTTCCAAGACAATATAATCACAACCAAGATGAGTGACTTTCAAAAATCATAGTAAGAATTCAACATTCCAAGCTTTTACTCATGATCAATCAATATTCAATACCTTTAAAAACTGAGCCACCTAATGGTAGACTCGGAAAATGTGTTTAACTAAAACATATCAACAGGTACACTTAACACCATTCATGATCATGACAATCCACAACTTTGCATATCATTTCATTCCTCCAACCCAAAAATTCACATGCAAAATCATGGATCAAATGACTTTTCAAGGTTGTAAAGTGGTAAGGTAAAGTGAAATGTATTTAGGTCAAGTAACATGAATATTATCAAATATAGTGAAACAAAAGTAACACTCAATCAAAAACTGGGTACTGTCAGCTATGATAAATGCAACATTTACATTTCACAACCCCATTCAACTGTCACACACCAACCACATAAAACATATACCAATTTGAAGGAGTCACTCATACAATTTAAGCCAACAACACATTGAAACCACAAGAGTCAACCTTCCAATATCTACCTCATGTCCAATTTACTCAAATAACCCATTCGTCACAACTTTAGGAGAATGCATTAATCATAAACAACTTTTCATCACATATGCACATGCTCCTAGATACGTTTATTTAAACAAAATTTTATTCATTTTTTCTTTTTTGTTTCTTTTTCTTTTTCATTTTCTTTTCTCTTTTTCATTTTTCTCTTTTCTTTCTTCTTTTTTTTCACATAAAAAAACTATATTAACATGAGAATTTCAATGATAAGACATAAAATAACATCTCAATCACTATAACCAATCCACACATATATACACCCCACACTTACACTTTTGTACATCCATAAACTCACCAATCACAAATTCTCCACTAGCTTTATGGCTTGGGTAGGACATTTGATCAAGTTTAAAGCATGAAATGTGGTTGATACAAAAAGAAGGTATAAAGCTCAAAGGGGGTTAACAAGAGAAAAATTATGTCAATAGGATAGGCTATTTGACTAATGTAGTTTATATAAAACAAAGAATGCCTAATCATATCCATGTTAATGCATGGGATGAAAATGTGGTCTCGAATAGAAATTTAATGCAAAATCGGGATGTACACATCATGAAAGTCACACATTATCAAAAAACAATGAGACTGATATGAAGGTGTCAGTCAAATAAGGCTCAAAATCTCACTGGCTTTATCTATCACTAGTCACTGCTATTCTAAAGATAATGCATATCAACCAATCACAAGAGCAAATGTACATGCCAAAGTTGCTATGAAATTCTCTAGTCAACTCATTCTCTACTCATGATTAAATAATCCTAGAAGCAGTAGAAAACAAGCAAATGTTTGTTTTGTTTGTTTTATTCCTTCCCTCATTTTGATCAAAAACTTAAAAACAAGCAAAAATAAACCAACAAAGAAACAAATACGTATGAAAAAATGCAAAAATGTAAAGAAAAGAAATTTACTTCCCTTGGGTTACCTCCCAAGAAGTGCCTTTGTTTAGGGTCGCTGGCTTGACTCCTTGGCATATGTACATCATCCATTGTCAAATGGATGCTTGAGCCCAAGAGGAAGCATGCTCAAACTCCATGAGGAACCTAGAACACCTTCCCTCTATGTAAGCTCCTTATCAGCACAATGCCTCGAGGCTTTTGAAGAGTGGAACTTCATCATTTCACCATCATACTCTGATATCCACTCATCTTTTTGAGCATCTCCCTCCTCATACCAAGATGGTCTTTGTAAAAGTATTGCCAATGGGTGTGGAGACTCAACATCCTGCTTGCCACTTTTGGTCTTCAGCTCATTCTCCCACAGCTCCCTTAAAAACTGCACTTCTTGCGGCTTTTCCTCTTTCTTTATATTCTTCATCTCTACTGAGTCATCGCTCTTTTGAAATAATTCGAATGACTCTTCACCTTTTTCCTCTTCGTTTAATTTTTTTAGCCTACTAGGTAAAGGTGAAGAGTTAGTTTAAAAATAATAATGGACTCAGTATTTACCTTTGAGCTAAAAGATGTATCTTTTTCTACTTCGAGCTCCTCCTGAGTGTCTTCGACACAAGCAATTCGTTGAGGATTAACCTCAAAATTCTCAAGATCCTCTTTACATTGTAATCTTTCCGCGCTAATATCCATCGAGTACACCTCGGATTGATACGACTGCTCCTCTTCACTTTGTGGCTCTAGATGATTGATATCTCCCCTATCGAGGCAATGCTTCTTATTGGAATTATAGAGCATCCTCTAGGCTTTGCTGTGTAGTTTGTTGAAACAACTGTTGCATATCCTGTTGAATTTAAAGAGTGTTAGCAACCATAATATTTCTAGAGATGTACCTAAGTCGTATTAGCTTTTCGAATCTTGGGCTTTAGGCCATGTAGGTTTTAGAAATTGTCCTCCGTCCTGCTGGAATTGTAGACTATTATATAGCATGAACATATATAATTTTATGTCATTTTTTTCTGTATCATAGATGTGCATATTTACATGATATTTATACAAGATCAAAAAATAAAAGAGGTTTCATATGTCAAAATGTTGCAACGTTAGCAGTCATCAAACTACCAACCTTAACTCCAAACAGTCTTTTTTATTTCATCATGCTCCAACTTCTCTCTACATCTCCATTCTTCAAAGATGGGAATTTTGTCTGTTAGTCCATTTCTCTACACCCAGCTAACAGTCCCACTGACCTCTAGCTCTCTGCTTTCATTATCCTCTTTCCTTTAAGCAACAAACACTTGCTTCATTTCCAGCCCTAAACTTCTCCACAAACAATCGACATCTCTTTCAACTCGTAAATCCCGTTGTTCTCACTGAGTTTCTCCCTTTCTATTAGGGGCTTTTTCTGTCTTTCCTTGCAGTTTGTTTTGGCTGTTTACCTCATCTAGTAACCACTTTTTGAAAGCTTTTCCCACTTTCTGTACAACAATGCATTCCCACTTCTGTCAAGCATGCCTACACCTGAACCACGAACCTTTTGTGAATATTCTCCCACTGATTTTCCCTTATTATCGTTCCAAATCTTAGCTGGCTCCAAGCTACTGGTTCCTCTCCTCCTTCGATCTCAAGAAGAGCTAGAAACAAGTGATTGATGTAGATGGAGATATAATACTCCATTACTCCCCTCCCAAGGAAGACAAAGGTTGAGTCATTGTTTCGCTGGATCTAAAAGTCCTTCAAGAAGGAGCCTGATCATGGAAGGCTTCTCTGGTAGGCTTCTTTTTGGAGAAAAGACCCCATTTTTAGTGCTTCAAAAGTGGGAAACATTACTTGAAAGAACGAAGGTTTGGGAGAGGTATTGCTAGCTGAAAAAAATTATTGTTATTTACCTTTTTTTTCCAAGCTCAAGCTTTCAAAATCCTCGAAGAAGGGCCTTGACATGTGATCAACCTTCTATTATTGCTCCAAAGCTAGCAGCCAAGGTTTTAACCTGAAACAAAAAAGTTAAAGTCAGTTCCTTTATGGCTTAACTTGTATAATGTTCCATCGGAATACTGGACTAACAAGGGCCTTAGTATGATTGGAAGTTATTTGGGGTGGCCTTTATGCATGGATGATAATACAATAAAAAGGAAAATATTAGGCTATGCTCGGCTATGGTGGCCTTTATGCGTGGATGATAATATAGTAAAAAGGAAAATATTAGGATATGCTCGGTTATTTATTACTATGGACATCTCCAAGGATTTACCTGACCAAATTCATGTTATGAGAATAGACTTGAATGGAACATTATATGAAGATACTGTAACAGTGGACTACCATTGGAAGCCTTCTTTGAAGCTACAGGGCAAATGGTGGATACCAACTGGGAAAACTTTCAAGAAAGGGAATCATATGGAACTAATGGGTTTAGATCGAGAGGATAAGTATGGGAATGATGAGCTGGTATTATGTTAAAATGTGTCCCAAGAGGAACCAGCCATAATGGGTCTAAAACAAGTGGATAAGTTTTGAAATAAGGAGCTGAAATCAAGTCATAGTGTGTCCAAAGATGATCCAACACATAGGAATGTCATAATCGGCCCGGCCCTGCCTGACCTACTTTTGGCTTAGGTTGACTAGGCCACAGGTCGAAGCTTGGCGGGTCACAAGCAAGCCTGGCCTGACCCATGTCTTGCCATTATTTCTAAAACTACATTATTTTGGAAGCTTTTATTAAAAAAATTACGGGCCGGGTCGTGGCCTGTCAGATCATAGCCCGAGCTATGGGTCGGTCAGCTCATGGTCAGGTCAGGCCGCAAGCTATCCCATCTCATCCCGTAGGGCCATGGGCCACCATGACCTGCCCCTGGCTCAGCTCGGCCCATTGACATCCTCATAAGCATTACCTGATTCAAATATGATAATTCAGCCTACGGAGAAAGTGGAAACAAACACTGCCAAAGAAGATCCTAAGGAAGGCATGACAACCACATATGAAGACAACCTCCTCCCCTTCAACATCGAGCTATGCTTAAGGAAAAGAGGTTGCAAAACAATTTACTAGTGTCAAACAGGGGAAGGGTACTAGGAGTAAAGTTCAAAGCTCCAAAGCCATTTCTTTATGATTGTGGTTTGGAATGTTAGGGGCTTTCATTGGCCTAAAATGTTTTTGGCCCTAAGGCCTTGTTTGGTTAAGGGATTAGCAATGGAACGGAATGGAAGATAATGCACTTCTATCGTTTGGTTGAGGGTTTCATAATAGAATGGAACGGAATAGGATGGAAGTAGAGGGTTTCATGTTACGTTCCATTCTATCCTAAACAATGAAAATAAGAAACCTTTGATTTGGGAGTTTAGGATGAAACGTAAACTAATAAATACATACTACCTAATATGCCCTTAATAATTTTTCTTAATACTGATTTTTTCTTCTAACCATAACCCTCTTTATATTATTTCTCCTTACCCTAATAGTAATAATTTTATTTATTAATAAAAAATTATCCATAATTAATAATAAAATAAAAATTTTATTAATGAAAAATAGAAAATATAATAAATTATTTTTATTTGTTTGTATATATTTCTGTATAAAAAATATAAATAAATAATTTTTAAATATAAATCACACATAATAGAATAAAATTTATTGAATAATTAATAATAATATTTTATATAACTAACAATAAATTGTATATAATTAATAATAAAATATTAAAAATTTTATTATTTTAAAATATAAAATATATAAAAATTATTTGTCACGGTTGTGCCTGACTTTTTAATTAGACATGATTTCTGTTTTAAAATTATAGCGTTAAACTTTTTGTAACAACTATTTTAATATGAGGGATATAATAGTCATTTATTATATATTACATTCCACTCCATCCATCTTCCAAACAACATTTCACTATATTACATTATGAATCGTTCCATCCCTCCCTAGCAACTTTTCACTATATTACATTCCATTCTATTATAAACCATTCCGTTCTGTTATGTTAATTAACATCCAACCAAACATGCCCTAAGAGATTTTTTAGATAAGGAAAACCCTTTGATTTTGTTATTTTGGAAACGAAAATCATAATAGAGAATCTCAAGTTTCTTAATAAATTAGGCAATAAGTGGCAATTTCTTCTAATCATCAAACTCATGCATATAGCAAAATTATTTTTGGTTTTGATCCCCAAATTATAGATGTTGAGGTATTAGAAATGGAGATACAGTTTATGCACATGAAGTGACATTTCGTTAAGAAAAATACATTTTTCCTTGCATCAATAGTGTACAGTTTCAGCCATGTTTTTTTAAGAGAGGATTTTCGGGAGAGCTTATTGAATTTTCTTTCTTGGCTCATTTAAGGTGATTTTAATCATACTCTCCACAGAACAAAAGCAGAGGGACATTTCTCCTGAAGAAATTACTCTTGTAATTTTAAGGATTGTGTTAATAAGTTAAGAGTAATGGACCTCAAGGCGGCTAGTCATTTCTTCTTTTGGAATAATAAGCAAACTAATGGATGGTCTCTCAGGAAAAAGTTAGATCGAGCTATGGTTAACTAAGCATGGATACAATAATTCCTCAAAAGTAAGGCCTCTTTCTTAAACCCTATGTTTTCATATCATACCCCCAATGATGGTGGATGATTTGTTCTTAAAGATGAAGTGTTGCCCTCCTTTTAGATTCAATAAGTACATGGTCAACGTAGAAGGTTTCTAGGACTGCTTAAGGAATGGTGTGACGGAAAATGTAAACGAAACTCTCCAATTCAAATGTGTTCAGAAGCTTAAAATAATTAGGGAGGTTTAAAGTCACTAAAGAAATAGATGGTGGAGAATAGTTTTCAAGCCATAGCAGTAGCTGGGGATAAGCTCTACCAAGTTCAACATATACTATCCTATAATCTGGGGATAATTCCCTTTTATCGCAAGAGAAATCTTCTTTGTTAGATATTTGCAAGCTCTAAACAATCATGTTAGTGTTACAGAGTAGAGAGCTAAGATAAAATGGCTTAAAGAAGGTGACAAAAACTTTAAGTTTTTCTTCAACTCAATAACTGCCTAAGAGACTTATAACTCTATAAAGGAAATCGCCATGTAAGATGGGAGAAAAATGAGTAAATATGAGGATTTGTTGAAAGAGCTTGAGATGTTCTCTAAAGATTTCTTCATCGCTCAAAATACAACTATGCGCATTTAACTCTTGGAATTTGTTATTCATAGCAAACTATCCACCGAGGAGAAAGCATGATTAACTAGAACTATTGATGATTTAGAGATAGAGAAGGTTGTCTTCCAAATGAATCCTAAAAAGGCTCCAAGCCCTTATGGGTTCAATGGTTTCTTTTTTTTTCAGAAAGTATGGCCTAAGATTGTCCCGATGGTGAAAGTAGTTGTCAACTCCTCCTCAGGAATTTTATTAAAGGAAATCAACAAAACCTATTTTTGCTTATTCCCTAAACTAAGCAATCCAGCATCTTTGGAGGACTATAGGACAATCACTTGCTTTAATTTCTTATACAAAGTGATTGCAAAGATTATTGTTAACAGACTAAAAATTATTTTGGGATCTTTGATTAGTGATAATCAAAGTGCTTTCTTACAAGGAAAAATGGGAGATAACATATCTATAGTGCAGGAACTTATAAGAAGCTACTCGAAGAAGAATGCTCCAAAGAATTGTGCTTTCAAGATAGATTTTAACAAGGCTTTTGACAGTGTAGAATGGAATTTTATTTTGAGACTACTTGAAGTGATGGGTTTTCCAAGTTTGTTCAATAAATGGATTAAAGCTTGTATTACTTCTCCATCTTATGCTATTATAGTCAATGGAACTCCTACAAATATCTTTTATGGGAAAAGGGATCCTTATATTTTTATATTATGTATGGAAGCCCTAACTTCTCTTTTGAAGTACAATATTAGCAGGGGTTCACAATTTAAACATCACAGTCGATGTAAGAAAGTCTCTTTGGTAAATTTATGCTTTACAAATGACCTATTTCTATTCTCTAAGGCTGATAAGGATTCAATCAATCTCCTTATGGCTTTTTTAAATCAATTTAGCTCTATATCTAGATTGACAGTTAATTACAATAAAAGCCATTTTGTCATGTTTAATAGTGCAAATCACATAGAAGGACAATTCTCCTCTATGGATGGAATGTAGAGAAAACAAACTTCCCTATGTTATCTGCGCCTACCAATCACTTCCAGAAGGATCCAGTTTAGTGAATGTTATCCTCTTATTAAAAGAATTCAAAAGAGATTGTCTTCTTGGACTAACCAAACTCTATCTTTTGGAGATAGATTGTAACTAGTCAATTTGGTTTTTAACTCTATGCATACTCATTGGTCTTCTAATATAGTGCTAGCAAGGGGAGTTATTAAATCATTGGAAAATTTAATAAGAAACTTTCTATTCGGAGGTAGTGTCCCTAATAAGGGATAAACCAAGGTAAAGTGGATTGATGGCTACAAATCTAAGCTAGAGGGAGGCCTTAGAATTATTCCTATCAAATCCTCTAATAAAACTCTCTTGATAACGAAATTGTGGTCCATCCTGTAAGGAGATGACACCCTATGGGTTAAATGGCTCCATGTTTACATCCTAAAAGGTTGGAGTATATGGATTATTAACCCCAAGACCTCCCACTCTTGGTTTCTACCACTATTGTTGAAGATAAAGGAGGAATTAGGTTCTAAAATTTCATATCAGGTAAGGGATGGAGTAAGGGCTAGTTTTTGGTATGACAACTAGATAGGAAATGGATAACTAATCAGTAATCAGATTGCCACTCAATTATTGAGCCACCTTCCTTCAACTGCTAAAGGATTTACTGCTAAGGTTAAATCCTTTACTAGGGATCAGTAGATGGAATTCCAAAGAGAAATTTAACCCACAACTCAACTATTCCCCTAACTTATTGATCCCATCGTAAGGTTTATTTACAATTAAAAGTTGTAGGGAATGGCCATTTTATAGAAATGTCAAAGTGGAATGGTATGATGTGGTCTGGTATAAAGAGCTATTGTCTAGCTCTTCATTCATCCTATGGCTCACTACCCTAAATAAGCTTAGAATAATGGATAGGCTTTCTTTTTTAAGTTCAACTGAGGTTTGTGTCCTGTGTAGCTTAGGATAAGAGAATAGAGACCATTTGTTCTTTGAGTGTCCCTCTTCTAGGGACATTTGGTCTTAGATAAGACATAAATGTCTTTGGTCACTAAGCACACTTCAATACACAGAGATACTGCAATGGTTTATCAGACTGAAGTCCATTTCCCATCCTACTTCCATTATCTGCCTAATTTCCTTTACGACTTGAATTAAGGAAATATGGGCAGAAAGGAATCTACGTAGGTTCCAGAACATTAGCAGAAATTAGCAACAGGTAATGGAATGTATTTATGCTAAAGTCAGAGAACCAATAATCTCCTTAAGTTCTATCAAGGAGTGCTCATCTCAACTAGCTAACTTATGGAAAATATAGAGAAAGATGCATAGCAACAGTAGCGGGAATATTTCGAAGCTAATATTCTTAGAGAAAATGGAAAGAATCAGAAGTAGGACTTACTATTCAGGTGACAAAGGGGAAGAGTCATCAGTATAAGGTTAGGTTGGGAACCCATCTACTTGGGACACTTAACCAATGAACTGGTACATAAAGAGACAAGAAGAAAAGCCTCAATCACCTTGCATTAGATAGCTTTTTAATGTGAAATATGAAGAAGAGAAACATGGTTTATGAAGGATTTGTCTTACCTTTTTCATCTAAGGTTAGGTTGGAGTGTCTTCTTTATAAGGCTAGGCTAGAATCCTTTTGCTTGAGACACTCAATATGATCTGTCTTAACTCCTCGTTGCCTCAAGATGGTGGTGATTGCTAGATCCCTCTAATCTTAATAAGGTAATGTAAGAAAGGAGCTATTTGGATTTTGGGGATTTCTTTTCCTTTTTGCTCAACGATGGAGCTTTAGAGTTATACTTTGGAATGCTGTCATTTTTGTTTATCTATGCTCGGATGTTAGGAGTTGATCGCTATCATTATATGGTTGATATTTCCTGATGTAGGAGAGTGTTATGAATCCCCCAAGAATGTTGTCGTTTTTTGTTTATCTATGCTTGGCTATTAGGTGTTAAACGTTGTCTTTATATGGTTATTATTTCCTGATGTAAGCGAGTGTTATGACTGTTTCAACTTTGTATTCCTCTTTTATCATTAAGTAATTTTAATTTTTTTAAAAAAATTGTATTACAAATACGAAGTGGAAGTATAGGATAAATGATTGACACATCTTATGCATGTAAACAATGGGTAAATGTTGTCATAGAAGCTTATTGATGACTTCCAAATAACTTATCTTATTCCCTCACGGGACTATGAGAGCTAGCTTATAGATGTCCCCCAATTACTAAGCAGTTTAGCAGGTATTGTTTAGCAAACATTGTCTTATATCATTTTATAATTTGGCATATAAATAATAGTAGCTAATAGGGATACTTTGGAAAAGATTTTTCAAAAGGCATCTAATTGGTTTGGTCTTATAAAATTTTTTTTAGTCTTTTGATTTTCTACTTCATTTATGTTTTCCTAGTTAAACCAAAATTTCTTTATAGGATGCTTATATTTTTCACTAAATTTGTATTTATTACTGAATAATAATTAACATGGTTATTTTATAACATTAGTCAACAAAATTTATAATGATATGAATTATAAATAATTTATTAAAACTAATAATTATTAACATAATTATCGAGTTTAATAGGCCAATGAAGTAGAAAAATTATTTAGCATTGACCCTAAGTCATACATATTGATATGAAAAACAAATTAATCAGATATTAACATTAAATAAAACAAATTGACAAAATATAAAAAATAATCAAAATCGATACTTAGGTTGACAAGTTCGTACCACAAGAAAATTGATCGCTCTTAACCCTAAGTCTAAAAGAATGATATAATAAGAAAAATTAAGCAATAATTATTTATAATATACTACTAAACGGAAATTACTGATAGAAAGAGTCGTTGAAGAAACGATTGCTGATGAAATTTAGAGATGGATAAAATAAATTTGTCTCAAATTTAGCAATGAATATTTGTATATCCATCAGTAAATTTGGTGATAAAATTTTGCATATTTTTTCTAAATTAAGGTAAATTTGCCAATGAATTTAGAATATTCCATTAGCTAATTTGTTGATGGAATCACAATATTCCGTCAATGAATTTAGCAATGGTAAATTCTAGGTCCGTCGCTAAATTTACCAATGAACATATAATATTTTGTCATTAAATTTACTAATGGACAATATTATTTGTTGTTAAATATTTACCGACAGAGATATATTCCTTTGGTAACTTAGTGTCAGAATTTAACACTCTGCTGCTAATTAGTGATGGAATATTGTATTTCTGTTGAGAAATTTAATTATGATAAATTTCAATCGTCATTTCTCACTTCCTACTCGAGTTTTTTGTTAATAATCTTATGATTTTTTTACATTTAATTTCTGTAAATAATATATAACATTGATTGATAAATGTAAAGTAAACATTATCCTAAATGGTATGATAAAAAAATTATAATGTACACAAATAAGTATCTTGAAACTGCTGTGAATTAAGAATTTATACAAAAACTTAAGAGTAATAGACTATCAAATACATTTACTTATCAAGAAGCTATGCAGGTGGTGAAGGCAGATGCTCTGATTGCTGCGATGAGGTCTTGTCCCTACCTTTCAACTCATCCACCTCATTACGAAGTCGGGTTATGCCCTTCATTAGCCTCTTTATTGTGCTCTCAAGCTAAAGGACTCTCTCATTTTATGTGGACCACTTAATAGATCCAAATGTTGTGGATATGGAGGATTATGAATAACATATGTTTACAAATGAACCTAAGTCAAAAATCCTTCCACGACCATCGCCACCACCCGCTGCATCAAGCTATATCTGACACTCATCATATGAGTTCACAATTAGAAAACTCAACATATGTGAGTATTAGTCAAATAAAACAATATAAAAACCAAGTATTATGGTACGTGATATCGTTTACACAAGCGAATTGAGCAAGCAAGTTCCCGCTATAGCTCCTAAGCTCATGAAATTTTTCACCGATAAGCCTCATAAGAGCCGCATTTTGGGTTTCTAGCTTATATACCATCATAGGGGTTCATTATGCCTTAGATCATCCATAGTTATACAAACTCATTCGACATGCTGTAAATACTTATGTAATTTATACATCTAGCCATCAATCATTCTAATAATATTCCAAACAACATACAAAACCAAGAGAACTATGTTTGCATTAATCACCTACAAGTTGATTTCCAAAGTTTGATTTTAAACAAGCACTATCGTATGTGACATTGTTATACCATATGAATTAAGAAAGCAAGTTCTCGTTGTGATTCCTAGGCTCATAGAATTTTTCACCGATAGGCCTCGTGGAGCTGCATCATGAGTTTCCAACCTATATATCATCCTAGGTTATTATGCCTTAAATCATCCATAATTATACAAACTCATTTGGCATGCAATAAATAATTATGTAATTCATACATCTAGCCATCAATCATTCTAATAATATTCCAAACAATAAGACACAAAACCAAGATAACTATGTTTACATTAATCACCTACAAGTTATTTTTCCAAAGTTTGATTTTAAGCAAGCACTATAGTATGTGACATTGTTACATCGTATGAATCAAGAAAGTAAGTTCTCATTGTGACACCTTGGCTAGTGGAGTTTTTCATCAATAAGCCTACAAGAGCTGCATCACTGGTTTCTAGCTTATATACAATCCTAGGGGTTTGTCATATAAAGAATTGTTACGTCAATTACATGAATTTCTTTTTTTTAATACTAAGTTTGAATTAATCACCTACAAGTTTGTCTTTATGTTTCAATTTAAGCAATGCCTACAAATAAATACTTAGACTATTAAACCCCAACCTAAAATCTCACCAATCATTGTTATTGGTAAAATTGCAAACAATAACACAAAAACAATCACATTTTAGACATTACTTAGCTGAACAACTTACCTTGATAGACAAACAGTCGCAAACTAAGAAGAAGATGAATGAGGTTGGACAATTATCTACACTCTTCAATACAGAACGTGATCTACAAGAAATACAATAAACAAAAATATAAAAATTAAGGACCATACCATTGGAAAAGCTAATCTAATCACTAACCTATGAGATGTAGATGAATGAATTACATGAAAAGGAGTTTATTTCAACAAGAAGAGGTGATTTTTAAAGTCTCTAAGGAACAGGAAAATTATATATAAGACCTATATAAGTGAGAGTGATGAGGAAGAGCTATACATTGGAAGTGGGGCTATAAGAGGGACAACTTGCTTTAAGCCTAAACACTTTTGAATTAACCAATTTGTGGTCTAATAGGAAGCCTACTTTTTATTATTTTGTCACTCTTTGTTTCCCATAAAAGGGAGCATTGTGACCAAGCCTATGCAATTGAATATATTTTTTGTGACTGAGATAATTCTTCTCTTCTTTTTTCTTTCTCTCTCTATATATATGTGTGTGAGTGCATTATGTCATTTTGATAACATATTTTGTTGAACTCTAAAATATAGTCATCATTTATCCCTATTAATGACTATTATCAAGTAAATTGACATAACTTGAAGCATTGTATATTTTAACAAAATTAGGGACATGTGGATTTATTTTTAACTAAGAATTTTTTTAAAAACTTATCCCTACATTAAAATTGATTTTTATTTTTGTGTTCATTTTTTAATTAGATTCATAATTAAATGCATAGCTGAAAAGTAATATAGATTTTTTTAGAGTCTAAAACTTAAGATAGGTATTAAATATAGATGAAAATATTACATTAAACAAAAATGTGTTTACTTTATTTACAAAGAGATTTTGGTATGAAGAAGAAGAGAGAGATAGAGTTGATATCAATTTCATTGATGACATCTACATCAGTCTACTTATAGATATTTTTAAATAGCAACAGGGAAATGCAAATGGGTTTTTTGAAGCTATCATTTATACACTTAATTATTCATAAAGCTTTGTATTTATTGTTTATGAATCTAATAATGGTGTTATGCCTTAAAGTGTTAGACTATTAAATAATTCAAAGCCAGCTTAGGGAAGACAAAATTATGGTTAATCAAATTATGCATATAATACATTGTACTTGCTTTTAGTTATTTATTTATGGCATTTAAAGTGACTTTGATTCGTTAGAACCATGGATAAGTTGCGTTTTCTAAGATTTGTTGTTCTTTCTGACTAATGCTGTGACAAAGAGATGTCTACTTTTCTTTTTGTTTTATTACAATATAATTGGCCTTATCTTGCTTTTTATACATGACGTCTTTGTTCAAAATGATTTGTACTATATTCAATTAATTTAGTGGAATATGGATCTTCATATTATAAATTAGAATTTTAATAGAAAAGATCTTTAGGATTTCTTTGTTTTCTCTTTTTGGCCCCTCTATGAAATAAACTATAATTGGATGAAGTATTTAATTATATTTCTCACATTTTAGCACTATGTTAATTATTTTCCTTTGTGGTGTGTCCTTAAATATATGGTTGCATGTTATAGTTGTAGGTTTATAATTTCTTAAACCTCTTATTAATGCTACTATAAATTTTAATGTTTTGGTTAATGTTCGTAATGAGCTAGATGAAAAGTTTTTCAAAACTTGATAGGTCATGTTGTGTCACTTCTCTTTGTTTTTGGGTGTGTGACTTAATGTTTCTTAGTATAAAAGTTTATATGGTTCTTCTTTATTAGAAAATTGAGTTAGGTTTTTATTTAGTGACATGATGACTATACTTACAATATTTTAAGAAAATACTTTGTATTTGGAATTAAGTAAGAATAAATGATAAAAAGACAAGATCAATATTGTTAACTTTTGATTTTTTTATCAGATGTAGCCCAAATAATTCTACTAAATTCATCTAACATTATAAGAAAGTAATTGGTGACTAGAAAAAATTGGTGTTGACATAAGCCCCCAGGTGTCCATTTGAACTAATTCAAAATAATAAGAAATAGCAATTATACTATAAAAGAAATGCAATACTCCTTTCTTAGCCATATGGAAAATATCAAGGAAAAAGTTGGGATTAAAATCAACAAAAACATCAAGAAATTGTATTAGCTTCAATATAAGAAATAAGGTAATTCCATCCTATAATTTCATAAATTGGACTTAATAATATTATTTCATTAAATCAAAGAACCAAGAGATGTTTTAGATTTAGTTTTGATGCTTGAGTTAGGGGTGAGGATGAAGTTAGAATGGTAGGACGTGTATTCAAGTGATATAAGCCTTACATTATTCTATTTAAACCAGTTATATTCCAAGTCTTTAGGTTCTATATCTAGTGAAAGTTTGTTAGCAATTTGTTGTCAAATTGCTAACAAATAACAAATTTAAATAAAAAGATGGTAATAATAGAACTCATGTTAGAATGAACATGGGTAACAGTTGCATTGTCACATGAGTTTCTTAAACCTTAAGATTAGAAAGCATGTGGACAAACTTATTTTCAATAAGTTATGTAAAAATAAAAGTAGTCGTAACATATGAAATATAACCATATTTGAAGTCTAATGATCCCTTACTTAAGAAGACAAGTGGAAACAAACCTAAAAGTTAATTGGTTAACTTTTATTTTCTTTAGTTCTTTTTTTTTTGGGACACTTCATTTGTCTTAACATATCTCTCACATGAAATGTAGACAACTAAAACATAACATAAATTCATCATAAATGAGGGACACATTGTTTGATATAGATTTAGACATTTCATTGAACATTTTATAGGCAACCTACATTCATCTCTAAATAACAGAAAAGCCACTGTATTTTTCCATTATTCATCAATATAAACATGTTCAAACAAATTATTCACCAGCCATAGTTTGAATAACACACAATAATCAAACACACAATACCTAAACCAATGTTCATATATAAGCATTTAACAATAACTAACCTCCACTTAACTAAAGATGATGGACAATGGACAAGAGCAAAGCACGGATAATGGATGAGAGTGAATCACAAACAATGGATGACGAACGATGGATGAGAGTGAAGGATGGACTAACACCGTCGACAATATAGTAGAAAATGAAGAAGAAACAAAAAAGAAGAAAGAAGATGATGGACGAGGGAGGCTTCAGGTATGTTTAAGGTTAACCAAAAACAACATTAATTAAACATCTTTAGTTGCTTCGGCTTCAACATTTTTAATAAAAAGAAAACAATGTCTATGTCATTTTCTTTTTATTAAAAACATTGAAGTTGAAGCAACGACGATGTTTAATTCAATTTTATCGATGAAATGATAGTTCTATTAGTAAATTCCCGTCGAACATTGTTTCAATTGGTACACTCCAATGCTTATTTTTACTGCTAATCATTGCCCCTATTATATCAACTGCCATCACTCTTCCATCACTATATTCTGTCGGCAAAATTACTGGGATAATTTCCCTAATGCCTTTACTAATAGATATTTTGTCCATCGCAAAATACCTTTTTTTAACGATGTTACCAATAGAAAATCAATTTTTGTTGCTAATTTACTGCGGTCTTATTTTCGTCAATAATGTTCTGTTGGTCATTTGTAATTTTCTTATAGTATACCTGAACGAGTGTATGAAACTAGCCTTATTTATATCATAAGAGCCATCATCTTTTTCTAAGCCTATAGGCTTCAAGATCATATAAAACGTCTTGCTCGAAAAAGGTAAACTCAATTAAGATGGAATTAATCCACATAAAAGGGTAGAGTTCTCATTAAAGATCGATTAATGTTCCTATAAATGTTTTATCTAAACTCTATTAGGATAGTCAGAGTCCAATTATACTTTTAGAATGATTCCATATAAAAAGGATACAACTTAAAGTAAATTTTGATAACCATTATCATTAAGTTTAATTAGAGATTTTTTACGTACTTAAAACCCTTCAACTTTTACTACTTAAGAATTAGATTTAAAAACAACTTGATATTATGAGTAGTTATTTTTATAGGTCTGTAGACCTAAGACCAGCTTAATAGGCTTACTCCAAATTTAATCTACATCATTTGACATTGTTGATGAAAAGTTCTTGAATTTTTCTAATATTCTCATTAGAGAAAATCTCAATTCGGATGGGTTATCATCAACTCGAGAAAGAATAACTGACACATATTGAAGAGATTTATCTATCAACCTTACCGAAACAACTATTACCTCTAATGCTCCTTAAGATAATAGGTAATTTAACGATCAAATTGCTAAAGTTTAAATGCCACAAGTTAAATAAGTACTGCAAGAAAGGCAACAGACACATGAAAGATAACAAACTTACACCCAAGGACCATTTACAAGAGCCCTATCTATTGTAATCAACACCATTAGAACATAGTAGATAGAGCTTGATAGTCGATAGCCTATTGCTGATAGATGTCCTAGTAGATTTGTTACTACACAAATTTAAGATGCATGTCCATGTCAATTATGTGAATCAATATAAGGAACTTATGAACCTACATGATGCATTAATGATATAAAATGGAAATCCTTCTCTTTTATCATGACCAATTTGGCATATTCAGGGTAAACCATTCTTCCATCTTTAATAGCTATATTTTAACAATTAACCATCAAATTCATTTCACACTTTACTAGCAATTTATGAAGATCTAAAGACTTCACCTAATTAATCACTATAATCGAAAGAATTGAAGATATCTTAAAGGATTATCTTTTATATTCATAGCAAACGAAATCTCTAAACTCAACATAGGGGTGGCAAAAACAATCATTATAAATATACTTAAGCCGTAGAAACCTTTATGAAATTTGATGCATAAAAAATAACTATGAAGCTTCGAAGAGGTACATATCATGAACATAAATATATAGATTCACTATATACTGATCATAAGAATCCTAAAAATAATGAAAATAGAAAGAGGAGTGTGTTGCTAGTAAATAAAACTAAAAAGAAGAAATCATGAATAAAATGATCAAAATTTGAGAGAAAAGGGAGAATTGATTAAGATCTCTTTAGGTTCAATACATCACTCAACAACAAGGACTATAAAATCTCATAAGGGTAATGAATAAGTTAATAAAATAAAGAAGACTAAGTTAATTCATAAGAAAAGTAGCAGGGATGACTAAACCAGGAAGTAATGAAGAAAGAATCCTTCAAAAAGTTCAAGAACCAAGGAACTACAGGCTGCTCAAAGAGTGACCATATAATAATAAGAGGTGATTACAAAGAGCTAAAATCTCAATCAAAGAAAGGACAACAAGGGGAGAGTTAAAACAAACAACCTAATCATAATAGGCTTTTCAATAAAAGGATATAGGTCTTCAAGTTCACCTTCTAAGAAATGAACAATATGTCTTTAATCAATCCTAATGATGATGTTATAATTGTGAATCTATCACTAACCAACTTCTAAGTCAAAAGAATAATGGTAAATATAAGAAGTGTAGCAAACATGTTGTTTCATAATGCTTTCAAAGAGATGGGAATCCCAATGGATAAACTAAAACATGTTACCTCACCTTTGCTTTTTTTTTTTTTTATAGGTGACCAAATATATACAAAATGAAAGATACATTAGCCTATGACATTAAGGACAAGGTTAAGGCAAGTAACAAATATGACAATTTTTCTTGGTCTTTTATAAACAATAAAAGAGAGGTGTGAAAGCATATATCTGTGATATGATCGTAAAATTGAAGATAAGAGAAATCATATTAGTGACCTAGAAGAATGCTTTACAATGCCTACAAAAATATGACATGAAAATAAAACTTGTTAAGGCAAGTAACAAAGTTAGCAATTCTTCTTAGTCTTTCTTAAACAATAAGGGATAAGTATGAAAGCATATATCTATAACATAATTGTAAAACTAAAGGTCAGACAAAATCATATTAGTGACCTAGAAGAATGATTTATAATATCTACAAAAATATTACATGAAAATAAAACTTGAAAAATGCATATTGATGTAGGACGGCAAGTTTATTTGATTTATGGTCATCTATAAAGGGATGGATAGAAGTTAATTCATAGAAAATTGAGGTTTTCTTATATAAAGGTCGACAGATAGAGTGGCAAGATCATCAAAGCTCCTCTCAAGATTTATCGACTAATACCTATTGTAGATATTTAATTTTCTCCTGTCTCTTTTTATTAATGAAAATTGTATTTTAATTTTTTAATTCAAAATTTTATCTCTTGCTTTTTTTTTTATTATTCTTATTTTTATATGCTATCTTTTTTATTTTTAATTAATTTTTTCACAAATTAGTTAACTTTGTTCAACATTGTTTATTTTTTCAAATAGATTTAGGGTATAATTAAATTTTGGCTTAGAGTTGGGCATTAGGAAAGTTTTAGATTAAAATATTAAAATGAGTTGGTCCAAATATGAATATGCAAATAAAAAAGGGCTAAATTATAGAATTGAAGATTATATAGACCGTTTTAGAAAACCAAAGTTGGAAGAAACAAAATACAAAACAACTATCTTCAAAGTAAAAAATGATGGATAAGGGAATATTTAATCACCCCATTTTAAAAACATGTTAAAAGAATAAATTAAGCTCAACCATTTTAAAATTACGGCTTTTATCTTATGGTATAAAAATTATATTTCCATGAAACCCCAGTGAGACAATCTTTCCATTGTAGCAACCAATTTTGTCGGCTCAAATTCTCTAGTTATAGCCCTATTGTCCTCTATTTCACTAAGCCCACAACCACTCTATCTTCTCTTTCGGCTCTCCGCTCTTGCTATTATAGTCCTAACTTTCAAACCCTCTTTTCATTATTATTAACATCTTCTCATTTCTTTATTGTCGCACTGGTCACTTTCTACCTACTCACTCTATTCTCCTCTTTCTATTGCTCGAAATCCATCATTTGTTTATCTAGGTTCAGTTCCATAACACTAAAAAGGCACCCATTGTGAGTTAAGGAGGGTTATAAGAAGTTTCCTTTTTATTTTCTTTCTTTCATTCAGTTGTATTTTTCTCATTTGTGTCAATGAGCTTTTTTTATTTTTCTTTGACTTCTTCTGCTTTTATCTAAGTACCATTAATTACAAGAGAAGTGTGACATTCATACGCGCACACACTCTTTATTTTGAAGTTTGGATAAGCCTTTCGAACTTATTAATGGTTTGTCTTACATTTTGAGCTAGGTTCTCAATTCTCTTTTCAATTTATTTAATTTTTATATTTATTTATTGCTTTTTTCGTTAACTTGATCTCTCTTTTGTGTATGTTTGACATGTTAAGTTGGGTGGCAAACTTTTTTTGGTTTAAGGTCTTTACAATTTATCTTGATTTTTCAATGTTTGCTTTTTGACACGTGTTTTCTTATCAGTCATTATTCATATGTTATTTATATGGTTTTGGATCTCATAGGCACTATCATATTTTTTTTGGGTCAGTATTGCTTTATTTGCCATTTTTATCATTTATAATTTTTTTTTCTAGTTTTCCCAATTGATAATGTGATCTTTTATGTCACATATTCATCTTTTCATGTTTCTAGTTTCACGATTGTTAAACTTTAAAGCTTAACGTGTTTTATCCTTTTAACTAACGAATGTGTTCATCTCTTCATATCCTAGGCTTTAAAATGTTAATTTTTTTATGTATACACCCACTTATCCTTCTAAATGTACCGCCTATGCTCAAACTTTTTAGGCTCTCTTGGATGATAAAATGTATAATTGATGTGAACCCATCAAGGTGCGTCCTAAGAAAGGGTAAGAAAGGCCCTTGCTGGGGCCATGCTTATTTGAGGCTTATAATTAATTATAAGTTATTTTATAACAAAGGAGATTCTTAACAAATTTAAGTATTTAAAAGAATTTATTTAAGGAGCAAGCATCAATCAAAATTCGGTAAAAAAGAATACCTCGGTTCGTCATCATACATACAAAAACTTCTTTTTGGGAGGTAAAACAACAATAAATGTGAGCACTTCAAAATAAAATTGCTCTTACTAAATACCAAGATTCACTTTTTACTAATTAAAATTAAGTAAGAGAAGACTTTAAATTCAAGAATGTCGCCTTGACCTTGCCTCCATCAATTCATTCCTATTCGGGTAAGAAATGCATCTCATTTAAGTGTCATTTTATTGCTTTGAATTTTATGTTTCTCTAGTAGCTTTTTTGATTTGAGGAATGAGTTGAATTTTGAAATTTGATTATGAATATAACAACTTTTTCAATATGGATTGAATTTTTTTATTTTCGAATTGAAACTCATATTAAATTTTTGGTATAATTTATCTTTTTTCATTTCCTATTTAAACAGTGCATATTTACATATTATCGATTCCTTAAAGTCCTTCCTTTTACTTTTTCTGGAGCAAATCTTAGGAACGGACATGCCTCAACATCATCAGAGTCCTCAACTATACCACCACGAACCTTGGCTTCTTCCAGGTAATAACAAAACAAAATTTTGATATTATATTTACGAGATTGTGAGCGCTTATTATTGATCTGTTTTGTTTTGTGTACAGAGTTAGCGTCGCCGGCAAACTCGGGAGAGAGAATGGTATTTCTCTGTGCCACTGAAGAAAAAGAACGGTGGTGGCGGAAGAACTAGCAGAACCACCGTAACTGGCTATTGGAAACCGGCACTAAGCGTCATGTACGGTGCTTGGCTGACCCCAAAAGATTGCTTGGTCTGAGGACAACATTGGTTTTCTACAAAGGACGAGCCCCAAAAGTGTGTAAAACCGACTAAATTACGAACGAGTATAGATTGCTCATTAGCTCCTCCTTATTGTTTATTGAATGTCAATTCAAAATTTAATATTTTTTAATTTTTGCTATTAAAAAATTAGAAAGAAGATAGACTGAAAGGAGATATTCGCGATTTCAATTATTCATGATTTTATTACACACTTGAAAGTGGTCCCGTATATATTAAGCATGCATTTCGACTTAGAAACATTTCAGGCAAAAGGCCTTTGGTTGTTGCAATCCAAGTTATTCCCGTAGCTCACCCCCAGTATGTCACAGTACCTCTTGTAGAATCCAATCCTGTTCTCCACTCTATCATCCCTTCCGTGCCCGCACTCCAGGCCACCGTTGATTATGTTCGTGATCACACCGTAGCCTGGGACCCTATTGGCTGACCTGTCCGCATCGGACGGCGACCATTGTCCGACGATCACACTGTGACTTGAAGGCTTGTTGGCTTGTGGAGTCATCCAGAACCATATGGCTGTCTTAAACGATATGACCGGATCGGTTGCTACCAGATCCGGATTGTTTATTAGGTCCGCCCCAATAGCGCGGCCGGCCTGTCCATAGTTGTAGTTGCTGCCAAAGTCAACCGGTAAATCAACATGTTCGACATTATATATATATTGATTAGAAAAAAAAAAAACTATGAATAGATACTTTAACAAAAATGTGATCATCAACAAACTAAAGTTAAAATAAGGTTTATAAATTCCCAGACCAAAAAAAAAATGCTCTGAGAAATGGTCTATTCTTTACGAACTTCAAAAAATGAAAACATAGACTTCTTCTTATTTTAAAATTTTTTAATTTTTAAAATATTTGAAAAATATTCAATTTTCAATTTTTTAAATTTTAATAAAAATAAAGACCAAACATACATAATATAAATATAATATGTGAATTAATCAAATCAATTAAGCTTGACTTAAATTAATAATTTAAGATAATTATAATAAAATATTAATATGAGTGAAATTTAAATAAAATAACTATTTTTTTCAAAAATTTTCAATTTTAAAAATTTTAATTCACGTAAGAGCTATTTGTCTTTTGCTCTACGATTGAATATAGTTGCATTGACGTTTTGGATTTGAAAAATCTTAATATGAATAATTATCTTTGTAAAGCGAGCATCAAAAGGGGTTGAATATGACCGTGAATTAACTTACTGGGTTAGCTGAATAGGTCCTCTGCCATAGTATTGCCTACCAGCGGGGCAAGGCCATTGGTTTGATGTACAGTAAGTTAGGCGATTATTTTCCCTAACAAAGCAATATCCCCATGCATAGGGACCATCTGGTGCAGTTGGCCATCCACCTATACGTTTCCCTTAAGTTAAGTAACATGTTTTTTAGCAAAAACATGAACAATGTTGACAGCTAATGAAGCTGACCTGTGGTCTCATGAGAGGTTTGAGCCAAGAAAGCTGCGAGCTCCCTTTTACGTGTGCTAACGTCACCGGTGGTGCCAAACCCTCCAAAAGACCTGGCGGCGGTGATGAAGGCGTCGTATCTATAGAAACCATTACTTTGGCATCTACCGTCGTTCCTATACTTCAACAGTTGATTGAAAATATTCTGAGTGATGATGCTGCCAACATCACCACCACTAGGAGTTGGGGTTGGTGTAGAGGGTGTTGGGGTTGAACCACTGGAACGGCATTGACTCTGGCAACCGTTCCCGCAGTACTGGTCAGTGGAGCCACACCATCCGAACTGGCTGCAGCACAGGCCGTTAGGGCACAAGGCATTTCCGGCCTGCCTCCCACATTGTTCTGCAACTGAGGTTCCCAATAACAGAGCTAGAGTGAACAAAACTAGAGAGTTCATCATTTTGGTGGTATGTGCTTGTGTGTTTATGTTAGTGTCTTCGAGATGGAAAGGAGATGAGCATATATAAAGACCAGAAGGTGTGTACAGGTACGTGTTTTGAGTAGGCTTTTGACTGTTTCAATTCAACAAGGGATGGCGGACTTTCTGTGCATAAGAGCATGTCTATGTGGCATTTTGGACAAGTACGAGTCCAGTAAGGATAACAGCGTTTTGACTTTTGTGTTTTTGCTATATGGACTGGAAAATTGGGTCAGCAACACTAATTGCGTTTATAATATTACAATTATCATATGAAGTAATATTATATTTACTATAGTTATGAAAACATTTTTTATAATTATATTTAATGTAAATGAACTTTTAAGGCGAGCATATAAAAACTATTGTCAATAGCTAATTGATGACAATAAAGAATGATTTCACATCAGTGGAATAATTCTTGTCATCGAGAGACGTAGGAGTCGATTTCATGAAGAATTCTTGTTTGTCAATTGTTATGAAAAAAATAATTAATAAAAGTGGGAGGGGTTGATCAATTTTATAATAAAGAAAATAAATGAAGTAATAAAAAGAGAGTTTTTAATAAAAACAAACATTAGTTTATAGTTGCTTCTATCCTTTGAAATTACGATTAATCATTGGTATAAAATAATTGTTTCATTAATCATATATTAGATGTGATACTAAATATTTGTCTTTTCTTAAGATTAGTTAATCGAAAATACCTAATTCAATTAACTCTTATATTAATTAACAACCTTAGATACCTATCTAAAATTTAATTAAACACTAGTTTTAAGAAAAGAAAGATCATTGAAGCAAGACAACACAACATCTAAGATTGCATTTAATCTAGTTGAATTTTTTTCCTAAAAGTAATAATTTCTTACATAGAAAATTAAAACTCCTAGTTGCTACAAGCGATTAAAAGAATTGAACTTTTACGTATTTCGAATTTAATCTAGCAAATGATTATTTTAATCAATAAACTAATTGCACACATTATAAATTAATTAAAAATAATCATAAAATAGAAGCATTAAAAAACAATTTAAAATGTGAATAAATGAACTACTTCACTATAAGACCCGACTACCTCCTAGTATTCAAAGTTTCAAAAGGGTTTCCACTTCCTTTAACTAAAAATAAAAGACTTGGCCAATAATGGTCATTCCAATGACTAGCATTTGAAGTAAGACTGCTTTATAATATCTACTAAAGAAAGAATGAAAAAGAGAACTTTGAGCAGATAGAAATGTAGCTAGAAGATGGGATGCCTTGATCCTTTACATCTTGGCTCTATTTATAACCATTGAGACCGCTATGAAAATCTTGTGATTGTGATTTTTTAAATCTCTTTGATCACAACTTCATAATGTTTACCTATATTTGTCTGAGACAAGGTTTTAAACCACGTTAACTTGTTTTTCTTCTATAGGTTTGAAGTTTATAAATTATAATTTTCACTAAGGGTGGCTACACCTATGATTACAGCAAACTATTTTTCTTCTCACTTTGATTCCCATAATTCGATCCCAATTTAAACAAAATATTTTGTTAGCCTAAATCTTCTTGATTCTACTTGGTAATTGGTAATTTTGCTCATTTATTTCAAAATTTTCAATTTTGGATTAAGGTTCAATCATTTTCTTATTAAAAATTGAATTGATCATATTAAGATATATAAGATTATGAAGGATTTTGAATGTTAAAAATTAAGCAAAATTATGGAACATTAAATTTTCCCATGCCTAATCCTTACTTGTTCGTAAGTAAATAAAAGACTAACAAAACAAGACAGTTAAATAGTTTTTACCTAACTACTTCTTATGAGATCAAACGGTGCATACTCCTTAAAACTTAGACTGAAAAAGAGTTAAACATCAATATACATTGTAGTTTATTTTCACAGAGAAAAATGAACAGAGACAATTAAGGATGGTATCATTCAAAAGTATGCGTAAAGCCTTGGTGAAATTCCTTATGATTTTCACTCTTTTACACTAGTGTTTAGGCTTAATTGTTTACTCTGAAACTCTTGTCACAAGGAATACATTACTATAAACTTTCATAAATAAAAAAATCTTCTAACCATGGACACTTGAAGATATGAATCAAAAGGACCTTTATTAATTAGTTATAATGGGGTTTAGGTTAAGATTTGGATAAGGGAAAATTATAAGCTAAAACCATACATATTCAATAAGGAATTCAAACAAAATATAACGTTGAGAAAAGAATGTGACCAAGTACTCATCTGTTAATCTAAATATACTATGGTTGCAATTATTACCTTCTTGATTTTTTTTTTCTAAATCAAGCATCAATGGGTAGCCATCATATATAATTAAACTGAATACAAAATGAGTAGCTTGGAAAATAAAATTTTCAACAAAATTACTTTCATTCCCTAAATAACTTAAAAATAACTTGTTAAAATGTGAAGTTGGGTGGTAGGATATATGATATGATAAGTTTGTGACGAGGTCTAAAACATAAATAAAGGGATTTTTTAAGTGACTTAATGGTCTTGAACTAGGGACAATTATGAATGGTGGCTTATTAAGTTAAGTGGCTAAACAAGGAAAGCCTTTTTCATATTCAAGCTCATATTTAATGTTTAAATTCAAATGGTTTAATAAAAGTTCTAGATGTGTCTAAACGATAGAAAATCACATACCAAAGAAAAATAAATAGACATAAGATGTTCTATCCTTTAAGGATCAAATGCTCATAGGTTTCAAATAAATTCACCTAATCCTCATGCACTACGTCATCAATCGTTTGTCTCTATTCGACTAAGTGCATATTATAGCTATTTTAACTTATCAAAGTGTTTAGCCTTCATCTTGATTAATTTTAATCTAGATTTGGACTCATAATTTAATTCATTCAAAATGGCTTAGTAAAAATTTATTTGAAAAATCTTATTTCATCAACTTCTAAAATCATTAGACATAAATAAGACAAAGAAAGTGCTCAAACATCCTAAAAATGTCGAAAAAATCATAAAATAAGACAAGGAAGAATATCCTCACCATCCACCTATTGAAAACATTGTCCTTAATGTTGAAATTAAATCAAAAACAGGAAGTAAAAGAGTATAAAATAAGAGACTGCCCTATTTCTTTTTGTGGTTGAGGTGGTGGGAATGAATGACAGACTTAAAAAGAAGATAGGAACGCCAGCCAAAACCCCCAGTTTAAGAAGAAAATCATTAGATTGTTTTCCATTTGACACAATTAGCTTTAAAATTTTCAAGTCAAGTTGGTATAGTTAGTTAAGTTAAGGAAAAGGAAGGACGTTTGGCAAATGAAGGTTTGTTGTATCATAATGTTCTTGAAATAATAACAATTGGTCTAAGTAGAACAAAATTGAAGCTACCATTATATTGTTATGAGATGATTCCCATCCTAGCTAAACAATTAAGATATAAGGGTTCCATCTCACAAGCAATGTGTATGTCAATAATAGATAAGTTAAGTAAATCTAATTTGACAACTAGCTATGTGATGTATGAACCTTGGATTAATGGTTTATTTTTCTTTTAAATCATATAACGAAATTGTGTAATCAATCAATACCTTAGGTGTATTCTTTCTATACGAATTCAACTTTGGTTGATGTCCCTACACTATCTTATATATGGAAAAGCTATGGGCTAAGAAACATTGCAGAGATTTCAAAATAGATTTCTTCAGATATGAATTTTTCGAGAAACTTGGGTTATATGATGTATCGTCAATAGACCATTCACTCCATAACTTAACAGGTTGAAACTCATAAGAATAATCTCATTTTGAATTGATGTACAAATCTTTTTTAATATTAGCCTTTTTAACGAACCCCATCACAATATTGAACAATTAAAAAAGAGAGTTCCCTTCCCATCATCTTAAACTTTGTAGTCCCCTTTATAAACAAATTAAGATTAGGCTTATCATTAAATTGAAAAGTTGTATAAAACTCCCTTTTTAGTTCAACAAAAGTAGGTAATTTGACATTGAAATAAGCATGCCAACCTAATTTATCTATCAATGCTTCAAATTCATCTTTGATTTTCAATTCTTTCATGGTATGGGTATAAATCTACCTTAATATGATTCTTGTTATGGAGAATCGACTGGGGATGAGTTTGATGGAATATTAGATGGTAGTGTGGTAGGTATTATAGTATCACATTCAATAATTGTTCTAGCTGAGATTGGATTGTGGTGTCGCAGGTATTATAGTAGCACATTTGACAGTTTGTTTTGTTTACATTTGCACCTCTGAGAGGGATGATTATTAGGGTATTTCTTCACAAATTATCATTATTATTCTCTTAATATTGGCCCCTGAATTTTTTTCTTTTCTTTGGTTAAGCATGATTTAGATGAATTATGATGTTTTGATGGGTTAATTTTATTTGGAGTTAATTATTATATTAATGTTAGTAAGATTATATAACATAGGTTGATTGATTTAAAGTGTTAAGATCATAAGAAAGTTCAAGGGTATTTTTGGCAAGACACTTAAGTATAAAAGACCATAAGCTTATAAGGAAGGGAAAAATGGACATTTTGTGCTCATTAAGGGTAGAATTAGAAGATGAAAATGTGGTCTTGCATTTAAGAGGAAGAAAAACGAAAATTAGAAGAAAGAATAGGGAGAGAGTGTTGTTGGAGAGAAAAGAAAGGAGAGAAAGAAAGGAGAGCTAGGTTTTTATGTTTCTTAGGCTTAAAGAGTGATTTTGAAGTTGTTCAAGAAGGGAAAAAGGAAGAGGAGGATTAGAGCTTCCATTAGAGCCAAACATCTTATTATGTGGTGAAGACTCAAGGTAAGTTTGATCTTGATCTTTTTGGTTGATGAACAAGTATAGCTTATGAATTAGTTTATGAATGATATTGGGTTGAAAATAAAGTAGAAGAGATGGCTTAGGTTTAAGATGGGATATATATGAAAGGTGGGAAGTTAACATCTGGAAAAACATGTTGTGGTATTAGAGCGACTAGGTTGAAGAGTATCCTAGGCATGAAATGGGTAGTTTAGGACATGAAATGAATATGCATCGTTTTAAATGAACAGTTTGCATTTTAGTGAGATAGGTAGCTTGGGTTTTGAATTCTGCTGCAAGAGTTTGCTGCAGTGTAATTCACGTGGTGAATTTGTCGCGGTGAAGATTATACTTTTCACTGCAACGAAATCGACCCGCATAAATTCATTGCGGCGAAGATACTTGACGCCGCAGTGAAGCCCGCCTTTGCTTCCGAGGGATTGTTTCAAATCTCCAACTTCTAAGCCTCCCTCCCCACTCAAGCTTCATGATCCCAGGTCCGATGTTGGGCTCCGAAAACAGAGTCTAACACTTAACCTTTGCTTTGATTCTTCCCATTACTCGTCTTTGTGTCCTTATGTCCACATTATGATGCCTCTAGTTATGTTTCTAGATAATGATGCCTCAATGGTAGTGTTGGGGTGGTAGTCCGATTGATAAGTGGTTATGTGAGGAATTGGAGCAAGTTTAATGTTTTAAGCTCTCTTTTACTACACAGAGTCATGAACATAATTATGTCCTTCAATTTTTCGTAATTATCGCATTTCCACACATTTACAGTTTGGTAGTCCATATAATTACACGGGATTGTAAAATCTTACATGGTTATGTACATTTAGGAATCAACACCTTCACGACTATATGTTTATATTTTGGTATATACTCTAAGGACATGGGCATGTTCGAGAGAGTAAAATCTAATGTGGTGTTGTATCTTCACAAATCAATACCCTTACTTCTACATGTTTATATTTTGGTATATGCTCCAGGGACATGGGTATGCCTAGGAACTTACACATGATCATATATACATCTGTTGGTTGTCTTTCTTAGTTCATCTGAATCTCCC
>JAOSBN010000179.1:11567850-11596850 GCA_027563595.1 Erythroxylum suave | reverse complement strand
TACATAACTAATAATGCATGAACATGCCACATATGAATGCAATGAACTGTACCCATCCTATCGATGACGGGATGTTATATATCCATACCCTTATAAGGCATACTTCGTTCTCCTCTTATATATGATACCCGTACAGATATTATGGGCTTTGGGCTTTGGGCCACCTCCAAACTCTCACGGTTTTACTCTTCCCAGACCAACCAGGAAAATGTGTCTATGGGGGAGAGGTATCCATATCCTTATAAGGCATACTTCGTTCTCCTCTCCAACCGATATAAGATTCTCACTAATTATGTTTATATTAATATTAATTAATTATGTTTATATTAAAGGGCTATGAGATTTGACATTTTCCCTTTACATATACATGGGCTTTTTTTTATCAATCTTCTATTTTTTAACCAATTAACTACTAGTCTCATTTGAATTTTTAAATTGAATTTCAATTAGGTATAATTTTTCCTCATGATCAAATTTATAAGTAAGCATCTCTTGTAAAATATGAGAAATACCAAAGCCTTCTAGAGCCCAAACCTCCATTTCTCCTACCCGTTGTCCCCCTTGCTTAGCTCTTCCTCTAAGAGGTTGTTGTGTAACTAAGGCAAATCAACTTCAATTCTTGAATAATCTACGTCACTTCTGTTTCTATTGTAACAAAAGATTCCCTTTTTACATGGAAAAGATTTTTGTATCATATCAAATCCAATAAACCAAAGATTTGACTGAAGAATGGAATCAGAAAGAGAGGGATTCGAACCATCAGTACAAATAACTCGCACAACAGATTAGCAATCTGACGCTTTAGTCCACTCAGTCATCTCTCCTAATTCAAAAAATAAAAGTAATTAAATTGTTACATTACACAACACGTAAAGTTGGAAAAAGCTCCTTTTTGATCTCTCTTTATTACTTTAATTGTTTCATAATTTAATTGTAATTAATTAATTTTATATTGTATTTAATTACAATAAAATTAATGAATAATTTATTTAATAAATAAATTATATAAAATAAAATAAAATATATAATTATATATTGTAATTCTATTATATTTATATATTCTATATTCTATTTATTTATTGTAAATGTATTCTCTATTTATATATTCTATTTAATATTTATTAATATTTAATTTATATTTTTAACTATATTGTAATTAATATAATGATATATGGTAATTAATATAATGATATATGAATGTATAGATAATAGGTAAATTTTCTCATATCTTATTTATCATATTATTCTACTTAATCATATTATTCTATTTATTATATAGAATTTCTATAACATATAGTGTTTAATATATATAATTATATAATAAATGTATTATGTCGATTTTTATGTATATAACAATATTATAGAACATATATGTATTTATTATAAATAGATTATGATTATTATAAATATATATAAATTGAAATATATAAAAATTATTTAGTAATTCAAGTATTATTATTAATATTTTAGTGTTTTAATATTTTTTCTATTTTATTTTATTTTTCAATTTTATTTTTCAAGAGTTGTCCATGGAATCATTTGATTCGGAATCGTAGAAGGATAGGTAGACGTCATGGATGACGAATTGCTTTCTTTTTCTATCTATACTATGTTTATTACTCTATTTTTCTTAGTAACGCCTAGAACTATAATTTATAATGATTGATAAAATGATAATGATTGATAAATTAAAAACTTTCAATTGGTTTTTTTTATCCTCCTATCTTTCAAAAAATTGAACTTAGGGAAATGTTTTACAACTCCATATGTATAACAGAAGTTTATTTAATTTAGCCTCTTCATGTCAGCTTTAGGTATCGCTTTATATGGTTCTAATGAACCAACATTCCCTTTTGCAATATTAGCCAATCAATCATATCCTATAACTTTGGAAATATTATTGTATATTGGATTTCTTATTGTTTTTACTATCAAATCGCTGATTATGCCTTTACATATATGGTTGCCAGATGCCCATGGGGAAGGACATTACAGTACTTGTATGCTTCTAGCAAGAATCTTATTAAAAATGGGCGCGTATGGATTGATTCGAATCAATACGGAGTTATTATCCTATGCTCATTCGCTATTTTCTCCCTAGTTAAAATAGTAGGCACAATGCAAATAATCTATTCAACTTTAACATCCCCTTGGCAATGTAATTTTTAAAAAAGAATAGCTTACTCTTCACTGGAGTGAAGTCGTAACAAGGTAGCCGTACTAGAAGGTGCGGCTGGATCACCTCCTTTTCAAGAAGAGGTAATGCTTGTTGGGTATTTTGGTTTGACACTGCTTCACATCCACAAAGAAGGGAGATACATATGAATATGAGGTTAACTTGTCGACAGAAGTCTTCTTTCTTTTCTCGACAATGAAGTAAGACCACGCTCATGAGCTTATTATCCTAGGTCGGAGCAAGTTGATAAGATCCCCCTTTTTCTTTTCACCACCATATCGCCACGCAGGAGGGACATAGGGACGTAAAAGGAAATGGGTAATGGGATTTCTCTTGCTTTTAGCATAGCGGGTCCCCGGCAGGAGGCCTACACAATGGATTATTAGCTCAGTGGTAGAGCGCGCCCCTGATAATTGCATCATTGTACTTGGGCTGTGAGGGCTTTCAGCCACATGGATAATTCAATGTGCTCATCAGCGCTTGACCCTGAGATGTGGATCATCCAAGGCACATTAGCAGTGAGAATCTCATATCAGTTAGAGAGGAGAATGAATTATGTCTTATAAATGTATGGATACCTTTTCCTTATAGACGCGTATTTTCAGCTGGACTAGGAAGAGCAAAACCTTGAGGGTTTAGTAGTGGCCTAAAGCCTAAAGCCCAAAGCAGACAATATCTGTAGGGGTATCAGAGTCGGTTCCCGACCTATTATGCCATTAAAGATGTTGGGCTCAAGGGGGTGGCCAGCGAGGACACTGAGCCTAAAAGGGGGTGGATTGTGAGAATCCCACATCAGTTAGAGAGGAGAACGAAGTATGCCTTATAAGGGTATAGATACCTCTCCCCCATAGACGCATTTTCCTGCCTGGGCTGGGAAGAGCAAAACCATGAGGGTTTGGGGGTGGCCCAAAGCCTAAAGCAAACAATATCTTTGAGCAGGTGGTTTAGACTGTTACAAATAGTATCAGAGCCAGTTCCCAACCCATTGTACCAATATGGACGTTGTACCCAAGAGGGTGGCCAGCGAGAATGCTTGACCCAAAGGGGGTAGATTGTAAAAATCCCACATCAGTTGGAGAGGAGAATGAAGTATACCTTATAAAGGTATGGATACCTCTCCCCCATAGACGTGTTTTCCCGGCTGGACTGGGAAGAGCAAAACTTGGAGGGTTTAGGGGTGGCCCAAAGCCCAAAGCAGACAATATTTATGGGCGGGTGGTCTAGGCTGTTACATTCAACCTATTCTGTGGATACCATTAAAGGTAGGACATTTGTCTGGCTACGGTGGCTAAGATGGATCGATTTCAGAAACGATTGCAAGGATATGACAAGATAAAGATCAAGCTTCGGAAGAAGGTATGAATTACGATTCATGCTTTGTTATGATTTACATATTAATCATTTTATAGAATTAAAGAGATCTTCTTTTTCAGGAAATAAAAAATTATGAAAAAATTTTGTACTTATTCCATTACTACCAGGATCAGATCTTGTCCCGATTTCCTAACATTGACTCCGACACATCCTTTCCATATATTTTCCCTAACATATGATGCTCACCAAATACTATATCATTAAAGGTTAACTTAGATATTTTACCAGGTGTGCAAAATTTACAAATTTCTTCCTTCTTGTTTTTTCATCCTTCAATAAGCTTCCTTTATGAATACTATATCATTAAAGGTTAACTTAGATATTTTACCAGGTGTGCAAAACTTACAAATTTCTTCCTTCTTGTTTTTTCATCCTTCAATAAGCTTCCTTTATGAAGTTTCATCATCTCTCACTCATTAAGATGACTCACTTGCATGCGTCATACTATATTAATGTCTCTTTCTTGAAGATTAAGACACAACCACCAATCTCACTATTACTTTTTCCATTAAGACATAGATATCATACTGTAATTTTTATTTCGTCGTAGTCAACAAACCATTTACCATCTTATGTTGTCTACCATTGCCATTACTTATACCCCTGATTGTCAGTAGTACCTATAAAAATCATATTCTTTTGAAGTTCAAGAATATAGTAAACATCAAATGTTCTAATAATTCCATCATAAATTTTGATCTATATTGAACTACTACATTTGACAAAATGTTCTCCACCATCACTACAGTTGACAACATATTCTTCATCACCACCCAATCTAACAGTACCATTCCATTCTTTTAAAAAATAGAAATAATTCCTATTGAAATTTATATGATAAGCAATACCAATGCTTATCATTCATTCATTTGCAAAATTGAAATTGTTCATAGTAAAAACATGACTTCCTCTTCCATCCTCTTCATCAAAACTCTCCAGAACTACAATAATACTTGCTTTTCTATTTATTTTCTTTTTCATTTACCTTTTACCATTGTGGATAGTCTTTACAATATGGTTTTTAGCTTTATAGTTAAAGTATATAACAAATTTAGAATTTGATTTAGATTAGGAATTATTCATGTTTTTAGAATTCCTTTCTTTATTTCTTCATTTGCTGATAATATACTTAAATATGATATATATTTATATATGTTATATACTTTGTTTTTTAATTCCTTGTATTATATAACTTCCTTTACAACTGATAATAAGCCTCTCTACCACATAAAATGATATTGTTAAACCATGAGAGGTTCTGATTGATGTTGTGATGATAATAGAATATAATTACTACTAATTTGTTTATTATTTTAATGAAAATCAAGATTAAAATAAAATGAATTCATAAACTCATGAATATAGTGTATGTTGATAAAGAAAGTTGAAGTTTCTAATTGATGAAATAAAGATCACAATAAGGATAAAAGAAGGTCAAGGCTTATCAAGATCATTTCATGTTTTACATTATTATTTGTAAGCTCATTTTGTTAATTTGATGATTCGAAAGGCCCACTATGCATAACCATTCATCTTACTTCATTGCATGAATCTTTACATTTATTAAAAGGCATTGAAGCTTTATTTTTAATATAGAAGCCTTTTGCTCTTTTAAATAATATTTGAGGAATATTTTATAAAGTGTTTTGGTCATATTTAAATTAAAGAAATTAGTTTTGAGCATTTGAAGTTATTACAATCATTTTTTTGTGGTGATTAGTCGACACATATAAGTTAGTGGTTGATAAATATAGTTAAAGTTGTTAAAATTAAGGTACCAAAAGTTTGTAGCAGCGTTGGTTGATGTATTGGTCTTCTAATGTACCATATTAGCAAACCAATATATGTACTGGTTGACCAATATACCATTTAGTAGACCAATATGGTATTGGTTGACCAGTATTCCAATGGCTAGTGAATTTGGTGCATTAGGAGACCAATGCATCAATGATGTATTGGTCTTCCAATGTACCATATTATCAATATACCATTTAGGCGACCAATGCATCAGATGTAGCTATTATAAAGTCATTTTAGGTCCTAAAACACTATAAATAGATGTTTTCTCATTGGCTTTAGCATTAAGAAGGTTTTGGATGTTGTATACACACATTTCAATGAGTTTTTCAATCATTTGAGCATATTAGGTCATATTTGTGTGACTGAGCCATTTTAGAGTTATCAAGTGAATAAGTGAGATGTTTTTAAGTTGTAATACTTTATTGGGGTGTTGAATGTTGTACTTGGGGGTGATCCAAGTAGGATTGAGGTTTCTCTTCATTAAGGAAGAAGATTGTAAGAATGGTTCTTCTTTGTTGAAAAAGATTATACAAAGGTTATTCTTTGCCTTGAAAAAAAGAATTATAGTAGAACTCCAAAAAAAAGTTTTGGGAGTGGATGACCACTATAAATTGTTTTCCATTCTCTTTTCCATGGCCTCTTTAAATTATTGCTTAATTATTTGATTAATTTATACTAAGCAATTTCCTTATCATCATATACTTTGATTGTTATTAATTGAGCACATTGATTAGAAAATTTTCTGAATTTTTATAAATACCTAATTTACCCCCCTTTTGGTGTCTTTAGAGACTAACAAGTGATATAAGAGTAGGTCTGTTAGGATTGTATTTCTAATGAAATCTTATAACAAAGGACAAAATGACATATTTAGGAGCATTATCATCATCATTATTCAACCAAGAAGGACAAAGCATTAGTAAACCATCTTTCTTTGATGGTAATGATTATCTTTATTGGAAAACTAGAATAAGATTCTTTCCAATGGTCGAAAGTATAGATGTAACATCCCGATATTGCATGATAAGGGATAGAACCCTAGAATACTGTACATGAGAGAAATAGCAATAAGAACTTAGGGCCTGCATTTCATGTTATGCATCATATAGTATATATACATGTGAATTTAATTGTTGCACACATTACAATGATTGTACTTGAATTCATTGACATTTTTTGGGTATAATTAAATGTGATTTTTGACATGATTTGTGGTTTATATGTATTGAAAATTGAATTGTGAGTATAAGTATTGATTTAGAATTTTTGGTGAAATTTAGGAAATTTATCAAAATTTTGGGTATTTTGGGATTTGAGAAAATGCCAAGTGGCAAGATAATTGATAAATGGTAGTGGAAATAAAAATCAAATGCAATAGAAATTTTGATAAATGACTTTAGGAATTATTGACAAGTGCCATTGAAATTTGGGAGACAATTGGATTAGAAATTGGAGTCAAATAGACTAGTTATTAAAATGGGTCCAAATGGGACCATGGTAGAGTGACAAGTGGTAGTGACAAGTGTCACTACCACTCCCCACATAACTTATACGAAATTTACTAGTGAAAGACAAGTAATTATTGTCTTTGACTTGTTATCTTCTTCATCTTCTTCATGACTTTCTTCTTCATTCTCCTTCTTCACGATTTTTGAATTTCCAAGCCTTCATCAATGTTAAATCTTGCTTTCATTTATCCATTTCTACTTCCATCTTACTCTCTTCTTCATTTCTCACAAAAAACCCAACCTTACCACCTTGGATGATGAAGCACGTGTGAAAGAAGAAAGATAGGGCTAAGTGAGATCTTGAAGAACTTGGAGTCTTATCAAGTAAGTTATACTTTGATCATCATAGGTAGTGTTAAATGAAACTAATTTAATAAGTAATTTGAGATTGATGAATTGATCATGAAATTATATGTGTGAATCGTGATCGATGAAATGAGCATATAAATGTCTTGTTTTTGCATATAAGATGATTAACCTTTCATAAGTTGTTGTAAAGATGAGTTTAAACTTGAAACATCACTAAAATGGTGTAACAAGAAGTGCAGAATTTTGACTTGTAAATTAGGTATTTATGTTCTATTTTCTTGGTTTATTACATGAATTTCTTTGATTGTTTTAGAGATGAACTAAAGTGAGTTTAGAGCTAATAAAAAGAAGTACTATGGTGTCTTGAAATAAGATGAATTAAGGTGATAGTTAGGAATGAAATGAAGGTGAAAAATGAAGTGGGACAACTGCAGAAAATTTGACAGATAAATGGAGTTTTCATGTTCTATTTTTAATGCTTAAGTATATGATTTTTTGGGTAGTTATTCTATGGAGGAACTATAATGATCTTGAGGTTAAATAAAGGGCTAATGTGGTGTCTTGAAATTAGGTAAATTAGAATGATAAGTTAGACGTGAAACGAAGTTGAACATATGCAGAAAATTGATGATGAATGTGGATATGGACATGTTCTATTTTAGTGTGTAATAATGTGGATGTTAGTAATTGAAATAGATATGAAGTAGAGTGAATTAAAAGATAAAGAAAGTGATAGTATAGTGTCTCGAAGTGAGAAGAATTAGGACGATAGTTTATAAGTAAAGGGAAGGTGACAATAGAGTTGAATGTGTGCTAATATATGGAAGAATGTATAGACATGGTTAATGTTATGTTTATGTGATTATGATCAACAATTTTGTATGATATGTTTTGTGTATGTTTTGAATTGGAATGAAGGTGAGAATGAAGAGAAATTGAAACAGGAATGATAGATATGCATAGATGTGTTAGATATAACTTGTAGGAGTGGGAAATATGGAAATTAGCTAGTAAATGTCCATTGGGCAGACATTCTCTGGAATTTCAGTGTTCCAGCCCCGTTCATGTCCGTTTGGAGGGACATAAGGTCCGCTAGGTGGACATTCTCTAAATACCTACAAAAATGTGCACTTTTGACCCTCTAGATGACAAAATCTCTCTTTAGGGCCTTCATAGAAGATGTAGAACTCAAAGTCTTCTTCACAACCATACTTGAATGAGCTTAATACAACATCCACAGTGGAAGTTATTCCTATTGTCCTAAATCATGTACATAGATGAGTTATTGGTTTATCAATGCTTTCCTATGATGTATTTAGGCTTGAATGAGCCTAGTGGTTGATGGATGAGGCGATTAAACTAATGAAAGTGTATTAGGTATTAAAAAATGATTGACAGATGATGTTAATCGATTATGAGACGCATATTAAGGAAATGTAATTGGGATTGTCATTGAGCATGCATTGTATATAATCCATATATACTTATGTGTATAAATGAGTACTTATATAATTGTGCAAAGTAGTAATATGTGTAAATGTATGTGTTGCATGATATAGAGGGGCAATTAGAGTGACCGCTCCAAACACTGCTGGAACTTCAAGGCAATAAGTTATCTGGAGCAAACTATGAGTAACCTAAGATGGTCTCACTTTGATTATTTGTTTACTAAACTATGTATTGAACTATTATGTGATGTGTATGTACTGATTCTAGACATTGAATGTTTGAGGAGTTTGATGCATGAAAACTATTGGAAGTGTTCATTGTGTGTGAATTTAATGGAATAAATGTTCTCATCATTCTTGTTGAATGTCGAACTTAGGTTCGAAGAAAAATGTGAATAAGAAAGATGAATGCGATTGATTGAATACAATGATTCAGTACGTATGGTTCATTTCATTACATGAATGCATGAAACATAAAGGTAGTTGTCATTGGAGTCGTCGGTGAAAAAAATCTTAAAGCTCATAATATGGTAAGAGCCTCTGGCTTGCTATGTAAAATGAGCCCTATATCCCCAATGAATAATGGATAGTATTAATGAGTTGGGTATTCACAACAAATATAGGACAGTGAAAAAGGCACTTGGTCACAACAACGTAATAAATGAATGTGAGTCTCATGAACATTACTTATACACATGAATTTTATGATTGCAATGTAATGTGGAATTAAGTTGGATGAATAATGTGAAAATTTATATACAAAGTGTTTTATGATGATACACGAAAAATTAAATGTTGTGAATTATGTGATTGTAAGTGTTAATGTGATATGTGTTATAGGTGAACCATTGAGGATGGTTAACTCAACGAGTTCGCAAAACTCATAAAATTGCAACGTTAACTTTTCAGGTTCGAGAGAGATGTCGTAGCTTCTAAGGCAACTTAGAAGAGATCTAATACAAATTTTGGATAGAAGACATGACTTAAAGGTCGATCAACTGTAATTGAAGGATTTAGACCAAATTTTTGTATAATTCCTCATGTATGTAGCATGTTTCTTAAACAGAGCTGTAGACTCTAATAGGTCGTTGATATTAGATATATACATGGATGTTGTAGTAATGCTACATTGTATATCATGATTTATGAAATGAGATGAGGAATTTGGGTTTTAGACATTGTAATGTTCATGTTTTTAATTTATGATGCCATGAGATATGTGAAAGTGAGATAGTTAGCACATCGCTTCTGTCAGGCATATGCTCGAATGTCTGGTAGGCGTACGAGCATTTGCCGGATGGGAGTGGGGGCGTTACAATAGACTTACAGGAAATAATTTCTAAATTCCTACAAAAATTGTAAACAACAAAAAGTACCAAAATCAAAGGAAGAATGGGAACTGTAAAATAAAAGATTAGTATCCTTGAATAGTAAGGCCATAAAAATCCTATTCTGTGCTTTAGGAAGAAATGAATTCAATAAGATCTTTATAAGTGAAACAACTTATGAAATTTGGCATACATTAAAAATAAATCATATAGGCACAAATCAAGTTAAGGAGAACAAAGTAAGCATGCTAACACATTAATATGAATTGTTTCAAATGAAGCATGATAAAAGCATCTTTAGCATGTATACTAGATGCATGGATATTATTAATGGTCTCAAAGGTCTTGGGACCTATACTAATGTTGAATTAGAAAGTTTACTTTAAAGATGTGTGAAGCTAAAATGAAAACTATACAAGAAGCCAAGTATCTAACAACACTACCAATGGAGAAACTTATTGGATCTCTCCTCACATACAAAATGAAGCTCCAAAAGACATAAGAAAAGATTAATATATAATAATTGTAAAGAAAAAGAATTTAGCATTTAAAGCCTCAAAAGAAGATTCAAGCGAAGAGGAGGAGATGTTAACTAGTGAATGTGAAGGAAAAGACATTGGCTTACTTATTGGAAAATTTAAGAAGTTCTTGAAGAAGAAATTTTCCCAAAAAAAAAGGATTTCAAGGAAGGTACAAATGATTTAAAACATAAAATCTATAATATTACTTGCTTTGAACGTAGAAAATCCAACCATATAAAGTCATAATATTCTCAACTTAAATGTAATGAGAAGTATGAGAGGAAAAATGAGAAGGAGAAGAAATACAAGAAGAAAGTACTAATAACATCAACTTGGGATGGCACAAGTGAATATGAAAGCAAGCATTTGGAAGAAGAGATAACTCGTGTATGCTTTTCTGCTATATACAATGATGAGGTAACATCTAACCCTAATTTTTGTAATGATGACAATGATGTTAATTTGATATATGATAAATTAGTAGAAAGTTTAAAAGTCAGAAGTAAGAAAAGGAAGAGATTATCTTCCAAACTTAATGAAGGTTAAAATTAAATTCATGCATGAGTGAGAATAAAAACATAAAAAGTGAATTACGTAGCATTAAAGCATCCAAAAATGTGATTATTGATGACAGTCATGACTTAGATGCATTAATGAATTAGTAGAAAGTTTAGAAATCATAAGTAAGAAATGACAGAGATTATCTTCCAAACTTAATGAAGTTCAAAAAGAGTTAGATGCATGCATGAATGATAATGAAAAGATGAAAATTGAATTACACAATATTAAAACATCCAAAAATATGATTATTGATGACAATCATGACTTAGATGCATTAAGGTGTGAATGGAACATTAAAAAAGAAAATTGATGCTCTAAAGGACTTTTTATCTAAATTTACAAAGGGAAGTGAGACACTTGAAGACATATTAGGAGATTAACAGAGGCCTAATTATTGGCATGGAATTGGATATAAATATGAAAGTGTTTTTAACACTAAAACTAACTTTGTCAAAGAAAACATTTACATAGTGAAGAACTATTGCCTAGAATGACTATAGGTACGGAGCATCCACATCCAAACATACAAATGCACTTGATACATTCACTAAGTCCCAAACTAAGAGCAAACATCATGTTTTCATATACGACTCACAACCTAAGCATAGAGTTCAAAACTCTCAAAGAAAGAATAGACATAAATTTTTATAATAACATGCAAACTGACTCACACCCCTATAAAAACATGCATCACACTTCATTTATAGTAAGCATCATATATATAATTATAGTAAAACTTTTTACCAGCCTAGGAGACCATTCAACACATTTAATTTTCAAAGAAAACTTCCTTATTATGTATACATAAATAAAATTCCAGGTAATGCATTTATGCATCATTATTACTCATATAATGTGGTATGTCATTTTTATGGTAAGTTTGGATATATTGATAGATTTTGCTTTCTCAAGCAAAGAATGTTAAGCAATCCTTTGAAAGCATGATATTGAAAATAAGAAAGAACCAAGATTATTTAGGTTTCTAAAACACATTGATTATCTTATTTTATAAGGCTATTAGAAAAGAAAGAGCAAATGATATGTAGTAAAGATAGTAACTATTGAATTGGGCATTAATTATAATATTTATATCTTTTATTTTGATGAATCTAACATGCTTGCCCCCAAGAAAGTCTTAAAGATGTTGTAGGATACAAAGAATTTAACTCCTAAAATTAACTATTAAGACTTCTCAAATTATTGAACCAAGTGATAATGATGAGATGCCACTAATAGATTGAGAATTTAAGAAGAATGTTCATTCAAATCTCTCATAAATAATGTTCAACATGAGGTAAATATTAGTTTGTAATTTAGAAAATTTTAATTACTTGCATCTATGTGTCAATTTGAGTATAAATCTTTGGTGACGATTATTTGAGTTTGAACTATGAATAAGGTATTTTTAAGTGTGAAACTTAGTACCTAAGATTAGAGAGTATATGAAAAATAATGTCACTTAGTTAGAATTTACATCAATTAGGTTATTATTTCTCTAAACTTTTGACCAAGGGTAAATCTTGCTTAATTAGAGAAAAATTAGCTTTCATTTAATGGGAATTATGTTTGATAAGGCCTTTTATATGATCAAATTCTTTTTTGATATTTAGTTGGTTGATATGTGTTCTAATATTATTTTGTTGAAGTTTTGAAACTTTAATTTGAGTTAGATAATTCCTTAAGTTATCTGGTTAACTAATCGATCAATATCTTAGTGAGGTCAACCAGTATCTCTAAAATTCACTCCATTTTGCTTGCTAATGAGTTTGTTCATTTATTAGTTACTTATCTGGTTGCCAAAATAGTCACATTGGTCAACCAATGTCCTTTAGTGGTTAACCAATGTCCCAATATCTGACATTCTTTTATCTTTCTAGTGAGTTTGTTCTTTATTTGGTCCAAGCTCTAGTCACCAATTACTCACATTGATTGACTAATACTTTGGAATGGTTGACCAATATTCCTCTTTTTAGAAATTTTATAGTTCCAATATGTTTATGAGAAGGTTTATTGCATAAATGGTTGACCACAAAACCATAATGGTCAACCAATATCTCTTTCAAGGAAGATAATTAAGTTAACTCGTGACAAATTTGGAGGTCAACCATAACATTTTACTAGTTGACCAATTTCCCTAAGTGTTCGACCAATACACATGGTTTATACCCCCTTCCTTTGCCTTACTTCTGTTCTGTTTTCTTATATAAGGCTTCTCAAAACCCTCATATAACTCACTTGTATCTAGCTACCTCCTTCAAAATTTCCTCTTTTATTATAGATCCTCATAATTTACATCCTTTTTAGATAAACTCCTAACTTTAGGATTACTTGATTACATTCATGTTTTTTCTATAAATTACATGATTTTTTCAAGTGTGATTGCAACATATTTTTCATTCTAGATTTTCAAATTTGACTATTTTTTCCAACATTATTTTGAAATTTAGGACTTAATAAATTATAAATTCTTATATGAAATTCATTGCTGGATATTGCAAACATTTTTTATTTGTTATAATTCTAACCCTATTTTGTGATAGAAGGGTACTTAGCCACATTCCATTCTTAGCCCTGTACCTTATTTGAATGTCTTCTTACTATGTATAGTTTTTGCCTATAATTCTCCCTTTTCTACTCCTTAACCTAATCCCTATTACAATCATTTAATAAAATTCCTTTTGATGTATTCATTTGTCTGTTCATGATGAGAGATATTCAGTGTTTGTGCAAGTTTGTAGTAGTGTATTCTTTGTGCAAGAGTTTTAGAGTAAACACTTGATCCTAAACACTTATGTAAAAGAGTGAACGTCATGAAAAAATTCACCAATGCTTAGGCTTGATTTTAATTGAGACTGTTTTTAATTGTCCCCATTCAAATTTATTTGGTGAAAATCAACTTTAATGTGTGTTGTTGTCTAACTCTTTTTCGATCTAAGTTTTAAAGAGTGTGTATGGTTTAATCTTATGAGAAGTGGCTTCATAAAAACTATTTAACTATCTTGTTTCGTTAGTTTTTCAATTGCTTAGGGACAAGAAAAGATTAGGTGTTAGGGAATTTAATGCATCATAATTTGCCTTATTTTTGTAAGATAACGATTAAAGATGCTTTTTGATTGGAAAAGGATTGAACTTAAATCTAAATTAGAAAATTCATGAAGGACAAATCTCAGCAATGATCAAGGTTGAATCAAAGAGATTTGGGTTAACATACTGCATATTTAGATTGAATTATTGAAATTTGGAAAAGTAGTCTGACGTGATCTTAGGCGTGGGTATGTCCAATAAGCATTGCAAGTTCCAAACTTCACATCTACAAAAGAAAAATAGTTTAAAGTTGTTGAAATACTTATCTTGGCGAAATTTGAGTGGAACTCAATGAAGTTCTAATCTAGGGGGTACAAATAATTACAACAACAAGATTTCCACATCGAGTTAAGTGGCTATAAGTAGAGTTAAAGAGTGAAGGAGCAGAGTATCATATCTTTTAGCTACATTTTGTAGCTTCTCAAAGTCCACTTGTTTTCTCCTTTCGTTGGTAGATATTAGAGTGGTTTTTTTAAAAGTTTCCAGTGGTCGAAATGACTACTGTTAGCTAAGTATTTTATTTGTGGTTGAAGAAAGTGGAAACCCTTTTTGGAACTTTGAAGGTTAGGAGGTAATTGAGTATTATTGTAAAAGAATTTCATTTATTCATGTATTGAATTTCTTTTTCATTCTTATTTTTATTATTGTTTTTTACTGATTTATAAGGTGCACAAAAGATTATTAATTGAAATGATCATTTTCTAAATTAAATATTGAATATGTAAACATTTAATTTTTTTAATTGTTTGTAGCAACTAGAAGTTTTAATTTATTGCGTTAGAAATTATAACTCTTAGGAAAAATGTTCAATTAGATTAAATACAACCATGGATTTCATATTATCTCATTTCGATGGTATTTTTTAGAGTTAATTTTTAACTAAATTTTGAATCGTTTCTAAGGTTGTTAAGTAATAAGGTCTCATTGAATTACGCATTTTCAATTAAATCGTTTTAAGGAAAGATAGATATTTAGTATCACATCAAATATATGATTAATGAAATAATTATTTTTGTGCCAATGATCAATTGTAGTTCCAAAAGTGTAAAAGCAATTGTAAAACAAGGTTTATTTTATTGAATACTTTCATTTTATTATGGCCTTTATTTTCCTTATTACAGAATTTGACAACCGAATATTAATTATTTTATTTTGTTATGATTGGTGGATTAAAATTCATCGTGGGATTAACTTTTACTTCCTTATGTTATGTTTATTAGTCACATGAATTTAGGAATTAATTTGGTGTACAACTGATAATTCTACTAATAAGTGAAGTAATTTATTTATGTTAGTCTATAAATAGATTACCAACCAAATTTAGGTAAGTAAACAAGCAACAATCTAAAAATGGCTTTAGGAAATTTTTACAAATAATTATGTTCATTCATCTTAAGGACATTTTAGGATAGAAAATAAATGAAAACAAAAATAAATAATAAAATAAATTTTATTAATATGTCACAAAGGATTATCCATGAAATAAGGACTTTAAATAGTCTAACCAACCCATTTCCACCCATATTACATACATATATAGGAGACAATAGTTAAACTGCAAAGATTACAATGTCCTAATATTTGCACTAACAAGTTACAATTGTTGTGATATGTCTAGACAGTATGACCAAGAGAGGAGAAAATTACGACACCTAACTACTACCTAAAATAACTAAATAACTTACATAATTGATAATGACTACTAAAATATAGTTATCACTACCAGGAGCTAAGGTGAAGTTTGGTTGTTTAAGACTTGTGAATTATGTTGTCAACATTACTACAATTATACTTAAATCATAACGAATATTTTTAGCATCCTAGTTCTTTTACCAATTTTTTAAATAGCTTTATTTCTATAAGCTCCTTACTAAAGTGTGACACCATTGTGTTGTTAAAGTTGTGCATATTATATACTATTCATTTATTAAAAATGAGGGTCTCATAAACCTCCCCTACTAAAAGAATATTAATTCCCTTGTCAATCGTATTTTGACAAAATTTCCGCCTTGTTTAAACTTGTCAACTTTCTTTAAAATTTGGCTAAGTAATCTCCTTTTTCCCTACAAAATACTACATAACATCTTAGGTAAATGAGCAAAGAAATGACACTCTTATCCATGTCATCTATTTAAATAATAGTCATGACAACTCCTATTACTTCTAGCTAACCTGCTGTATAGTAGCTTTTACTTTATGCCAGTGGTACAATAATCAAATGAGATTACAACTCGATATGCAACATCTCATCAAAAGAAGTATGTGTGACTAGAAATTTGTTATTGTTCTCAACTCCCTTCAATTTGCAATTAGCTAATTCATTCATCAAATGTCCTAAAAGTTCTATTTATAGTTACTTTTTCCACCATTAATGGATTGATAATTACCAACTATTGTCTTCATATTTAATCAATAATTTATTCAACTATGTATTTTTTCGATAATTCCTCACATAATATGATCCATTGCATATAAAATAAGTAACATTATGTTAAATAGAATAGTAAGAGATTTAGATATTCTTAACTTTTTCAATTTATCTGGTAATGTGATTACCAACAACCTTGCTACTTCCATTACTATTAGAGATTTTTTCCTTATCATTGTTTAACCTTAAGTTAACTGACTATCAATAGCATACAACGATAAAAGCACATTTTGCTTCTGTAACTTAATTTATGCCCAATATTAGAGTCTCAACGAAAATTTGAAGGGCTTGTCTTCTTCTAGCATGTTGTAAATATCTACTATAAGACAACTGAACATCATAACTAGTTTTAGACTACTTCATTATACCGCAACTTTCATAAGGCTTCTCTTGTTATCTAAAAGATATTGCAAAGTTATAATTGCCCTTGATTTCCCTTGCTAACACCTTCCAAATCTCAATTTATGGATGACCAATATTGAAATCATCATCCATCCTTACACACCATCATAATTTAACATTACCAACTAATTACATATTTGTTAGCATTACCTTGTCAATTTTTTGCACCCTTACAATATGGAATATTGTTACATATCCTATAAAAAAGTGCTCTAGCATTTTAGCATATTAGAAACTATTGCAATACTTTAGTTCTAGGACTTTTAGTTTTGTCCAATTCACCCTAATGTTCTAGGAAATATTTTTTAGAGAAGTGTCCTATCATCTTCCATCACTTCGACCCACATGTTTGCTTCTCCAAAAAGGTCCTTTAACCTTTTATAGATATTTCTTAGTACCTCTTTCATTCTATTTAGCCAATTAATCACAAAAAATCATCTTCTTTCAAGAATAGTCTAAGAATGCTTTGACCAGTCCATCATTTCCCTCAACTGTTCCTTATTTTTTCCCACTATTTGTCACCAACATTTCCTTGTTGTTGTACTTTGATACCATTTGTCAAACGGGTTAATCTGAGGCTAGATATTGGCTTTCAATCCTATTATATCCCAACTTAGTTTCCCAACTAAGTTTTTAGTAAGTTCCACTCGAACATGTTATGTGTAGCCTAGTGAAGAATTCTATCAAGCGCCTTTTGTGCACTTCACCAAAATATTATGTTAACAAATGGTGTGTTATTTGATTTTCACACCTTGGAACTTAGGAAATTTAATCTTATAGAATATAAGTGAAGTAAGTTATTGCTATAAGCTTATAGGTAGATTACAACCAAATTTGGGTAAGTAACCAACTAACAATTTAAGAATGCCTCTATGATATTTTTACAAATGCCATATGTTCATTCATTTTAAGGATGTTTTCAATCCCAAAGAAAAAGAAAGAAAACAAATATAACTAATGAATGAATTCTATATGAACCAATGGATCGTAACAAGTCGTTACTACTAGCAATGACTTCCTCTTTCATTACTTCATCCTTTCTATATCCCTCCCCCTTGTTCTCAGTTACTCATCAAATACCAAGTTACAACTATTGTGATATGTCTAAATAACATGAGTATTAGAGGAGCAAACGAGGACACTCAACTATCAACTAACATAACCAATAATTGCATAACCTATAACAATTAGTAAAATATAATTGTTAGTGTCAAAATTTAAAGTGAATTTTAGTTTTTTAAGGTGTGTTTTGTGATATTGTTATAATTTTACTCTAATTAAATTAATTACCTATACTGCTGCCTTTCCATTAAAATGAATAGTTCAGGCCTTTTCAATATCTTATTCCTTGATAAGTAAAAGAGGGGAGAAGAACAAACTATTATGTTTTTCTTTATGTTAGGGGTGGTGAAGAAGAATGGCAAACTCATGGAGAAGGTAGAAAAGGGAAGCATGAACCCCTAGTCTAAAAAGAAAGTTGTCAGATTGTGCTCCATTTGATAGCTCTCAATCCTTTCTAATAGGGTCTGTTGAGTTAAGGAAGATGAAAGGGTCATTTTGTAACTAAAGATCTATTGTGTTAGAATGTCCTAGAAAGCTCAATAGTTGGATTAGGTAGAACAAAAATTAGAATTGTTGTAAAACTATTGTATGTCCTTGTTAAATAATTTGGATCTAAAGGTTCCCATCTCAAAAGCAATGTTCATATTAGTATTTGACAAATCAAGTAAATTCAAATTAATGTTTGAGTGATATATGAACCTATAGTTAAAGATTTATTTCTCTTTTGAATCATAGAACAAAATTGTGTAATCAACCATTAACCTGAGTTCACTTTAATAATTTGTTCCATACACCATAAAAAATAAAATAAAACTTTAACTAATGTCCTTGCACTATCTCATTGTCCTAAAAAGTTATAGGCTAAGAAATATTGTAAATATTTCAAAATTGGTTTTTTTATATGAATTTTTTGAGGAACTTGGGTTATATAGTGTAGAATCAACAAACCACTCACTCTATAATTTAACATGTTGAAAGTTAGAAGAGTAACCACACTTTGAATTTATAAACAAATCCTTCTTAGCATCAACCTTTTTAATGAACCCCATTGCAATGTTGGATCAATAATTGAAAAAGAGAATACCCTTTTCATCATCCCAAATTTGATAGTCCCCTTTATAAAAAAGTTAAGGTCAGGCTTATCATTAAGCTGAAAGATTATACAGAACTCTATATCAGTTTAAAAAAATAGATAATTTCAAATTAACATAGGTATACCAGCTCATTTGATTTACCAAAGCTTCAAATTCTTCTTTAATATTCAATTCTAGGGTATATATATGAATATACTTACAAGCATAGATTTTTATAAAATTCTTCATACCTTTTTTATCATATTTATACCAAAAATTATTGACATCTTTGATTTTAAGCTTTAGCCAGTTAGCCAATTCTACTTTTTTCCCTTTTTATGTTCTAAACTTCAATAAGGGGCCTTCTTTTTGTTGTTCTAGTTAGAAAGAATCATTTGGTGAATGGATTGGAGAATGGGTTGTAGATGCCTTTGAGGAGTTTTGCTCAGTAATTTTTACTAGAGGCACTTGCATTTCTAATAAGGTGGATTCTTAGGTGGATTTATATGGGTTGTTGAAACTATTCTCTTAACATGTGCTTTGGTTCTTCCCATGGTTGTTCTACCTTGAATGGAAGATGTTGGGATTGACGGATATTGATAGGTCAAGAAATTTTTTTCTTATTGATCTAGGTATGGATGCTTATAGAAGATGTCCCTTGCGTTAGCATTGTATGCAACTGAATTCCTTTAGTTAATTATGCTAGAAAATGGTGCTTCATTTGTGGTCATTTTTGGGTGTTGGTGCGGATGGTATAGATTAGGTGTGTGATACACTGAAACAATGGAATTTTAGAGTTTTATTTGTCGAACATGGTTATGTCCTAGACCGAGTCCTTTAGTATTCCTCAGTATTCCTCTAGACAAATAATTACAGAGACATACACGAACCTAAGGACATACGTTTGTCCAAGTTTACACGAGCGAGTATACTATTCATAAGGTTGTGTCTTTTTTGTGAATCAATGCCATAATCTCTACACATTTACAAATAGTTACACTCTGTATGGGACATAGACGTGTCTAGTACCTACACAATTGTGTACAATTCCAAATGGACATGTCAGATTGAAACAACATCCTACATTTTCCAAACATTTACAGATAGCTACACAATCCTTTCCATACGATCATGTTTGGGTTTACATGAGAATGTCTTTATAAAGATCTTGAATTCCTCAAATTTCATTCTCAAATTTATATAATTTCACATTTTTTTGGTCTTGAAGCAATTAAAACCTAAAAACTGAAAGAAAATCCAAAATATAAGTCAAATAAAATAAAAGATAAAACTTAGGGTGCCTCCTAAGAGCACTTTTGTTTAAGGTCATTAGCTCAATGGTATTGTCGTTCATTCTTCAAAATAAATTACATTAGTTAAATCCATTTCCTCCCTTCTTGTAATGTGTACATTCTCATAGTATGGTTTGAGCCGATGGTCATTAACCATATAGAAATGCATTAGTTATGATGAAGGGTCCAAACCATCAAGATCATAACTTGAAAGAGTAGAATCTTATAATGATAAAGGACAACTTTTTGCCTACTGAAAAATTATCTTTGAGCAATGAGTTTGTCATGTTTTTTCCTTATAGATTCTTGCACTTCCATAGTACTCGTTATGAATCTCCTCCAATTATGATAATTGTAATTTTCTATGATTCCCTCTTTCATCAAAACTCATATTACAATATTTAACAACTCAAAATGCTTTGTATTCTAACTTAATAGGGAGATGGCAAGCCTTGCCATATACTAACTTATAATATGACATACTAATTAGTGTCTTGTAGGTCATCCAGTAAGGCTAGAGTGTGTCTTCAAGTCGCAAGCTATAGTTTTTTTCCCATTGGTCCAACCATTTTTCAGTGATTGATTTGATTTTTTTGTTTGAAACTTTAACTTGCCCACTTATTTATAGATGTTATGATGTATCATTCTTATGAGTCATTTTAGATTTCTTTAAGACCACCTCCATCATTCAATTGCATAAATGTTTGCGTTGATTGGTGAAATTGTTGTATATACCCCAAATTAATTCCCAAAATCTTGTAATTAAACTAGTGTAAGATAGGAAAGTAGGATTCGATCCCATAAAGCATTCTATCTCACTAATCATTATAAAAGTGAATAATTAATAAAAAGGGGTTGTGAAACTTTGTACTAAATAAAATAAAGGGTAATAAAATGAGAGTTTTTAATAAAACAAACCTTGATTTACAATCGATTTCACCTTTTAAAAATATGAATGATCATTAGCATAAAATAATTATTTGATCATCAATCATATATCTGATGTGATACTAAATATTTGTCTTTTCTTAGGATTAGTTAATTCAAAACATATAATTTAATTAAACTTTATTACTTAACAACATTAGGTGCAATCTAAAATTTAATTAAACAATAGATTTAAGGGAAGAAATGCCTTCAAAGCAAGACAAAAAAATATCGCAGTTGCATTTAATCTAGTTAAATGTTTTTTTAAGAAGAAATAATTTATCTCATAGCAAATTAAAGCTCCCAATTGCTACACATGATTAAAAAACTTAAAATATTATTTATTCAACATTTAATCTAACAAATGATTATTTCAACTAGTAAGTTAATCACGTGCATTAGAAATTAATCAAAGATAATCATAATATTAAAGCATAGGAAAGTAATTCAATACATGAGTAAATGAAATACTTCACTATAAGATCCAATTGCCTTAAAATCTTCAAAGTTCTAAAACGGCTTCCACTTCCTTCAACCAAGAATAAAAGATCACCCAATGATGGCCATTCTACCACTAAAAACTAAAGAAAGATCATTATAACATCTACTAAAGAAAGGAAGAAATGATGACTATAAGAAACTGGAACATAGATTCTTTGCTCCTTCACACATTAGCTTTATTTATAGCCTTCAAAACCTATGTGAAAATCTTGCGATTGTGATCCTTTGGATCTCATATACCATAAATTCTTTGATATACTTGAATTTGGCCAATATAAGGTTTTAAACAACCTTTAATAAGTTTTTCTCTAGCAGGTTTGAAGTTTGGAATTTGTAATTTTTATTAAACATGTCCATACCTAAGATCATGTTAGACTGTTTTTTATATTTAACTTTAATTCCCTTAATTCGATCACAACATGCAAAATAAAACATTCTATTAGCCTAAATTCCTTGATTGTTGGTGATATCATTTACTTCAAACTTTCAAATTTGGACTAAGACTTAATCATTTTCTTATAAAATATTAAATTTGAACACATTAAGATAAGATTATGAAGGATTTTAAATGTTAAAAATTAGGAAAAATTATGACACATCATTGATCACTGATTAGGGCTCATAGAGTATCTAAACCTACATAAAATATTAGATTCAAGAAAGCTTGCAACCACTTTTGAATCATTAGTTTGAGTGGCCTTTGCTTCCACCTCCTTTTACACATTATCGATAGCTAAAAAAAATGTAAACAAAATTGAAAAAATAGGGAAAAGGTCCTGTAGAATCGATTCCCTAAATGTCAAAATTTTCACAAGCCAAAATTAGAGTTTGTGGCATCTTATTCCTTTGAGTGATATTACATGTTCTTTAATATTGCTCATAAGCTTTACAAAGTAGGTATGCATATTGAAAAAAAAAGGCCAAAAGAAACCACATTCTAAAATCTTTCTTAGCATTTATTTAGCACCGTATTGTCCTCTACAAACATATGAATGGAAAAATGTAAGGATATATGAGATTTTATTTTTAGGTACACATCTTCATGTTATCAAATCAGTTGCAATGCTTCCACAAATACGGATCATCCCATACATAATTCTTAGCATCACTCTTAATCTTGTGCCTTCAAGCTTTTGATAAATTTGTGGGCAACATAATGCTAGCCAAATCATTCACTATATTTGAATAACATGGAAATTGGACACTCATAGAGAATAGTTACTCATTTGGGAATTCTTTTTATAAATAAAAGTTTGTCCAAACATAAGATAGGTGGTTTAGATGATCTGACCCTCAATTTTCCAAACCTTACCTGTCTTTAGTTTGTAAATCAAATTCTTAGAACAATAAGATCCATCTCATTAATCTGGGTTTTGCTTCCTTCTTTGATAACAAGTATTTAAGAGCTACATGATTAAGAAAACAATGGCTTTAGTACTAAAAAGTATTATTGAAAATTTTCCAAAGTAAAAGCTACTGTTAACAACTATTTTTTCAATTGTTGAGTAATTTCTCTAGGTTTTATTTTAGTTTATAGACGTATAGAAAATAATATGAGGCACTTTCTTCAGTCTTTGTCCCAAAATAACTCGTACAACTTTGTCACTTACATCACACATAAGTTAGAAAGATAATTCCCACTTAGACAATTAAATAATTAGGGCTAAAACTATTAACTTTTTCAACTTGTTAAAGGCTTCTTTACTATCATTATTGAGTTAAAAAATAATATCTTTCTAGAGTAACTTACATAATGGGATGTTATTTTTAAAAGATCTTTGATCAACCTTCGATAGAAACATACATAACCAAGAAACGAGCTAACTTCTTGCATACTAACAAGGTAAGGAAAACATTGAATAAAACCTCCTTTGGCCTTTTCTCCCTAGAAGAAACAACATGCCCAAGATTATAGCTTGTTCTACTATAAAATGATGTTTTTCAAAATTAAGAACTAGGTTAGTTTCCACACATCTTTGTAAAGTCAAACTGAAATTATGTAAACATTCACAAAAAGAGCCTCCATGAATGGAAAAATTGTCCATAAAAACTTCCATGTTTTGCTCTATATCATTTGAGAATGTGCTTACCATACATTATTGAAAGGTAGCTGGTGTGTTTCAAGTGTTGAAAGGCATTCATCTATACATAAAAGTTTCGAAAAGATAAGTGAAATTTGTTTTCTCTTGATCTATAAGAGCAATTGCAATTTGAAAGTATTCTGAAAAACGATGAAGAAAATAGTAAAATGGTTTACCAGCTAAACTCTCCAATATCTTATCAATAAATGGAAGAGGGAAATCGTCTTTTTGGGTAACTTAATTCATCTACTTGTATAGGGCTAAAGCTATCTCCATCCAACACACTAAAAACACCAAATTTGGTGTTTTGGTGTTTTAAATCTACTCCAACCAATACACAAAATTTACATTTCCAAGACCACCATTTTGATGTAATGAATAGAAGCACACAAATTTTGGTGTGTTACTATTCATGCACCAAAAGTTGTAAAATGACATCTTTGACCATTTTCTTATTTACATATTCTTTTTATACCCTTATCACATTTTGATATATTCACATAATTTTTTAAGTAATTAAGTTCAAAATATATATTACTTTATACAAAATATGTCATTACAAAGATCTCGTTGAGACGTTTAAAATGAAACTAATATTGAATATCATATTAAATTTATTTTTAATATTTATTTATAATTCTTATTTATAAGTGTTATAAATTCATTAATAAAATATTTTAATAATAAAAAGTAAATTTAAAATAAAAGGTACATAAAATCAAAGTAAAATAGACCAAAAATCAGATTTTGAAAAAAAATTTAAACCTAACGAAAATGCTTGAAACTACAACTAAACTAAAATAAATTACAAATACAACTAAACTCGAGATTACAGTCAAACCAAAATTACAACAATATTGATTTTATATGTTAAATAAAGAATATATTATTAATTAAGAATAATATTTTATTTTAATTTTATAAATAAAAAATTCATAAAAATGAATTATTGTATAAATATAAATTAATATAGTTAATAACTAAATTATTGTAGAATATTCTTATAAGATACTTGATCACCAAATTTGGTGTAGAATGGTTAGAGTGTAAAAAAATTTGGTGCAAAAAGATTCCTGAAATATTCCTTTTTACACTAAATTTGGTGTAAAATTTTAGTGTAATGGTTGGAGATGGCCTAACTCAATCGCTATCTAAAATTGGGTAGATTATTCCAGCTTGAAGGTGCTTCAAAATTTCTTTCACTACCTCCTTCATTGGGGGTTCTAATCTTCTTTGAGGTTGCCTTATGGGTTTAGTTCCATCTTCTAAAAGGAGCCTATACATACAAGTAAAAGGGTTAGTACGTTTAATATATGCTACCCTTCATCTAATGGCCATTTTAAAATTTTGTAAAGCCTCCACTAATCTTTCCCCTTGCATGAAAGTCATCTTGCTTGAGATTTAAAGTATCTCCTTCTCGCAAGAATATATGCTTTAAATGTTCCAGTAATGGTTTTGACTCCAATTTTAGTGCTCATACTACTAAAGGGATGAGTTGGTCACTAAGCATAGGCACATCGAACTCCAAATTATATAATGTCAGCACCTGTTTTATTTCCACAAAACTGTCCAAGGCTACTATACACTCCTACAAACAAATTAAAGGAAATATTAATATCTTCATCATTAAAAAGACTTTCCATCACAATTGTCTCTAGTTCATCCTTCCCATGGATTTCGATTCAATTTTGTGCTAATGAATCCAAAATATCAACTATAAAGAAAAAAAAAGTCATCGTTAGGATATTTCATTATGTTATATACATTAAACTAAACAGTATCCCTATAAAATTCCATAATCAAAGTACCATTGTGGGAATCAATTTTTTTTTCATCTTTAAAAATGGTCTTCCTAATAAAATTGGTGTTGATTGGTCATCGTTTACTATATTTGAATTATAGAAGTTAGCGAGAAAATTCAACTTTTCTTTAATATGCATAAGAACATCCTTCACTATCCCCTTGGGATATACATAGGACCTATCTGCTAATTGAATCACCCCCTCATCTTTTCTAATTGTCCTCAGTTAAGATTTAAATAAATAGAATAGGCATGATGTTTATAGATGCATCTAGATCTAGCATTGTCTTTTTCACCTTGGAACCACCAATAATGCATGGTATGGAAAACATACTTAGGTCTTTACATTTTTTTGGAGGGTTTTTTAGTTGACAACAAATACATTTTTGCTAACCTTACCTTTTCAATCCCTTTCTTCTTTTGTTTTCTTTTCATCATACGAAATTCCTTTAAAACTTTAGCATATATAGATACTTGTTTAATTGTATTGAAAGGGGAATAATTACTTCACAATTTTTAAATGTATCATACAAATTAGCATCTCTTTACCATCTTTGGTTATCCTTTAAATTTTTCCTAAAAAGGAGGAAGTATAGCTAAAGGCGGAGTATACAACTAATCCTTAGATGTGAGTAAGCTTTCCTCTGATTCAACATGTTTAATGTCTTTTGTACAAGAATTTCATAAAGGAGAGGCTTTCAAGGCTTGTTATATTTGCTTTCCACTTCACAGTGTAATAACATTGGAACTCTTGTTAGGATTTACTATAGTTTGTGATGGTAGTTTATTCGAACCTTGAGATTCCAAGCAACTGACTACAGTGGCTAACTTACCAATTTGATTTTCCAAATTCTGAATACTAGCTTTTGTTTCTTGATGGAATTTAATAGTACTAGTAGCCAAAGCTTTGATAATGTCTTTAAGAGACATAATTGAGTCAGAATATTGGGCTTGTTGTGGTTGTCTCAAAGGATGTGATTGTCAATATTACTGCAAATTGGTTATAGGTTGATTTATTGGTGTATTACCATAATGAAATTTTGGATGGTCTCTCCAACTAGGATTATACATGTTTGAATATGGAATTATTGATGATGAGGTTATCCTAGGAAGCTTCCTGCTACATTCTGTTATTATATCGAACCTTCTTATAACATGGGATATATATCAGTTGGGTGTCCTGTTATTGAGTATATTTTGTAAGGCTTTACTCCTTCCATTTTTTCCTACAACCAATTAATAGACAAATGCAGTAAGATCATCCATACGTTTTCAAAAGAAGAGACATTTACCTTATTAACTCAGCAAGTTAAATAGTCTATCCTAGCGTTGAACTGTTGGGAACTGGATTCTATATTATATCAACGTGCGAGCACATCTGGTGTTTTTTCAATAAGTTCTCCTCAACTCATAACATCAATAACACTCCTATCAGTCGATAGAAGTCCTTTATAAAAATACTAAATCAAGAGTTGTTCATTAATTTGACGATGTGGACAACTGACATATAGCTTTTTAAAATGCTTCTAATATTCATATTATGATTCACCATTATGATGTCAAATGCCACAATTTCCTTCCTAAAGTTGGTAATCTTTGAAGTCAAATTTTTTTTCCAAAAATTACTTCTTGATTTTGTTCCATGTTGCAATATTAGTGCGTGTTAAGTAGTATTACAATCTTAGGCATTATCCTCTAAAGAGAATGGGAAAGATCACAATATAATTTGATCTTCGGGCTTCATTCTTATGCACACTACATAGAATAGTTAAAGATCTTTGTATAGATCCTTAACTACAATACCATAAAAATTCAACAATAAATGAATTAAATCATATTTTAATTCAAGGGTGGAATTTGCTTAAAAATTAGGAAAAGTTATATAATGAACTTGTTGGTTCAAATATGGTTCAATGAGTTCTTATAGAGATCAATTGTTCACTATAGTTTCTGTCATTTCACCAGTTATAACACTTTGTTGTTTCTAAATCTTAGTTTCTTTCTTTAGATTTTTTGTAGTCATTTTGATATCCAAATTATATTGTAAATTAGTTTCCTTTGAAGATCTTGCAATGAACATACAAACTTAGAATTCCCTAGAAATAACCCCAAATTTTGGTGTAATTGTTGTTTATAATCTAAATTAATTCTTATATTTCTACAATCAACAAACATAATTTAGGGAAGTAGGAGTTGATCTCACAAGGAATTCTAGTTTGCCAATCATTATGAAAGAAAATAATTAATAAAGGTGTTTATGAAATTTTGTAATAAGGAAATTAAAAGCAATAATAAAATAAAAGTATTTAATAAATCAAACCTTGGTTTACAGCTTCTTCTAACTTTTGGAACCATAATTGATCATTAGCATAAAAATAAATATTTCATTAATCTTATATTGGATGTGATACTAAATATTTTTCTTTCTTTAGGATTAGCAAATTGAAAGCATGTAATTCAATTAACCTTTATTACTTAATAACCTTAGATACAATCCAAATTTTAATTAAACTATAGATTTAAGAAAGAAAGACCATTGAAACAAGATAACACGACATCTATAGTTGAATTCAGTCTTATTGAATGCTTTTCCTAAGAGTAACAATTTTTGACGTAGCAAATTAAAACTCCTAGTTGCTAAAAATGATTAAATGAATTGAAAATTTTTATATTCAATATTCAATATAGAAAATGATTATTTCAATTAGTAATATAATTGAGCACCTTAGAAATCAATAAAAATAATTATAAAAAGAAGCACAGAAAAGCAATCCAGTATATGAATAAATGAAATACTTCTATAATAAGACTCCATTGTCACCTAATCTTCAAAGTTCCAAAAGGGCTTCCGCTTCCTTCAACCAAGAATAAAATACTTAGCCAACTATGGTCATTCTTACAACTAACATATAAAGAAAGATTGCTCTAATGTCTACTAAACAAAAAAGGAAAAAAGAGGACTTTGAGAAGCTAGAAGATGGGATGACTTGCTCCTCTAAACTTTGGCTCTATTTATAACCACTTGACCTCATGTGGAAATTTTGTTATTATAATTCTTTGGATCCCTTAGAGCATAACTTCACTAATTTCCACTCGGATTTGGCCAATATAAATATTCCAATAACTTTAAACACTTTTTCCTTTTAGAGATGTGAAGTATGGAAATTGCAATGCTTAATAAGCATGCCCATGCTTGGGATCACACTAAAATACTTTTTCATATTTCAATAATTTGATCAAAATCTGAAAAAGAATGTTTTATCAGCCTCCTTGGTTCACCCTTGACCATTCTTGAAATTTCTACTCCATCTAATATCTGCAAAA
>JAOSBN010000179.1:11526615-11541367 GCA_027563595.1 Erythroxylum suave | reverse complement strand
TCTGCTTTTCATTCTGTCTTATTTTGTTTGTCATCAAAATCTCTTTATACGTGAAGTCAAAATTCTGACTTAACAATTAACACCCTAAGTCATATTTCACATTATAATATCCTTTGATATAATTTATTTTATTTTGTCATGTATGTATTCAATTGTCTTATTAAGAGTCAGTTGCCACCTTTGAATACATAATTTTTCTTATGTAAGTTACCAATAAAAATGACTTTCCTTGTTTTAAATTCTCTCGAATTAAATTAAATTTATTTTCTTAGAATTATCCCATAAAATCATATTTAATAGAATTTTTTGGTAACATTCTAGAGTAGCAAACCTTAAATTTAATTTTTAAGAATTAAACAAGTCCTAAGGATATATTATAAGGCTCATCTAACCTCTAGTGTGTTGTAAAAGTAAGTTGAGACCTTATGACTTACACCAATCCCTTTTCATGGTTGTTTTTGCACACATAATAAGAGTCGTGTGCTACAGTATTAACTCCTTTTTATTAGAGTGTATGTCTTTTTTTTGATATAACACCATACAAATGTTGGTTTAAAAGTACTTAATGTTTAACATAAATTCACTTGTCTACTCTTAAATTCATCTTCTTGAACTCTCATATGGTAACTTAAGACAGATATAATGACAATCTGATCACTTCAAACTTTTTCTTTTCTACTTATTATTTAAGTTGGCGTTTTTGGTTTAAGTGCCTTGCTCTTGCTCTCAATTGTCACATTGATAATAAACTTAAGTTTTGCCTCATTTCTAGACATCATAATTATTAGAACTGGTTACCCAGATAAGAGGGTCAATCATTTATCTGTCTAATATACTCTTTAATTTATAGATAAAATATATCATATAAAGTAACCATTTTTGAAGTACTACGTAATGCTTATTACTTAATAAACAATGTCAACTCATACTTGTATTTAAACCTAACAATTACATTGAATGAACATATATGGAGAAATATTAATCAATGACATTTCAATATCTTTATAATCTTTGTGACTTCATATGCCCAATGTATGAACCTCAAAATATTGGGTTTTTCATTAAGCATGCCACTACATCTTATAAACATATGCTTCATGATCACTTCTCCTTATGCAATTATATCTTTCACATAAGTGTACATAGTATCTATATGTTTGGTTTTACAATAAAATTGAGGGTCTTTAGTATAAGCAATTGTTATTTAAATGTGATAATTGATTATTATTGGACTAGTCTTGCATTTAATGACTCCTAAATTAACCAAGAATTGTTTGTGCCACATAGATTCTTATACTGCTGTTGAAAATACTATAAAATTAGCTTTGTTTGTGGATAAGGCAACATATGATTTTGTTTACTTTTTCTATGATATAACATTATTGTTAAGTAAGAAAACAAATTCTGAGGTATATTTTCACTTATCTAAATCTCTTCCCTAATTTGCATTTGTATACCCTTATATATGTGGATCGTTGCCTTTATAACATAATGTATAATCAACATTAGTTGTTAGATGCATTAATATTCTCATTACTTCTTTCTAATGTGCTTGTCATGGGTTTGATTGACATCTTCTCACTGTTTAAATAGCATAACAAATAGCTAGCCTTGCATAAATCATAATATACTTAAGACTTTTAACTATATTGGAATAAGGAACTTACTTCATTTGCCCTCTTTCTTGTGGTGTATAAGGGAAAATTTCTTACTGAGACCTTTGTCATTATATCTTAAATTCAAATAACAACTAGTATTTGATTTGCTTGAAAAACTTACAAGTACGTAAGATGTCATTCATATAAAAATAAAATCATAAATTTTTCTTTGGATTTTTTAGTATGTACAAAGTGATTTTCATAATGTATATGAAAATCATATGAAATAATTATGTTATGAAAACAAATATACTACTACCTTGAGGACTACTTCAGACTATAAATCAAGTTTAGTAAATGACACATTTTAAATTCTTAGCCTCTGTTATTGAAACCTATAGTTTGTTATATATAGATTTCTTCTTCTAGTTCTTCATATATAAAAGTAGTCTTTACATTTATTTGATGTAATTTAATATCCAAACTAGTTACTATAGCCAAGATTAGACGAATTGAAGCAAAACTTATAATAGGTAAAAATTTCTCATTATAATAAATTCCCTTATGTTGTGTATATCATTTAGCTATGAGATATGGCCTTTACCTTTTAATAGTACCATCAACTTTTATTTTTATCTTAAGATACCATTTGTTCCTAATAGTTTAGTGCCCATTGGGGACATCAACCAAGTTCCATACTTCACTCAAGCTTAAAGAAGTCATTTCTTCTTTCATTACTTTCATCTATTCGTCTTTAGCAAAACCAGTAAGAGCCTCATGTACATTCCTCATGTACATTCCTTGGCTCATCATCTTCTTGTCAGATAATCATTTGAATTTCACCTTTAATTTCAAAATGAATTCTGAATGATTACTTTGATGTAAATAAGGCTTATGAGAAATAGATTCATGAATGTCATTATTCGTCCTCCTCAAATCAAATATAGTAGGTAAACTTTTAACGGATTGCAACCTTAATTGACCATGAGTTAATCCTTTAAGTTCAAGAATACTCCCACTAAGATAAAGTTGCACTTCATAATTTCCCATAATAGAATCATTATAATTAAGAGAATTTTATGAAAATAGGTCCTTTCCTATTTTAATGTAATTTTGGAAAATCATTTTCTAAAAAAGATGACATCTTGTGATTTAAATTCAATTACTCCTTCATCACTTTATTCACTGATTAACACATATCCCTTTGATTTTTTTAGAGTATCTAATAAAATACTTTTCTTCCCACATAGGCATATTTTCTTATATTTGTGAGACAAGTCATGAACATAGGGAACATACCCATATGTTTTAACTTTTCATATAAGATTGTCTACCTGTCTGTAATTTATATGAGGTGTTTATAACTATTTTTATATACTCAATTAAGTATATAACTGGTTGTAAGTAATATAATATTCTAATAAGTGATTGAAAATTTTACTTATGCCATCATGGACCTATCAATTTCTAGTAACATTCTATTACATATTTTTGTAATGTCATTTTATTATGGATTCGAAGAATGGTTAACTATCTTCTTATTTCTTTTTCATCACACAATATCTTGAATCTATTAGAAAATATTATAGTCCTCAGTCAATTTTTAGTGCTTTTATTTTCTTTTCTAATTAATTCTTATCCAAATTCATCTACTTTGTGAAATAATCTAATGCTTCTAATTTATGAGAAATCAAATAAATATAACCCTACTGAGTATAGCCATCTATAAAAGTGATGAAGTATACAGCGCCGTATCATGGCTTTACATTCATTAGTCCACATATGTCAAAATGAATTAATTACAATGGATAGGAAGCTCATGTTCCCTTTACAAATGGATTTCTTATCATTTTATGAGAATAACAATGTTCACAAATGGATAAACCTACTTGATGTAAATCACCTAAAAGGCCTTCATTAGCTAATCAACCTATTTGATTTGGATAATGTGATATAATCTACCATGCCACAAAATTGTATCATTATTGAAATTACTAGATGATTCAAGCAAGAATAAATTATCTTATTATTTGAATGGACAACATTTAAAACAATAAAACCATCCAATATAAAACTATAATCACAATAAATGATTATGAGATACAAATTCACACCAGTAATATGGAAATTTACTACAAAACTAAGACTCATTAATACCAACATAAAAATAAGATTTGGTCAAATATATGGAGCAAACAACACTTTATGTAAGATTAGTGAATCAACCACCACACATTTGTAATTCGTAGGCTCTAATCCTTTGTGCAATAACCATTGTGTTTTCCTTACATAAATCCATCATATTATATATAGGATTGTCATAATTCTATAAAATAATACATATCCTTTGTTACATGGTTGCTAGTGAACCTACAATCCACAAAGTGTGTGATTTAGTTAGAAAAACATAATAAGAGACATTCATAGAACAATTTTATGTACAATATAATTGTACCTTTTTAGGCTCATTATAATCACGAACAAGGAGATCCTTATTGTTATAATTAAAGCATTTAAATATTTTCATATTATGATTTTCAAAAGGACATTTTCTTGTTGGTTCATCCTTGCCTTTTTTGAGTCTTGAGTATAATGATTATTTTTCTAACCCTTTTTTCCATTTTGTCCCATAGCTTACACTTGCTGCTCATCCAATATCATTACTAGCACCTTGTAATTTGATTATCATGTTTCATATGTACCTCAAATGCTTTTTCATTGCATGTTCTAATGGCTTTTTATATGTGTCAAACTTGATAGTGAGTGACATCAATTTATTCACTAAGATACTTCTAAAATGTGCAACTAAAACAATCCATATGTTCTTAGCAGTTTCATATTTTTAAAACTCATGTATTATATCATTATCCATGTTGCTCAACATTGTAATGCGAGCCATTGAGTCCTTCCTTCATATTTCATAAGCATTACGGTCCCTTTTTTGTTGAGTCATGTTACCTTCCTAAAAGATATCTATAACTATATTTAATGGTTCTAAAGCCTCTTGCTCTTCTAGTACATATTAGATTTTCATGCTCTAGATTTCATAATTTTGGCTATTTAGTTTCTCACCCTTATTGAGTTCAACAATAATATTGTTTAATGTAGTAGCCATAATTAAAAAACCAAGTTTCTACAGGAAGAAAGGAATAGGATACATTCACATCAATGTCATGTCATACATATATGATAAATAATCATATTTTAATTGCCTATGAAATCATAAGATCATAGATGTTCTCAATCATCATTCATATAACAATTGAATATTAATTATTGTGACAACTAAATACAAATTATCGTGTTCAAGAAGAATTACTAAGTCAAAAATTCATATAAAATATGCACTGATAAATTGAAAAATATCAAGTTTGACATACATAAATGAACATAATTCATATAGTTCAGTATAATTATCATGATCATTAACAAGAACATCATCTAAATATAATAGACCCTATGTAGAATAGAGTAAACTAATTAACGTGATAAGGCCCTTGAAACTCAATATGCAATTGCTTTAATTATTTGGATCCAAAGATCGATTAGATATAGAGTTATAATCAAATCTCTTCTTTAAACTTCTTTCATAGCATCATCACTAACCAATATGTTTTTGAATTAGGCAAATCTAAATTTTAAAGCATGCTTAATGGTTCACTTTCTAGTTGCAGCAACACTAAGAGTAAAGTTGTGTACTTCACTTCAACACCAGCGAAATCGAAACAACCTCTAAAATATAGTTCTTATATCAAGTGAGAGATCTTCTTTAGGTAACAATTACATTTAGAATATTTATACTAACATGATAATGAACTCATTTAATATGTGTTGTAGTTCCCAGAAATATGGGTGTCTATATCATAATTGACATGTTATTAAAAATAAATTTTCAAGAATTGGAAACCGCTTACAAAGCTCAAAAATCATAAAACATATGATTTGTTTAACACAATAATGAACTCATGCTCATAGTCTAATAAAATTTATTGTGATTTACATAAAATATCACTTTCAATTATTATTTGAAGGAATCAAATTAATTAATTATAACCGTTTATTTTTAATAAGAAACGCACTTCTAATTATCATTAAACTAATCAAAGTTATTTATGAATTTGGTTTAATTAGAAACTTGTTTCTAAATATTATCATTTAAATTTTAATAATAATTTTAATTTAATTACAAACTTATTTGTAATTATTGTTAAACTTGTATATTTAATAATTTGATTCCAATTAAAAACTTATTTCTAATTAAGATTAACTAATCAATCTTAACTTTATTGTAACATACCACTCAAAATGATCAAATCTCCTCATTTCATTCACAAAATAAACTTACTTACATTATGTAATGTAAATGTATGGAGATGAATTGTACCATTATGATTCATATCCATACATTTACGTTACATAACATTTGAGAATTTACAACTCCATACAAAATGTTAACATAAAATGAGAAGCTAAACACACAAATCCTAATTAGACTCCTCAGAAATCAGCTGACCACACATTTGCGCCATTCTTGTTCTCAAATTGATAGTACTAGAATTCTACTTGGTTGCCTTGGATGTTAGAACTCCTTTATACTTAAAAATCAATGTTGCAATTTTGATGAATTTGCGAACTCAGTAAACGAACCATCATCGATGTGCTTACTCTAGTCATAACACAAAGTCAAGTATATAATCAATTTCAAGAAGTTTAACACATTAGCTAGAATCAAATCCCACATCACATTGTGTCATATTTCATCAAGTGCAAGGACATGTATAAAAACTTTCATAAAACTATTCCAGAACAATCCATTAATTCATCTCAACCATTCATATGATACATGTAAAGTTATATATATACAAATTCACATGTGACTCCATTTTTATTTTACTTTGTTATAACCAAGCACCTATTTACTGTCCCGTATCCATTATGGTTATCGGGCTCATTTCACTTACTATCCCATATCCGTTGTGGATATCGGGCTCATTATTAACTGAGCCTGTGGCTCTTTGTGTACAATTCCTGAACGTAAAGCTCTTTTTCATGTTGTTCACTCCGATCACAACTCTTTTATCTGATCATGCATATCAATGTAACGGAATGCATAAATTCACATAATATGCTATCAATACTTTTCATTCAATGTGTTCATGTCATTTATCACATTCTTCATACCTGAGTCTAGGATTAAACATTCAGTTGAGTAGACATTCCATAGTACACCTACAATTTGCAAACACTTCCATAAATAGTCCCAAGTATCAAACCCCTCGGACCAATAATGTTCAGAATCATACCAATCATATAAGTAATCGTTCAATAACTGAAAGTTAACTTAAAAAATTCAATCATGGTGAGAAACATCTAGGTTAACTCATAATACGCTCCAGATAAGCTATTGCCTTGATGATCCAGCAATGTCTGGATGCTAGCAATTGACTTTTGCATCTAAGGTCATGCAATACACATATAGTCCACATATTACTAAGTTGCTCAATCAAATGAATATTCAATCATGCACATGTATATGTATCATGCTCAATGTATGCTTAGTTGACTTTCCAAGTATGTGTCCTTATTCACAATCTTGACCATTCAAACATCATAACTTGTATATAACTAGTTGCAATTAGGCTTATACCTTAAGTAAACTTGATTACTCTAAATTCATCATTCGTACATTTACTAACCCTTTTCTAGCAATATATTCACACAAAATTTTCCCCATTCTGATTCATTTATATCTAATACACATTACTCATATCCTTTAGATCATAATTGCTTTTATAAGAACACCTTTATACCTTTAACAACCCATCATTTCCAAATTTGAACATATTGATAGTAAGACAATCCATTCCTTAAGTTATAACATCAATTAATAACCTAAACTATCTAACCTTAATCAATTAATTAAGCAACTACTTGAGTTCATTTCAAGCCCTAATCAAATCCAAATGCACCAAAGTAAAGTGACTTATCCTCGTGTGATTTAACAATTACACAAAACAGAAAATTTTCATTTCAAAGTATTGCCCACAATTGTGGGGGACCTTCCCTTGATCGTGGGATGAGTGCCCCAAATTGTACTATCCAATTTTTCTTAATTTTCTAGATTCTAACACCTTCATATCAAATTCAAAACATCTTCATACTAGTCTATTAATTATGTCTCAATTATATCTTAATAATACTTCAATTCCTCATCAATTTCATCTCTAATTGCAACTCAAAATCATTCAATTGGCAGCTCATAAACTATTTATCTATCATGCATACAAAAACAAAATAGAAACTTTCATTCACTTAATCTCATCATACACGTAGTCCTAGTTTTTTTTTTCCAAATTAAAGAACACTTCACTAGCACCTTTCTTTAGCATAAATTCACCTTCATTTAAACATATCTCAATCTAAATCATCCATATAGCAACCTATAACCTACAATTCTCATGCATCAAAAACAAAATAGAGAAGTATCTAATTCATGTATCATTTTCCAGCATACTTCATAATCAACCTGCAATCCATCCAAATTCAATTATCATAAACTTTATATTACAACATGCCACAAAGATCAGTACTGTACTTACTTGTTTAGCTTAAGTTACACCTTATTTCATCAAGTTTACTTTTTGTTATATGCATGTAAGATCATCTCAAATACAAGGTGGGAATTGGATGGGTTTTTAACAAGGATAAAAGACAATAGTAAAAACCAAAATGTTCTGGTTCTATAACTATCTTGTGAAGGGTGAAAGCATGGATTTTTTGTGTGATAGTTAGACAAAAACTTAAGCAAAACACAGGGATGTGAGGTTATGGTGCTTTGGTGATGAGAGGAAAGAAGAAGAAGAATGAACCCAGCAGAAATTATACTTGCAGTAGTAACTCATTAGGTACTAGGGGTCACCATTTCATAATGACATTTGTCACCTACGTATGCATTCCATTTGTCCCATGTATAAGCTACCTAATGTCAACAATATCCTAGGCCATTTGTCACTCAATCATTGCTGCCATTTGTCAGTTAACTTCCTATGCCAAATGTCACTCAATTCTACTACCATGTGTAACTTATTTCATAGGCTTAGTCATCCTAAATTTTCATATGCCAATTTGACATTTTTCCTAAACTAAATGCACATTTTAATTCATCAATTTTCCAATTTTAACAATTAACTCCAAACTACTAATTATAATTCACCTAACCAAAATTCAAGACATAAGCAATACACAATTCACAGCGTTATCATTTTAAACCTTTCATACCCTAGAATATGTCATTTAAGTGCATATACAATCTTGGCAATATTTATTAAATCATGATTCATGTGTGTATGTGAATATTATGCATGTGAATGAAATGCACTTCATAAATTCTCAAATGATATGAATTAATAGTCTAAGATTTTAACCCTCAGTAACTTTTGGAACTCAGGCTATTACATTTATAATTTGTTAATACATGTAAATTTAGAAACTTAATTCTAAATTAAAATTATATATATATATATAGATAGATAGATAGATAGATAGATAGATAGATAACTCTCTAAACCAATTATTTTAAGACCCAAATATAGAAAGTTGTTGACCATATCTATTTTATTTATGTTTTCCATCCTATACTCTAATTATTTCTCTTGTTTCTAAACACCAAAACAAAATATAATGGTGCAACCCAAAGGAAGCAATGTTAGGGATACTCTAGTGTCTCCTGAAGGAGAAAATGGCAATGCCATGTTTTTCTTTTTTTGGCAATGGCGGTGATGTAAGCGTGGTGTTATTATAAAGTTCTTCTTAGGCGTCAAATTTATACTATAAGTTGGGCCTAGTCCTTTGCACGATAATCTCCCTTTTCACGACAATCTCACTTAAATCAATTTAAGTAAGACTCAGCTTTCGTCACATGATCATCAATCAACTAACTTGTTCTTAAAGGCCATATGATCCTCGCAATGTTTAATTCTCACACACTTGCAATATTATTGAAAAGCACTAAAATAACAAAGGCAACAACAGAAGCATGAAAAGTATACAATAAATGCCAACCATTATTGTTTCCCTCAAAGTATACAAAGGAATGCTCTCTCAATCTATGTTATAAGGAGCAAGGCCCAGATAAGTTATGTATAGGCTCCTTTGGCTTGATGGCCAAGTTGCAATTTAGAATCCTTACTGAACTTAACTACCTAGATCATAACTTATCGTTATTATATTATATCACGATAACCAATAAGATAACATCCCCATCTAAATAGGACTATGTTTGATTGGATTTAGCTACATCACAGCTAATAAGATAAGAGATTACACTACAAGAAAATTAAAAATTACCAACAAAAAATTCTAGACAGAAGAAATTTTGTAGCAAATTGGAGACGAAAATTTATTTCTATTAGTAAATATGTCGAGAAAAATGGTATTTTGCAAAGGAAAAAATCCCTCGGTAAAGGTGGAAAGAATTTATGCGCAAAATTTTACTAACGGAATTTAGCGACAGAATAGTGAAAGTCATCGTAAAAATAGACGGTAATGGTTTGTGGTAAAAATAAACAACGAAGTTTAATGACAAGAAATTTTCGTAGGGAAATTATCTACAGAAACTCCATTGAGTCGGTAATTTACCTACAAAACTATCATTTTGTCGATAAATTTAAACAACATCAGTATTGTTGTTTAAATTTAAAAGAAAACGACATCATTTTATTGTTAATTAAATTAAGCATCCGAAGCCCCCCTGTGGTTCTTCTTCATCTTTTTAATTTTCTTCTTCTTCATTGCTCCTTTACGCACTGTCTTCTTCCATTTGCAGTCATCATTGCTAATCTTCTTTCATTCTTCCAGCAATCGATTCCATTGTCTTGGGTTTTCTGCCTCGAGGTTGGTTGTCAACTTACTACTCTTGGGTTAATTGTTTTGTCTTCAATTTTTGTATGTGAACCGTTATATGTTTAATGTCTTGGCGTGTGGATTGAGTTGTGAGGGATTATTTAGGTTGTTAATATGTCATTGTTTGTTGTTATATGGTTATGGTGCTGAATAATGGAAAAAGACAGTTGTTTTGAAATAAACTAGGGATAAATTTTAATAGCGTACCAAATGTTCGATGAAATTTCCACAAGAGGTCTCTAACATCGGTTATAATGTGTATTCTTTTACTAACTTGTGATCTATTACTTATATTGAATCGAAGTTATTGAAAATCTAGTTGCAATTTAAATTTTATTATTTTTAACTCTCTACCAATGTCGAGAGTATCTTGTAGATTTTTAGCATAAAAGAATGTTTTATAATAGAGAATTTCCAATTCAATAGTCTAGTTGTTTAAGGAGCTTTTTGTATCCTTTTATTACCCTTAATGCATAATATTAAGGATAATATTGTTCTAAGTGTTGGGATAGACTAGAGTTAAATCTAATTCCATTAATTATTTGTCATTTTTTATATATTTTTGGATTTTATTAGCTTATGGGTTTAGGTTCTCATTAGTACCTTTAGGTTGATGAAACAGGTTTATACATAATTTAAAGTTGAGATTGAGTGTTAAAAATTAAATTCATAATATAATTAAGCAGATGTTATGCAAATCTTGACTTTGTGAATAATATGAAAATGAATTTGTTAAGTAAAGGACATGAGTGATCTTATAAGGATTGACGCATTCACAAAATTTTTTTTTCTTATGTAGGTACGTTATTTGATTATGAATTTCTAGAACTTGAATGTCATCTTTTTGAAATTACATGTAAGATGCATACAAATGTTAAAGATGATAAAGTCACTTAGGATTTAAATTCAAGCCAAATTGTAGCCCTTCTATGCATTAATATATTAGTGCGTCCTCTTTTAGCCTAATTTGAAAGCTTTTTCTTTGTAATCTTTCCTAAATAACCTTAAGCCTATAAAGAAAAATAAGTATTTAATCTTTAATTCATAATGTTTTTACTTGTATTTTGATGTTATACAAATGAGATGTAATGAAATAAGTAAAGGGAAAATGAATAAAAGAAGCAATGAAAAAAAAAGGGAGTTTGGTTGTAATTCAAAAAGAAGCAATGTAATAGCCCTAACTTTCTTTTGCATTTGTTTTTATATGTTTCATTGATTTTTGCTTAAGTTTTACGGTAAAAGAAGCCTTAAATTTATGGATTTAAGTGTTTTGAAGCTCTTTTACTATTGGATTATGATACCTACTGCTAGTTTATACTTACTCATAATGCAACTATAAAGCCATTTAGTTTTAGGGAAGTATCGGTTACCATAATTTCCTTCCTTCCTCTTATTTCTTAGGATTTCATAGTTCTTTTATGTTTTGGACATTAAGGGAAATGTACAAATCTAATGTAAGGGAGGGAATTAAAATGTTATACTTATTAGTTTTGTTATCATTAACTTATTAAGGAATAATTATGGTAAATTTTAACTTTTGGTGAGCATTAATTGAGGCAAGTCATTTTTTTGTAAAATTAAATATTCATTAACTCAACAAGAGTCTGAAGTATGTATAAGTAAAATTAAATGTTCATTAACTTAATAAGAGTATCTAGTATCAAGCATGTCAAACTTCATTAAATTGACAAGATGTAACATATGATTCATTGTCATATGCAAAAATTTTTCATATTAAGCAAATGTTGTGCTTAGTGTTTAGAGAAACAAATGAAAGAAACATATTGATGTAAGTAGGGGTCAAAGAAATTACACTAATTCTGAAGGACAAAACATTAAGATATCTATAAGACTTAGGGAATAGTATACAAGAGTACTAGCTAAGAGAACTAACAAAATATTGTTGACAACACTTAAATTTAGTGGCAGACCACCCAGTTGGTTATATAATTTTTTTTCATAGTGTTTTATGTTATTGTATGTTGACCATATATAGATAAAGGCTACAATTATGAAAAACTGTTATTTTCAATATATTTATTTCAATTATTATATATGATCCTTTTTTTTCTTAAGTTCGTTTTAATGTCTCTCACATGTCTAACTTCTTATTTTGTGTTTATAGGATGTAAAAAGTGCAAGTAAGTGCACTTTATTTGGATAATGAATATGTGATTCCCTTTTTTCTTTTAGGCTGTATAATTTGAATATGGAAATTAGGCAACTTATGACATTGATTACTTCTTCCCTTGAATTAAATTTTTTTGAGAAATGAAATTAATTATATTAATAAAAATAATAGTTAAAATTGAAAGAAATGCAGCGATCAAAGTCCAGTTATAGAATCAGGTGCTATAAGTCCAGCTACTGCACATCCAGATGAGGTGTCACCTTCTTGACTTACATTCCCTGTACAGTCACCTTTTGTACATACTGCTACACCATCCAGCAGCCCTGTTACACCATCCACCGCCCCTATACCATCCACTACCCCTATATCAATGGAGATATTAGGGGTAAAGTTGTGGATGAAGGAGACGACCTTTAGTCTGGAGCTAAGGGAATTGATAGAAGAACTTACATCACAATTGTTAACAATCTATGAGTGAAATTCCAAAATTTTTGTAATAAATGATAACACTGTAGGTTTATAATGAAGTTACAGGTTTTAATTTGAAAATGATCTAAAATAACTTATATATTAGAATGGTTCTATCTAGAACGTGCTCTAGAAATATCTCATCCATGTTTAAGGAAAAGATAGATCTTGAGGGTTATATATGGAAGAATATCTCTCAGGTGACAAAGGATTTTTATTATCAGGAGTTTGACATACAAAAATCATATTCTTTAATCTTTTTATTTTATCTAATTTTATACATTAATTAGATAAATATTGTAGTTTATAAGTGCTTATAGTATGTTTTTCTTTCTTTTTAGAAAGAATTTTTTTGGGATTCAAAATTTGATTTTGTGATTTATAATGTATGGGAGAGGGGAGCTCATGCACGATATAGAGACTTTCTTGGTTCGATACATAAGAATGGTACAAGACCTCCTTACATATTTGAAGAAGTATAGACTCATTGGCAGTAATATTGGGCACCATCTGAGACAATGTCCATTTTAGAGGGCAATTTTGCAAACGGGTGTAAAGGATTAGAGGAAGAGAGTCTATCCGTAAATATTGGAGGATTTATGACCCACTAGGAGCATAAAGAGAAACTTGAAAATATCTAAACTTCATACTTATATTCTGATTTTTGTACTTTGATGTACGGAATTTGATTTCAATGTGATTTGATGCATGAAATTTAGAATGAAAATATATGTATATTATAGAGAATGATAATGTTATAAATGTCAAAAGTCATTAATGGTTATGTTGTTGAGTAAATTTTTTTATTCAACAGGGGGTAAATATCATAAAAATAGAAGGTACTTTGCCAAAATTTTTGTAAATTGTAGTTCACTTATAACACTTTATTCTGATGCAGGAAAAGTCTATAGGCAGGGAGTCTACACTACGTTAGCTCTTTTTGCACACCCATATTAAGAAGCATGATGGTGTGACCTTCATCAACACCCGATGCAAAGAACTTAAAGGATGTAAAAATTTATACTTTAATACTAATTCTTAAAAATTATCACTTATTAACATAAACAATTTTAATGATAGGACCAAATGCAAGAAAGCATTCAACGATAGTCTCAGCACTCTAAATCTATTAATGAGAGTCACTACAAGAAAATTGCAGTTTAGCGATGGAAAATACCGACGGAATAACCAAATATTCCGTCGGTATTAAGGTTACCAACGGAATATACCGATACTGCGAAAACATCGGTGATACGGCCGTAGCTAACTTTACCGACGAAAATTTAGCAAACGTCGCTAACTTTAGTGACGAAAACAGACTTACCGTCGGTACCATTTACCGACCGTCAGAACAATTTTCGTCTGTAAATTAGCGACCGAGAAAACCTTTCCGTCTGCAAAATTACCGATAGAAATAACCCTACCGTCGGTAAATTGTCTTCATGTTTACCGACGGAGAAGCTAATTTTCGTCGGTATATACGATGACAACATACAATCTGAAATTAGCTTCTCCGTCAGTAATGGTTATCATTCATTTTTTAAATTTATATTTTCATTATATTTAATGATAAAACTTTACATTTAATTTGTTAATGATTGTAACATATAAATTATATTTAGAATAGAAAATAATTGATAATAAATATTTAATT
>JAOSBN010000179.1:11475650-11521692 GCA_027563595.1 Erythroxylum suave | reverse complement strand
AGAAGCCTAAAACAAACTCATCTTCTGAAAACATCGTCGCTTAAGCTAGAAAAATAATATTTCAAATAAATAACACGTGAGCTAGGGAGGCAAATCACCACACCAATAGCTATGACGCATCCCGTGATTGACTCTCTTGATTGGTTCCATGATTTTCCAGGACACGTACAGAAGCCTAAAACAAACTCATCTTCTGAAAACATCGTCGCTTAAGCTAGAAAAATAATATTTCAAATAAATAACACGCACCATTGGCATACTTTAGCCAACGCCAGACCTTACACTCTTTCACTGACTCAGTCGCTTACTCTTCCCAATTTTTAATTAAATTTACTTTTGTTTCTTTTGCGGGCTTAGTTAACTATTTAGAAGTTCATTTAAGAAGAGCACATCAGGTTTTAGAGAAAAGAATTCATATAGCTAGATTAGATAGAGAGAGGACTTTGCAAATAAGCTCTCCACCATTGCAAACAAGCTCACCCCCCTCCTTTGTTAACTTTTCATTAGTCACATGTTCCATTTTTAGCTACTTTCCTTCCTCTCTCTTGCTAAACCAGAAATTAGGAATAAGAGGAAAAGAAGATAGTCAAGGCACTGAAGTTTTTTTAAATTGATTTAAGCCATTCTTTTGTGATTTTTGATTTAGGGTTTATGGATCTACTTTACTCTTGCTTTCTCTTAAATTAAACCTCTGTTTTGTCCCTGAAAAACTGAAGGGGGTTAATTATTTCGCAAACTTTCCGCAAACTTCTTTGCCACCAACAAAATAAAAACAAGCAAAAACAAAATAATAAGAAGACTAAAAATTTGGTAACGCAGTTTAGCACTCTTTACCTACATCTGCGGGGCCCTCACCTAGCTTAATCACTTTCACTGAAGTACAATAGAATTACTTAAGGCTTTACTGAGCCGACACCACTCAACCCTTGACACTATCTCTCAACCTCACTTCCCATGAAAGATTTTCGCACCCAATAGTACGATTGCCTCGTACTAACCTCAACAGAGGATTTTTCTATACCACTCTTAATCAAAGGAAATTAATCAAATAATAAAGGAACAACTCAAGTGAATAAAATAACTAGAATCAAAATCGAAAACACTTGAAACAAAAGAAAAAAACAACTTCTCGAAAAGTTAAGCTCCACTAAAATAAATCTGGAAGTTGTCGCAACAATAATGGGAAAGCAGTCCACCCAAGAGTTACTCCACAAATCTTCCTCAATTTAGCCTCCAACAAATTAAATGGATGTCACTAAAACCTTCAGCTATTTTTCAGAAATTCAAAACATGCATATTGCTCTTTCAATGCAAAATTCTGCAAATTCACTTGTCTTGAAGACCCACACACACATACACAAAAACTGACTTGCTTTGAAGAAGCACACACAGTAGCCTTCTTCTCTTGCTCTGATGCCTTCTACACTGGAATAGCACTTTCACTATCTCCTCTTTGTCATACGTACACTATATTACCTAATTCACCAAAGATGCAATAAACAATAGTTTCCCAATGCACATAGAGGTCTTCACATACACACCCATTGCACTTTTATGCCCAGCCAAAACCTCACCAAAAATGATAGACTATATGTGCAAGAGCTGGGACGCATGAATATGGACACACTTACTTCATACGCACACTCCTGCACCTCATACTCACAAAAAATACTATTGGCCTTATTCTAGTTATTCACCCAAAAAAAAAACACGACACCTGTTTCGACTAGAAGTTTTATGTTTAATGCTACTTTTTCAACAGCAACAGCGTATATTATTGTTTTTTCAGAAAAGCCTTGGTTTTTCCAGGTAAAAATACCACAATACCCTTAAAACAATCCTTCACCAAAACAACTCCTATACAAGATAGAATTCTATTCTATCTACAAAATTATCCAACTGGTATTTGAATTCAAACTGATAAAAAGATGTCAATTTAAAAATATGCCAAAATAAAATAAGATAGATATATTTAACATATATCTAATAGTCCCCTTTGCTTCTTTTTTTTTCTCTAGCTTTTGAGATGATTCCGGATCTCTGTGCTTGCTTGTTTTTTGTTTAATTGGTGTTGTCTCGATTTTTTAGGTTATGTATGGATGGATTGGGATTTAAATTTTATTTTCGATTCTGCTATCCCATTCTATTTTGATTTGTTTCGACTGATTGATTTCAAGTGTTTAGATCAAGACTTCTGAAAATCACATTGAAAATAATCATACTTATGTCAAACTGTCAACAACAATTGAGTAGAGGTAACAAATCATTCTGATCCAATGATAGAGCTGACGAGCATCTCTAACATTGGATCAGATGGTGTTCACTGTGACGCCAATTATGTAAAAAGCCCACAATAAGCAATTACCTGGAAAGCAATTTAAATAATCATGGGATGATAGATTGTCATAGAACTCCGTACATACATAAAATTGTTCTAGCTTTATGCCTGATAGATGTAGAAAGCTCCTTCAATAAAATCTCGAGCTAACAAATATAAGAGGTAAATTTTCAAAAAGAATATTTAGCTGATGGTCTTTAAAAACTTCAAAATATGATTAGCTAAACGAGTATTTGTTTATATTATATTTACAAAATGATTATTGACATTTTGGAGGTTTTAGTATTAGCTATGTGCATAAGGAATCTATCATCTTAAATTTACACGAAGCTGAAAATGGCAAATTAAGAACTGTTACTTGTGAAATGGAAAAACGTAGGTGGGTGAGGTAATTGGCAACTTCTAGTGGAGTTTATCAGAAATGAGAAAGACATCATCTTATTTATAAAGAATAAGATCAAAACTATTTAATTCTTTCCACGTAGTGATTTTTTCGCAAGTGATCATGACTTAGAAGGAATTGCCTAAAAGAGTTACAAATCGTTAACTAGTGATTAAGAGCATCTACTTTCTCTTTCACACTCCTAAGCTCAGGAATTTTGGAGTGTCTTTAGCAATTTTCCTAAGCCAACTCCTTCTTGTCAGTGGATCCAAAGTACATCGTCAGATTTTTATCTTTGCTTTTAAGTAATTCATTTAATGGTCGTTTTGCACATGCAATAGAATATGGGATTGATATTCTTTTATTAGCCTGTTGTGCACTTAGAACGTCAGTGAACTCCACGAATCCATATGCTTGTACGTCTTGCTCTTAACGTTATGTAGGAAGTTAATTGAAAATATTTTTTTTTGTTTCTATCAACTTGTCTAACATTTCACAGCTCTTTAGTAATCTATCCATACTTGTTTGTTGGTTATCGTATTGTGTGTTTGGTGTTTGATTGGAGATCTGTTTACTTTCTGAGAAAGGTACAGGAAAATGGAAACGCAATGAGACTCTTCGCTTTATTATGGTTTTGCTCAATTTGAGGCTTGAATTGCTTCCAAAATATTCTTTTCAATAGTTGTTTTTGTCTCTGTTGTTTTTTCTTGATCTAGAATTTGGGAATTTTTTTCGAAAACATCTTTTATATTCATGACCTTGGTTACCTTTGAATCTAAAAATAAATTCTTGATTTGGCTATAGGATGCCTTTAATGCAGTTTTTATAAAGTTAATTCTCATTTGAAGTCTCTGTCATTCTGCCAATATTCTGGCTTTGCTTAATCTAGTTACATATATTATCAAACTGATTTTTCTTTCACATACAAACTGACTGATATTATTCCCATCTATGATTGTGATTTTTAGTCTATTGAAATGTTATCAAGTATATCCATGGGGCTGGGAATGAAGCAAACGTCATACTTTTTGCATTGATCGAAAATGTTTGATTAAAAGCATTTTCGATCAGACATGAAAATGCAACTCATTTCTTGCATTGCTTTCTTTTTACTGTCTAGTAGAGGAAGCTCAAATATGCATCTCTTTATACCTTTTTTTTGCTTACAAACCTTCTTGAACTCATTTCAGGTTAAAAAGCATCATACACCTCTATTGAAGGTTTGTAAATTTTCTTTCCCCGTCTTTTAGCGGTAGTTTCCAACTTAATCATATGTCATCCAAAAGCATGCTTGTTTTCGTAAATTAATGTTTCGTTATTTAAATTTTGATTTGGTTTGCCTTATGGTCTTATTATGCTTGTTTAATTTTGTTCCTCATGTAACAGTGTTTATAATTTAGTGTGAAGGTCTTCTTATGCAAGATATTACATTGGAGATTATGTGACTATAGAATACGTTTTCCTAGTAAATTAGATAGAATTACTGTTGCATAGCCCTTTTAAGTACATACTTAAGATTTTGTTAATGAATAGAGCTTCTTGGCCAATAGTTTGTATGTGAGTTGTGCTAATTGAAACCTTGATGGGGACATGTAATTCGATGTTATGCTTTCTGGAATAGCTTGATTGATTTCTCTCAAAAACATCCTTTATATTCATGACCTTGATTACCTCTAAATCTAAGAATAAATTCTTGTGTTTATTGTACCTACAAGTATCTATGAAAGTGTGATTTGATTTCATTACCCTATGCACTATTTTTTGTTAAGGTTTGAGAATCATATAAAAGACTTGGCTAAAATTTTTATTATAATGTTGTAAGTTAATTTTCTTCTCTTAATCTTTCAGTTGCCTTATTTTTAGATTAAGGAAAATAATTGGGCTCTGAATGCAGACATGAACAGTCGATGGAATGTGAGGTTTGACTTTTAAGGAAATGTACTAGAGATGTTCTTTTGAAGTTGAGATTTGCAGCTACAAAGTTCATATCCTTTTTCTTTGACTTAGTCGTGAATACTAGTCTAATATGTAATAGGTTGCACTTCTTGTGTATACAAAATACAGAGTAGGGGATTGATACAATTTGTTTGTTTGATTGATTTTTTTTAGCAATGATCTACGTAACTTTTATTAATTGGTTACCACCAATTGTTATAACAGCCAAGGAATAACAGAGTTTTGTTTCTATCTTCTCTCTCTTTCTCCGATTTTGATTTGAATTAAGTTTTTATGTGATTAATTTATTAAAATTTATAATAATAAAAATAAATTTTACTAAATTTATTTTTATTTATTCAAATTTATTATAATAATGTGAGTGATCTTAAAAATGAAAAAAGAAAATTGTAAGCTTATTTTTTTACTAAAAAATGGTAGAATTTTTCAACATAAAAAACTGTCTAAAAGTGAAATATATAGAAAAAAAAGCATCTAAAAGCTTATATAAAGTGTCTAAAACAGCATTTATGTGTCTAAAAAATCATCGTAATTGTATGTTTTCGACGCATCTATGTGTAAATAGATTTTCGACGCTTAGATGTGTAAAAAATCTATGTTTTTTCGATGCATCTATGTGTCTAAGAAAACCGTCGAAAATAGTTTTTATGACACTTGTTTTTTATATGCTTTATAAAGTGTCTAAAATTATTTTTAAGACGCAAAAAAGCGTCTAAAATTTTCACTTTTTGTGTCATTAAACTCCATATTTTATTGTAGTGTTAACATGTATAACATGTTCATTTAAGTTCTTACTTTAGATCAAGATGTCATCAATGTAAACAACCACAAATTTACTAAGGAATTCATGCAAAACATTATTCATTAAGTGCATAAAAGTACTAGGTTCATTGGATAAGTCAAAAGGCATAACCAACCACTCATACAATCCATATTTCATCTTAAATGTAGTTTTCCATTCATCACCTTCTTTCATTCTAATCTGATGATAGCCAGTTTTTAAATCAATTTTAGTGAATATGCAAGCACCATGCAAGTCATCTAGCATATCATCTAATCTAGAAATAAGATGATGATACTTTACACTAATCTTATTAACCGCTCTACAATTCACACACATCCTCTAAGTTCCATCTTTCTTTGGTACTAAAAGAATTTGCACAACATAAGGACTCATGCTCTCCCTCACGTACCCCTTCTTAAGCAATTCATCCACTTTCCTTTGTAATTCCTTTGTCTCCTTTAGGTTGCTTCAGTAAGCCAGTTAATCTAATGCTTAATCCTTCTCAAAGGTGTAACCCATAGGGTACCTCCTCAGGAAAAACATCAATAATCCTGCAACGTGATCACAAACACACTAGGAAAACTTGGGTCATGTTTAGTGTTAGTAAACGAAGTTTCCTTAAACTGAGTCAAGATTAAAGCTTTCTTGCCTAAGTATGCAGTCTTTAACTCTCTCTCTCTCTCTCTCATAAAAACATGATTGTGTCTTAACTTTTTCACTCCTCTCAATTTTCCTTTGTTCAATTTTCACATTTTTTCTTTCTTTTCACTAACTAAATTTTTCTCTCTTGCACATCCTACTTTATTTTTCTCTCTTTTGCAGTCACTCACCATTGGGCCTTTAATTTTATTCTTTTCTCTCATGACTTCTTTTCTCTCTTCTTTCTTTTTCACCTCGCTACTTGAATCCCTTCTTGATGATTATTGAATTTTCAGTTATTCAAGGTATGATTCTTTGGGTGATAAAGGAGCAACGATAATTTTCTGCCCATTATATATAAAAGAATACCTATTCATGTACTGATCATGCATAATATGAAAATTAAATTGGGTAGGCAATATATGACCAACTTATATAGGCATGACATCGCACACAACTTCATCTGCATATCTACTAATAGAGAATGCAACAACTACTTGCTTAATAACTTTATATTCACCACTTTCATTCAACCATTGTAGTCTATATGGATTAGGGTGTTTATCACATTTCATCCTCATCTTCTCTACCAAATTAGTACTAGCCATATTAGTGCAACTACCCCCATCTGTAATCATGCTGCAAGTTTTCCCATATGCTAAGCATCTCATGTGAAATATGTTCTCCCTTTATTCTAGGCTATCTTCTTTCACATTCAAGTTTATGCATATCTAGCAACTAAAGATTCACCCTTCACAGCATCCTCAACATCCTTAATAACATCAGAAAGATCTTCCAAAGGTGGCATACTTAAATCACTACCATCAGGCTCATTATCATCATCAGACTCATAAACAATTTCACCACCCTTAATAAACATAGTCTTCCTATTAGGATAATCATATGCGTAATGACCATGCTCTTAACATTTAAAGTCCTTAATATGCCTATGTTTAGAAGGTTTAAAGGATGAATCAGTGGTACCTTTTCTAGTTGAAGTACTCCTCTCCTTGCCTTTGTTTAACTCGTTGCCTTTCTCTTTGGAATCTGCATAGTGCTCCCTCTTCTTATCTTCGTTTTTACTCCATTTTGGATTCCATTTGCTACTGGAATTTGAGAAAGACTTGGCTACCCTTCTTTATTTTTGTTATCTCTCCACCTTCATGGAAATGTTCACTAAATCCTCTATCTCTATATAATGTTGCAATTCAACCACAACAGCAACTTCCCTATTTAATCCACCCATGAATCGAGCCATTGTCACCTCTTCCTCCTCTTCTATGTTAGCTTTAATCAATAGTATCTCCATCTCTTTGTGATAATCTCCTACTGATCTAGTTCCTTGTGTAAGCTTATGTAATTGTTGTTGCAACTCTCTATAGTAATAAGGTGGTACAAACCTCTTCTTCATCACTCTTTTGATCTCTTCCCAACTGGATATAGGTGGTTCCCTATTCCTCCTCCTATTCTTACAAATTTATCCCACCAAACTAATGCGTAATCAGAGAATTCCACTACAACTAACCTCACTTTCCTATTTTTAGAATAGTTATAACAAGCAAAGATCATATCCACCTTTCTTTCCAATTCTAAGTACACTTCAGCATCATTTCTACCTTTGAAGGACATAATTTTCATTTTGGTGGTGTTAATGTTGCTATCTTCTCTCTCCACTCTTTCTTCCCTCCTTACTCTACCCCTCACAGATTGCACTTCATCTTCATACTCGTCATACATAATAGGATTTACATTGTCTTTTGGGGATTAATTTGTTAACTATTTAGTGTTAAATTGAGTGTTGAGTGTCTGTTTGTGGGTTAACTGTGCTAGTTTATGTGTTTAAGTATTTTTATTGGTTAGTGTGATTCTTTGAGTTTAAATGTTATATTTTTTAAGGTACCTTGATTTTTTTGTTAATGTTTCAGGGTAAACGGTCAAGAACGGAGAAGATTTAAGGAGTTTCGGGCCAAAGACATAGCCCACGATCGTGCACAATAGGCCACGATCATGACAGAAGACAAGCCAGTAGCAGCCAAGCCACGATTGTGTACTTGGGGCACGCTGGTTATAGATAGCTTCCATTCAGGCCATGGTCGTTACAAAGAGGTTTAGGCACTGGCTACGATCGTGGCCTGCATCGGGCTGATACGAAAACTTAAATTTCGCAAGACTTTTTAAAGCATTTTATCCCTGAGTTAAACCTGGGGCTTCCAAATTATAAATAGAACATTACATGATAGAAGCAATCGGGAGAGTCGTGCAAGAGAGCCTCACATCATCCAATTTTGAGAGAAAACCTAGAGAGAAATCAAGAGATTGAGGAAGGAGATGAAGCTTGACATGACGTACTTCTCGAAACAAGTGTTTTCTCGTAGTCGCTGCCTCCTCAAATTCGTTATGACAGTATTTTCTATTTTTATTTCAATTTTATTGATGTATGAAATTGGGATGATTATTAAGAATAACTATTGTTGAGTGTCGATTTATCTCTAAACTCACCTTCAGGTTTTAATTCTTGAGATTAATAAAGTTTGATTGATTGTGTTTTTATTGATTTAATTATGATTCAATATTTGTTCTAATAATTCGACAATAAACTGAGAGGGTGAGCCGATTGAAAATAATCAATTTGGGTTAACGAGAGTTATGTACATTGACAGATAAGAATTGGATAAAACCGTTGAGACATGCAACGAGAGAACGAGCATAGATTCCCGATAGGTTATTAGACAATTTATAACTAGTTTAGATTGTGGGTAAATTATAAATGGAACTTACAGTTCTGCTGAAAGTAAGTATCCAATACATAAGAAGGAAACACTAGTCTATCTCAAAACATTAAGAAAATGGTGTGAGTTGAGAGATCATAATTCTATAATTTAATTTAGGAATCATTAGTTAGGCTTAAGGATTATAACTCGAGAGAGAGTAATCTACCCTAAGATCATCTAGTCCATTAATTCGATAATTGCATAATTGGTTAAATTTTCATTAGTTTCATATTAAAATCCTCTTTCTCTCAATTGATAGTTTCTAGGTTGATTTTGGAATTGGTACTGTGACTTTGCTATTTATTTATATTCTGTATTTTAATTCTCATAATTAATTATTCATTGATTTATTTTATGCATTAGTTGTTTATTTAGATTTATTGTGAAATTTAGCCAACCTTAGATTTGAGGACTAGATTACCCTCCTTGTAGGATCAATACCTTAGGTACTGAGCGAACAATCCATGTGCTCGTGGAATTATCAAGTTTAATAAATATTAAAACTTAGTGTATGTAACCTTGAGATCAAGTTTTTTGTGCCATTGTCGAGGAGGCGATTAGTTTAGTTATTTAGTTTAAATCTTGTCACTATTGTTTGTTTTATTAAAAAAAGTTTAAGGCATAAAGTAAAGACACAATAAGACATCTTAGAATGAGAAATGAGATATTTAAAGAGCTAGATGATAAGAAGAAATGGAAAGAACAATGATGGAAGATAGCTACTATAGGGAGCAAGGAATTTTTGCAAACTCTAATGATGTACAGTATGGTTAGGAGAGTAATGATCCTTATTAGGGCATGTACACTCCAGGACGACAGGACCACCCCGATTGGTATTCGTCCAATAATGCAGGGATTCATTTAGGACATTAAGACCTGTTTGAATTTCAGCAATAAGAATCTAGCTCATGGGAGTCCAAATTGGACAAGATCCTTAATAAGATCACAGACATGGAAGAAGGGCAAAAGAGGCTAGAAGAGCAAATTGATCTAGTAATGAAAAATAATGCCACTTCTATTCATAACCTAGAGATTCAAGTAAGACAGCTTTCTCGTGAATTTTGTAAGAGAAGTGTGGAAGACTCTTTAAATTACATTAACGAGAGCAATATGAGGCTATTACACTCAGGAATAGTATAGAGCTAAAAGAACTAGAGGAAGACCATGTCGAACCCCAACTCACTGGCGACCAAGAGATGATGAAAGTGTATGAGGAAAAGAATGTCAACTCTCCCTATTATCCACCAGTCCTGGATATACCACATGTGAAAATAAAAAAATCTTGGGCAGATGTCCATGTAAAGAACCCTATGCTTTGGATTGATGACGATGAAGGGACATTCAACATGAATGGTGCGTTTTAGAATCCGAAGTTTAGTAGCTCATTTAGGATAATTGATGTGTTCGAATCTTATGAAGAATAAGACAATGAAGAACAGATGACAATAAACATCAAGCTGGAAGAAGCAATGAAAGTCTCTGCTCGTGAAGTAGAAGAAGCAAAGGAGACAAAGGTGATTGAGGAAGAAAGAGAGCATCTCATCTTCATACAAGACAAACTGTTGAATTAAATGGGAGATTCAGGGAATTTTGTTATTCCCTATTTTGTTGATAGTTCAATTAAAAGAAGGACATTATTGAGCCTAATTGGTTTTCATAATGTTATCATCATCATCCTTCTGATTATGTTGCAATTTATAGCTTACTTATAGGCTACAAAACTGATATTGAACTAAAAGGGTGGAAGTAAGTTGCTCATAGTTGATCCTGGCTAAGTTTCTAATGGTACACGGTTAAGCTAATGACCATAAATTAACATGTTTAGTAGTTAGGTTTAAATTGTTGCGTAGTTAGATTTGTTTTAAATTTCAAATTAAGTTCTTAATGATTTGGAATGTTGTGCAGTGCTAACTCTCTTACTCTTTTTAAAGCAATTATAAGATAGGGCAACAATCTTAGGCATCAAGTGCATTTGTTCTCTACCTCCGACATATCATCACCTCAGTCACCATGATGGTTTCGTGCTTTAACCCTTTTCTTTACAGCTTCTGTTAGTATTTTGTTCTTTTGTCTTCTGCATATTGTTTCATTCCCCCTTTTGTGTTTGTATGTATCCTTCTCACATTGAGGACAATGTGTTATTCAAGTGTAGAGAGGGATTCTGTGTTTTGCTTTTAAATGTGATTTTGCATATTGTATGCTAGTTATTAGGTTGCATTTTGTGAACTGTTTGAATGTGTCAATGGCTTAGATGGAGTAAATTTTATTTAATTTTAAACATAGTCTATTAGGTTGTGAATAATCATTAGCTTATAAAATTAGTGAATTAAGATTCTTTAGATAAATATACAGCTTAATTAAGACTTGGCATAAATTTAACACCCTCTAGATTGTCACATTCATTTATAAATTGAGGCCTTTCAACTTAAGTAGCTTTACTAGTATTTTTTCATGAAAACAAATAGCTAGAACAACAAGGTAGGAAATAAATTGTGAAAAAAATGTGTGTATGTTTTGTTAATAAATCACTATTCTGCTAACCTTCGGGTCATGAATAGAGTTAGTAGCCAGTTGAAAACATGATGTAGCTGAGTAACCGAATCGATACACATCACAAATGTGTGCCTTTGCATCAAAAGGCTATAATGACGCTTCAATCAAGCTGTTTAAACATAACTTAGTTAAATAACCGGATCGACATTCATTACCAATGTTTTCCTTTACGTAACAAGACTAAGTCCATGCTCAATAAAAATTTAAAAAAAGGTTTGTTTTCCTTAACAAAACTTACCAAACTTGTAAGATGCTTGACTTTTCATGATAATCTACTTAGGTTCAATTACAAAGTCTGAAGGATCAAAGACTTATTAATGTGTGTACAATTAAAAAGGGTAAATGAATTAACACATAGATCTTGATTAATTTGTATAGTTAGCTCAAAGCCCTTAGACATAGATTTTTCCTGTTAATGATTAGATATAACTTGTCAAATTGTGTTCAAGATTAAATTTATTTCATGATGTTAAAGCCATTGCCACATTATTGCATTGTGTGTCTTATGTTTGTTGTGTGTTTGTTGTTTTGTTTGCTTGAGGAAAAGCAAACATTTAAGTGTGGGGATATTGATAGTTGTGATTTGCATTGTGTTTTAAGGTTTAATTTGTTAAGTATTTAGTGTTAAATTAAGTGCTAAGTATGTGTTTTTGTGTTAATTGTGTTAGTCTATGTAGTTAAGTGTTTTTATAGGTTAGTGTGAGTCTTTGAGCTTCAATGTTATATTTTTTTAGGTACCTTGATGTCTTTGTCAGTGTTTCAAGGTAAACAGTGAAGAACGAAGAAGATTCGAGGTGTTTCAAGCCAAAGATATAGCCCATGATCGTGCACAACAGGCCATGATCATGACAGAAAGGGACGAGCTAGCAGTAGCCAAGCACATCAAGTCACGATCGTGACAAAGAGGTTTAGGCACTGGCCACAATCGTGGCCTACATCGGGTTGATACGAAAACTCAAATTTTGCAAGCCTTTTTGAACCCTTTTGACCTCGAATTAAACCTAGGACTGCCAAAATAGAAATAGAACATTACATGAAAGAAGCAGTCAGGAGAGTCATGCAAGAGAGCCTTACATTAGCCAATTCTGAGAGAAAACCTAGAGAGAAATCGAGAGATTGAGAAAGGAGACGAAGGAAGAGAGACAAGGAAATGAAGCTGGACATGACATACTTCCCAAAACATGTGGTTTCTCGCAGTCACTGCCTCCTCGAGTCTGTTCCGATAGTATTTTCTATTTTTATTTCAATTTTATTGATGTATGAAATTGGGATGATTATTAAGAATAACTGTTGGTGAGCGTCGATTTATGTCTAACCTGAGGTTTTGATTCTTGAGATAGATAAAGTTTGATTGATTATGTTTTTATTGATTTAATTGTGATTCGATATCTGTTCGTAATAATTCGGCAATAGGTGAGCCAAATGAAAATAATTAATTTAGGCTAATGAGAGATAGGTGAATTGATAGATAAGAATTGGATCAAACCAGTAGAGTCGTGTAACGAGAGATCAAGCATAGATTCTTGGTAGGTTATTAGACAATTTAGAACTAGTTTAGGTTGTGGGTAAATTGTGAGTCGAGAGATCACAATTCCATGATTTAATTTACGGATCATTAGTTAGGGTTAAGGATTATAACTCAAGAGAGAGTAATCTACTTTAGGACCATCTAGACCCATTAATTCGATAATTGCATAATTGGCTAAATTTTCATTAGTTTCATATTAAAATCCCCTTTCCTCACTTGATTATTTTCTAGGTTGATTTTTGGATTAGTTGTGTGATTTTGCTATTTGTTTATATTCTGCATTTTAATTCTCATAAATAATTGTTGATTGATTTACTTTATGCATTAGTTGTTTATTTAGATTTAGTGTGAAATTTAGCCAACCTTGGATTTTAGGACTAGATTACCCTCCTTGTAGGATCGATACCTTGGATACTACACGAATGACTTGTGCACTTGCAAAATTACCAAGGTTAATAAATATTAAAACTTAGCATATGTAACCTTGTAATTAATACATTCTTTCCAATTCTTTTTCATGATTCCTATGACTGCTAATTAATCTACTATGATTTTCGATTCTACTAGTCTTATTATTTCTCTCATCCATCCTAACCATTATAATAGATAACTTATTGAACTTATTCATGAATACTTTCAAATTAGGTACATTTTCATCCTCCTCTTGTAATGTTTCCCTTCCATCCTTTCTACAACCCATTCTTATGACAAAAGCTGCTAGAAAAATGGTTAGCAATAAAATATAAGCTTACAAGTCTCTCTCTTACATGTTTCACTCAAAAGATGACACTCCATTCATGTTTCACTCAAAATTGGCTTTTTTCGTTCTTTTAAGCTTACAATAAGAGATAAAAAAATAGAAACTTAGTATGAAAGAAAATTACAAAACTAATGCATAAATATGGGAATTAAAATTTCCCTAGTGGAAAAATTAACTTGAATGCAAAGATGTAAAGACAATAAACATAATAGGAAACCAGCAAAAGAAAATCCTATAATCATGCCAAACCCAAAGATTTTTTTTACAACCTTTTTTTTCTTTCTTGATTTTTTTTTACTATAGCAACATTTTCTTCTTGTCTAGCTACTATTTTTTTTTTTCATTTTTTACAGTAGCAACATTTTCTTCTTGTCTACCTATTGATTTTTTATAACAAAATAATAAGATGAACCCTAATTTCAAGTTCTAATGGAAAATAATAATAATAAAAACACATAAACACAAGATAAATAAGAATTTATCCTAATCCAAGCTATGATACCAAATGATGCAAAATCTTAAGGCTAAAGAACCTGAAACCCTTTAAACACACATTTTGGATAGAACATGAACAAGACAAAATCCCCAACTCAAGGGAAACATATATAATAAGGTTGATTTAAAAACAAGAATAGAAATTCCATAAGTGTTTACTTTAATAAGAACCATATTCTTAATGCAATATAAGAAGATAAGAAATCCCCCCTTATAGAATTTGTTATTCAACCAATCTAACCCTAAATAATGTTTATTTAAATATATTTATACCTCTTGAAAAAAAAAACCTAACTATGTAAAAGGCCTTGAAACATGGGCCTTTCACCAAAATAATTAAATTCTAAACTAATATTTCTAAAATACAACCCATTAAACCTAAAAATTTTAAACAAGTCCAAGACATAAGTCGTGGGTTGTCGAAAGTTACGTTTCAAATGTAAACTAATTAATTAAATAAGAAGGAATGTCTTCTTGCTCATTCTGCCTAACTTAATTAGTTATCTTGTCATTAGCCCTCATTGTCTGTTGGACCCTGAATTTTTCTTTAATATTTTAGTAAGCATGCATTGAATAAATTTTGTAATCTTATTGGTTAAATTATTTTTTAATTGGAAGTTTACTAGTTATATCAAGTTTAGGAGGATTTATTACATGGATTGATGGGGAATTTGAAGTATATAATGGAAGAATTAAGATTCAGTGAAAATATAGTATGGTGTAAGTCACATTGAAGGATTAAGAGTGCATAAGGGTATTTTGGGTGGATTACTTAAGGTTAGAAGGACTAAGGCATTAAAGGAAGGGTAAGGTGGACTTTCCTCACCCATTAAGGGTAGAATGGGAAGAGGAAAAGATTGTCTTGTAGATAAGAAGACCAAACACATGGATGGAGGAAAGAAGGATAGAAAATCAAAAAGGAAGAGAGAGAAAGAAGAAGAGATTTCTGTGGAGTTAAAAATAATAAAGCTTTGAACTGGGTTACAATTTTTCTTAGCCCTAAAAAGAGAGTTTGAGGTTGCTCAAGAAGGGAAAAAGAAAGAGGAAGAGCTTTCCATAGAGCCAAAAATCTCTTTATTTGGTGAAGATTCAAGGTAAGGTGATTTTAGTCCTACGGAGTTTTGAAAAGGTTTTTGGTTCAAAGAGTTTGGGTTATATGTGGATCTAAGCATTCTAGGATCTATTTTAGTGAATGTGCATTATGGGTTCTCAAATCTAGAATTTTATTGAATGGGGATTGTTTTCATTGTTAAAGGAACTGAAGGAAAGGATCAAGAGAGGCCAAAGGAGCAAGAGGAAAGACATCCTTAAGAAAATCCTTAAACAAGCATATAAGCAAGGATTTTAGGTAGGTTACAGTTTTATGATTAAACAATAGGCCATCAATGTATTCTTTTACATGATGAAAATAAATGATTTCAACTACTTCATGAACATGCATTATGACTCTTGAAATGCTTTGAAAAAGTGTTATGTGTTTTATATGAGATTATTATGCTGATTTGTTTGACAAGAGCATGGAAATGGAATTTGAAAAGATATTATATTTGAAAAAGATCAAGTTTCAAAAACTTGCCATTATGGGCAACAAGTATTCAAGATCATGAAATATCTGTTCTGTGGGTTTGGTTTGGTCCATTCTGTTGTCAAGTGCACTTAGACTAACGGCTTCTCCCGCCTACCCCCTAGTGGTATAGAGCTCCTTTATAGACTCCCTCATGTTTATGACTACATAAAACCACAAAGTGGGATCGTGTTAGTTCGTTCTGTTTACAACTTCACAGGACCAGTATATAGAAATGTGATTGTTCGTTCTATTTATGGACCTTCCAGACCATTTGATGTGCATATGTGGTAACAAGTTGATGCATATATGATCTTGCCCATGAATTGTCTGATAAAGTGAAAATTTTTTGAAATAAGCATTGGATGTTTCTTCAAGCAAAATTTCTACGGTTTTTCCAAATGTAAAATGCAATGAAATTTTGCAAATGGTTTTTGGCTTGTATCTTGATTATAATTCTCTACCCACAAGCTTTAAGCTCACCCCCTCTAAATTTTGTCCCATTCAGGTGATGAGTAAGGGAGTGAGTAAGCTCAGAGTCAAGGCATCACTCAAATCTTCTAAATTTTTGTTGTATTCTTAAGTTATATTTTTTGTGAATTCAAGGCTTTAATCACATTTCAAGTGTATTTGATATTTAAGTTCTTAAACTTAATGGATGTATTGTACCTTGAAATGTTCAATAAAGCTTTGTAATAACTTCTGCTTATTGACATGAATGAAATGTCTTTTAGGATTAATGATAATCACTGTTAAGTTTTCATGTTGCATATGATGATTAAATGAGCTTGATACGCTGGGAGGTAGTTGATGTTTATGTTTTGGTGTATTGTGTCTTTGGAATTGAATAAGTAGTAGTTGAAAGGATTTAAGTCTGCATTAAGTAAGGTAAATTGCAAGAAGGAAACATAGATGAAGTTTATCGTCTGTGATGACGTCAGACCCAGACGCAAAGGAAAAATATAAAGGAAGTTTATCATCTGTGATGACGTCACATATAGACGTAAGGAAAGACAGATGCAAGGAATCATCTGTGTTATGCGTAAGGAAACGTAGACGCAAGGGACATAGACGACACGTCAAAATAGAGACGTAAGAAAGATAGATGCAAGGAAAGACGAACGCAAAGAATCATCTGTATTATGCCCAAGGCAAGACAGACGATAAAACACAGACAATAGGAGAGTCAAACCCAAATGATAAAAGTAAAAAACAGACGATGAAACACAGATGATAGGGGAGTCAAACCTAGACGATAAATGTCAAAGATAGACGATAAAACATAGACGAAAGATAGATGACAGAAGTAACAGACCATGGGCCAACCATAGAAGACACAAAGAAGAAGTTAAGCCAGTATGATTAAAGAGTCTCCTAGTTAGAGTTAATCACAGAATTGATTAATCAAGGATCAAGAAGTGATTATCAGGGATCAAGAAGCAGTCAAGGGGCAAAAATGTATGATGAGGTCAAAATGAAATTTCAAGTTTAATGATTGTCCTGATGGGGGCACTCCACCTTTGTGGGATACGAGTCCAGATGTCACTCAGGACGTCGGACACATGTCTACGCAATGGCGGGGTCCCAACACTTGTGGTATCAGAGCAACTAGGTTGAGGTCCGAGTGAAGGACCAAGTTTAAGAGTATCCAAAGCATGAAGTAGGAAGGTTGAGACATTAAGTGTACATGCATTGTTTTGAATTATGTTTTGTGATTTGAAATTGTGTGGTACAAATTGAATCGTTTTTGCACAATTTGTGCACAATTTGAATTGTTGTGCATAAACTAAACACTTTTATTGGTTTTATATTGAAGGAGTGATTATGCCGCCTCGAATAAGAACTCAAGGAGCCTTGATTCGATCCAGCTCTCGCTAAGGGAGCACGGATGAATCTTATGTCCTATAAGATGCGGGGACACATTCTATCCCAAATCCTGAGGCACCTAGTATGCAACATGAGGAGCCTCCACCGCCCCCTTAGTTGCCTCAAGCCTACCCTTTAGACTTAAGGTTTTTCTAGGCCTTTGCTTAGGCTTTCTCATATGCTATGGGCTAAGGGTTTCAAGTTCCTATGCAAGCTCTAGTGGAGAGGACTGGACAATATGATAAGCTTCGCAAGTATGGAGCTGTAGACTTCAATGGGACTACAAATCCTGAAGAGGATGAGGTATGGCTGAAGAGGACCGAGAGGGTCCTAAATCAGATGAAGTGCTCAGAAAAGGAGAAGCTAGATTATGCAGTGAACAGGGGGATGCACTTCATTGGTGGGAATCAGTGCCCCACAGTCAAGTTATGCCTTCAGTGTTGACATTGAGAGACTTTTGGACGCTTTCAGGAGGAAATACTTCTTGAGAGTCTACATTCAAGAGAAAGTCAGGGAGTTTCTAAACCTCACACAGAGGGACATGAGTGTGAGCGAGTATGAGCTGAAGTTCACACAACTCTCAAGATACGCCACAAACATTGTGGCTAATGAAGAAGACAAGTGCCGCAAGTTTGAGGGGGTATTCACTTAGGGATCAAGGAGAAAGTCTTAATGCACAATTTTTGTGACTACCAGTAGTTGGTAGATGCTGCACTCCAGGATAAAAAATTGGAGAACATAAAGAGTGAAGTGAGCAGGAAGAGGAAGAGTAGGGAGCAGTTTTCCAAGAAGGGGATGAGTGCTCCAATGCCTAAGAGGAGTACAATAAGCTTCCATACACAGAGTGAGGTGGAGATTAGTGCTCCTGGTAAGAATAAGTAGGCAAGAACAGTGTCAGTGTAAGCCTCGATAGCAAGAGACAACAACAAGGTGGAGAGGAGTAGGAACATAAACCCTCTATGTGAACATTGTGGGAAGTTTCATAAGGGAGGGTGCTTTAGGTTCTTTGGAGCATGTTTTCTCTGTGAGGAGAGGGGACATCTAATCAGGGACTATCTCCAAGTACCAAGGCAAGAGGGGTCTCAGTTTCAAGCCTCAAAGAGAGCAGAAACAGTGGGAACCAGGGCAGTAACAGAGGTGGTCAGTTCAGGAGCTGCAGAGAAGGCTATACGTCCAGGCAGACCAAAGGGTCAAGCTCAGGCTCAGGCAAGAGTGTCTGCTATGATAAGGGAGGAAGCTACAGCCGCACTTGAAGTTGACATGGGTATGGATCAGTTATTCAATTCTACAGTATATGTGTTGATTTATTCTAGTTCCACTCATTCTTTTGTTCCTGCAAGCCTGACATTACATGATGTGAATTCAGTGCCTTTGGATAACTCTTTGATTGTTAGTACTCCTTTAAGGAGGAATGCGGTAATAAGTCAAGTATACAGAGGTTGTGAACTTTTCATTGAGGGTGCTAGATTGGTAGTGGATTTACAACCTCGAGACCTAAAACGCGTAGATATAATACTGGGAATGGACGTCATGGAGAAGTATTAGGCGAAGTTGGATTGTGGCCTTAAGGAAGTAGAGTTTGATCTAGGAAATGGTTAGAATGTAATTTTCAGAGGAGATAGGAGAACACCAACACCAATAATTATTTCTATTTTGTTAGCTGACAGGATGATGAAAAAGGGGTGTGAGGCCTTTTTGGCACATGTGGTGGATGCTGGTGTGAATGAAAGAAGATTAGAGGATTTTTCGATTGTGAGGGAATTTCCTGATGTGTTCCCAAAGGACTTACCAGGTTTGCCACTGGTAAGAAAAATCGAGTTTGCCATTGACTTGATTCCCGAAATTGCACCTATTTCTATGCCACCGTATAGGATGGTTCTAGCTGGGTTGAAGGATCTTAAGGAACAGTTAGAGGAACTGTTAGAGAAGGCGTAAATTAGACCGAGTTCGTTTGTTAACTGGTTTTGTCTGTTAAGAAGAAGGATGAAATATGGAGGATGTGTATTGATTATCGGAGACTCAACAAGGTGACCATTAAGAACAACTATCCTCTACCACGAATAGATGATCTGTTCGACCAGCTGTAGGGAGAAAGGGTCTTTTCCAAGATTGATCTCAAGTCAAGGTATCATCAGCTCAGAATCAAGGAGTCTGATGTGCGCAAGACAGCCTTTAGGACTCGGTATGGACATTACGAGTTCCTAGCCATGCCATTTGGTTTGACCAATGCTCCACCTACATTCATGGACCTTATGAATAGGGTCTTCAAGGAGTATTTGGATCAGTTTGTTATAGTGTTTATAGATGACATTCTGGTCTATTCCAAAAGTGAAGGGGAACATGAGGAGCATCTCAAGAGAGTGTTGCAGACACTGAGGGAGAAAGAGCTTTAAGCTAAGGTCAGCAAGTGTGAGTTTTAGCTGCATGAGGTAGTATTCCTTAGACATGTAATTTCTGAGAATGGGGTCCATGTGGATCCAAGGAAGATTAAAGCAGTGGTATATTGGCATGCACCAAAGATAGTGATAGAAGTGAGGAGTTTTCTGGGTCTGGCAGGTTATTATAGAAGGATTGTGGAAGAATTTTCTATGATAGCTGCTCTAATGACTAAATTATTGAGGAAGAATTAGAAATTTGTCTAGAGTGTGGAATGTTAGAAAAGCTTTAACGAGGTCAAGAGAAGATTAACAAGTTCCCTAGTTTTGATGTTACCTATTGGAGATGGGGGCCATACAGTGTACGTTGATACCTCAAGAAAGGATTTAGGTTATGTGTTGATGCAAGGAGACAGGGTGATAGCTTATGCTTCAAGGCAACTGAAGCCTTATGAATTGAATTATCCAATACATGATTTGGAATTGGCAGCAGTAATTTTTGCCTTGAAGATTTGAAGACATTATCTATATGGGGTTCAGATGAGGATCTTTACAAATCATAAAAGTCTCAAGTATCTGTTGAGTCAGAAGGAATTGAATTTGAGACAGAGAAGGTGGATTGAGTTGCTTAAGGATTATGACTTGTTGATTGAGTATCATCCAGGAAAGGCAAATGTAGTGGCGTATTCTTTAAGTAGGAACTCCTCAGTAGCACATGTTCAGACAGTTTATCTGCCTTTGTTGTGCTTAAGATAAGCTTGAAACGGGAGGAACCAGATTGTATTGTTGCTGATTTCAGAGTGAGACCGATACTCAGAGAGAAGGTTAAGGAGTTACAAGCATAAGATGCATAATTGAGGGAGCTTAGAGAAGAAATTAAGAATGGCAAGAAATCTGAAGTGATAATGAGGGATGATGGACTCATGGTCATAGGAAATAGGCTTTGTATTCCTAATGTCAAGGGGATAAAGGATGAGATACTGGATGAGACACACAATGCGCCTTATGCTATGTACCCAGGTAGCACCAGGATGTACAGAGATCTGAAAGAACATTTCTGGTGGAAAGGCATTAAGAAAGATGTAGCAAAATATGTAAGTAAGTGTTTAGTGTGTCACCAAGTCAAGGTTAAACACCAGGCACCTTCAGAAAAGTTATGGTTATTGTCCATGCCTGAGTGGAAGTGGCAAAGGATGACTATGGACTTTTTGATGGGTTTGCCTAATACTAATAAGAAGCATGATGCCATATAGGTTATTGTCGATCGGTTAACAAAATCAGCCCACTTTCTAGCAATTAAGCAAACTGATTCTCTCCATGTACTGGCAAAGAAGTATATTGATGAGATAGTGAGATTACATAGGATTCCATACTCCATAGTTTCTGATAGGGATCCTCGATTTGCTTCGAGATTCTGGGAAAGTTTGCAAGAGGCTACGAGAACTAAGTTGAATTTTAGTACGGCTTTCCATTCTCAAACAAATGGGCAATCTGAGAGGACCATTCGGACCCTAGAGAGAATGCTCAGGGCATGTGTAATAGACTTCAAAGGAGCTTGGGATGAGCATTCGCCATTGGTCAAATTTGCTTACAATAATTCGTACCATTCAAGCATTCAGATGGCTCTTTATGAAGCACTGTATGGGAGGAGATGTAGAACTCCTATTTACTGGGATGAAGAAGGAGAAAGGAAGCTAATAGGACTAGAATTGGTTCAGATGACCGTTGACCAGGTCAATTTGGTTAAGCAAAGGCTCAAGGTAGCTCAAGATAGAATGAAGAGTTATACTGATACACACCGAAAAGAGATGGAGTATGAAGTCGGTGAGAAAGTGTTCCTTAAGACATCTCTTTGGAAGGGAGTCATGACATTTGGCAACAAGGGCAAGTTAAGTCCAAGATATGTGGGTCCTTATGAAATTCTTGAGAGGATTGGACCATTAGCCTATAGGTTAGCATTGCCAACAGAGTTGTCACAGATTCATGATGTCTTTCATGTTTCCATGCTGAGGAGGTACAGATCAGATCCTTCTCACATCATTCAAACCAATGAGGTTTAATTAAGAGATACTGTCAGTTATAAGAAGATTCCAATGGAGATTTTGGACACCAAGGAGAAGGTCCTCAGGAATAAGAAAGTTCAACTAGTAAAAGTCCTGTGCAGAAACTATTCTGTAGAAGAGGCCACGTGGGAGCCATTGGAAGCCATGAAGGAGAAGTATCAACATCTTTTCGATGACTCAGGTAATAATTTTGAGGAAAAAATTCTTTTAAGAGGGGGAGAAATGTTAGACCCCGAATTTTTCTTTAATATTTTAGTAAGCATGCATTGAATGAATTTTGTGATCTTATTGGTTAAATTATTTTTTAATTGGAAGTTTACTTGTTATGTCAAGTTTAAGAGGATTTATTACATGGATTAATGGGAAATTTGAAGTATAAAATGGAAGAATTAAGATTCAGTGAGAAAATAGTATGGTGTAAGTTACATTGAAGGATTAAGAGTGCATAAGGGTATTTTGGGTGGATTACTTAAAGTTAGTAGCACTAAGGCATTAAAGGAAGGATAAGGTGGACTTTTCTCACCCATTAAGGGTAGAATGGGAAGAGGAAAAGATTGTCTTGTAGATAAGAAGACCAAACACTTGGATGGAGGAAATAAGGAGAGAAAATCAAAAAGGAAGAGAGAGATAGAAGAAGAGATTTCTGTGGAGTTAAAAAGAATAGAGCTTTGAACTAGGTCACAATTTTTCTTAGTCCTAAAAAGAGACTTTGAGGTTACTCAAGAAGGGAAAAAGAAAGTGAAAGGGAAGAGTTTTCCACAGAGCATAAAATCTCTTTATTTGGTGAAGATTCAAGTTAAGGTGATTTTACTCCTATGGAGTTTTGAAAAGGTTTTTGGTTCAAAAAGTTTGGATTATATGTGGATCTAAGCATTCTAGGATCTATTTTAGTGAATATGCATTCTGGGTTCTCAAATCTAGAATTTTATTGAATAGGGATTGTTTTCATTATTAAAGGAACTGAAGGAAAGGATCAAGAGAGGCCAAAGGAGCAAGAGAAAAGACATCCTTAAGAAAATCCTTAAGCAAGCGAATAAGCAAGGATTTCAGGTGGGTTATAGTTTTATGATTAAGCAATAGGCCATCAATGTGTTCTTTTACATGATGAAAATAAATGATTTCAACTACTTCATGAACATGCATTATTACTCTTGAAATGCTTTGAAAAATTGTTATATGTTTTATATGAGATTATTATGATGATTTGCTTGACAAGAGCATGGAAATGGAGCTCGAAAAGATATTATGTTTGAAAAGGATCAAGTTTCAAAAACTTGCCATTATGGGCAACAAGTATTCAAGATCATCAAATATCTGTTATGTAGGTTTGGTTTGGTCCATTCTCTTGTTAAGTGCACTTAGACTAAAGGCTTCTCTCACCTGCCCGCTAGTGGCATGGAGCTCCTTTATGGACTCCTTCATGTTTACGACTACACAAAACCACAAAGTGGGATTGTGTTAGTTCGTTCTGTTTACGACTTCATATGACCAGTATATGGAAATGTGATTGTTCGTTCTGTTTATGGACCTTCTAGACCATTTGATGTGCTTATGTGTTAACAAGTTGATGCATATATGATCTTGCTCTTGAATTGTCTAATAAAGTGAAAATTTTGTGAAATAAGCATTGGATGTTTCTTCAAGCAAATTTTCTACGGTTTTTCCAAATGTAAAATGCAATGAAATTTTGCAAATGGTTTTTGGCTTGTATCTTGATTATAAATATGTTACCCACCAGCTTTAAGCTCACCCCCTCCAAATTCTATCCCATTCAGGTCAAATCTGCTAAATTTTTGTTGTATTCTTAAGTTAGATTTTTTGTGAATTCAAGGCTTTAGTCACATTTCAAGTATATTTGATATTTTAGTTCTTAAACTTAATGGACATATTGTACCTTGAAATGTTCAATAAAGCTTTGTAATGACTTATGCTTATTGATATGAATGAAATGTCTTTTGGGTTTGATGATAATCATTGTTAAGTTTTCACGTTGCATGTGATGATTAAATGAGTTTGATACGCTGGGAAGTAGTTGATGTTTATGTTCTGGTGTACCGTGTCTTTGGAATTGAATAAATGGTGGTTGAAAGTATTTAAGTCTACATTAAGTAAGGTAGATTGCAAGAATTCTATGATGACGTCACACCCAGACGCAAAGGAAAAATATAGAGGAAGTTTATCGTCTGTGATGACATCACTCATAGATGTAAGGAAAGACAGATGCAAGGAATCATCTGTGCTATGCGTAAGGAAAGGTAGACGCAAGGGACATAGACGACACGTCAGGACATAGATGACATGTCAGAACAGAGACGTAAGAAAGATAGATGCAAGGAAAGACGGACGCAAGGAATTGTCTGTATTATGTGTAAGGAAAGACAGACGATAAAACACAGATGATAAGGAGTCAAACCCAGACAATAAAAGTCAAAGATAGACGATAAAACACAAATGATGCGGGAGTCAAACCCAGACAATAAAAGTGAAAGATAGACGATAAAACATAGACGAAAGACAAACAATAGAAGTCAAACACAGGCTATGGGCCAACCATAGAAGATACAAAGAAGAAGTTAAGCTAGTATGATTGAAGAGTCTCCTAGTTAGAGTTAATCACAGAATTCATTAATCAAGGATCAAGAAGTGACTATCAGGGATCAAGAAGCAGTTAAGGGACAAAAATGTTTGATGAGGTCAAGATGAAATTTCAAGTTTAAGGATTGTGCCGGTGGGGGCGCTCTACCCTTGTAGGATGCGAGTCCAGATGTCACTCAGGACGTCGGACACGTGTCTGCGCAAGGGTGGGGTCCCAACATTGTCTCTTAAGGTTCCATGCCATCCACAATTCGTCCCATATAAGATTAAAGTACTACTTCTTAGCTCTTGATCTTGTTATTGATCCCTCTGACATTACTAGCTCATCTTTGATGCTGTTTCACTTACAAAATCCAACGGTCATGCTTACATCACCAAAGCCTTTTATAGCATACTAGTCCGATCCAATGCTTACCTATGTCAAGTCCATTAGTCATAGTCCATTCATTTAAGCATACACTAAGTCTTCAATCTATCAAGAACTTAACTTCGCCAAGTAAGTTCATACATAGTCTGAAACTCTAACAAAACTCACACTATGCTTGATCTAACTTAGTTACCTTAGATATTTTATATGCCAATATCATATATGTGATCTAGCTAACCTTTGATCCAAAGTCTGTTTCCATCTAGCTGTGAAATTTCTTCATATGCTAAAGGGATAACTTCTTGGAGTCACTCATACTCCAATCAAACATGATAATGGAGAATGATGCTTTGAACACATTTACAATGCCATTCTACCAGAAAACAAGATTTTACCAGTGTTCCTTCGACGTTGCTCAATCTTGGTCAGTTCAATGCTAGGTTATTCATTTTCTAACATCTCTATTTTTTTAGTTTAATGAATGCTCGCTTAACTAGGGTTTGGGTTTATTTCATGTATTTTTTTCTTTATTGCTGTGGGTTTTGAACTTAGATATAGATTAAAGATGATAACCAAGAATAGATTCATCTTCTTTCTAGCTGTCACAACTTTGTGACTAGATTGGAGATTAATATAAGTCAAACGTGTAGACCTAGTGGGAGAATATGAGATATTTCTTTTTTTAGTAGCTTTAACAATTCATAAGTGATCTAATGTTCACTATTTTAGTGAGAAATAAATTATTAATTTTGTGGTATCTACTTTTTAATTGTCAATGTGCTTAGCAAAAGTACATTAATATTTGTTTTAAATAAAGCTTTAGTTCCTAAGTTCATTTTACTCTTTTTAAAATATACCATCAATTGTGGGACTAAGAGCTTAGATGGACTCCAAAACATCTAACATTTGGAACTTTTCAAGCAAGAGTATCAATGACAAGAGGTAAACCAATCTCTCTGCATCTAATTTATTTATTATTATAACATATATCAATGTTAAATCTATTTTGAATTGGTTTATAGTATCTACTGTTAAATTTTATTGTTCTTGGGATTTTACTATGTTTTCAACTTGTTTCTGTTCCACAAGTTAGCAATGCTACCTTTTTTAGTCTTCTCTAATGCTTGGGAATTTTGCTATTTCTAAAATTCCACTACAATACCTTGCATGCACAATTCAATATCTTATAGAAACTTTGATGGAATTTAATCAGTAAAGTAATGATGCATATGAAATTCATACATTTAGATTAATGAGTTTTATTCTTCTAGGAATTCTATCACATACAGTGCATCTTTGCAGCCATTAATTGAAAATAATAGTCATTCTCTATCTTTCCAAAATTTCTATTGACTCTACTTTTTTGTTTTTTATTTTTATTTTCTATTTTGCCTTGCCAGACCAAACTATGGATAAAACTTTGTAAGATGAAAATAAATAACTAAATAAAACAATATCATATTTGCATAAAAGACAATTGAAGAAGAGTATTAATATACTTGTTACAAATTATTAATTATTATCTTTTCATATTAAATTGGATATTCTCACGATCTTGATAATTATCACCTATAATTAAAATAGGTTACAGAAAACATTCAATTCAACAAAAACACAAATTTCAATTTAATTTTATAATAATCATATTTAAAATATATATTTAACATGTTATGATATCGTTTATAGGAAATTGACATATAAATAAACAAGATCATATCATAATCATATGCATCACTAATCACATCACTTATCTTATTTGGATATGATTAAATTTTACTAGGTAAAGAATACTTATAAGTAAACTCATTTTCTCTTCATGCAAATTTAATCGATTCGATGATAATTCTTATCATTTGAATCAAAAATTTTCTCTTATATAAATAATTTTAAATTTTCAACTTCTCTAATAATTAGATATCAAATTATGCAACTTAAACTTATCAGGTGTGTTACATCATCTATACTCATATAAATTATATGTAATTATTGCTAATAAGCTTTTTGGAGAGGAGAGCCCAATATACGAAGAAAAAATGTCTATGGACTTATTAGATTATGATGGAGAGAAATGCATGAAAGATGACTTAGACTTGCTTCTGCTTTGGACGTCATCCTTGGTGCGTACTAGCATTGTATATCAACCTTCCTTATTAATTTGTTTCCTTACTTAAAAAGTTTGTTTGTAGTACTTTAATCCTTGTATTATTTTTCAATATTTTTTCTTTATTACTTCAATTTCATGCATTATTTTATTAGGTTTAATGGTGGAGGAAGATGTTCCTAAAATATTAAATTAATTATATTGTAAATAAAATTTAACTTAATTTGGTAATATTATTTAAATCTATAAATTATATTAATCAAATGCTTAAAATATTAGTTTATTATACATTTATTCTACTATTAACATTGTTAATATAGAACAACATAATCAGTTCCATCATCAAATCAAAATAAAAATAATTCAATATTAAGTTAATAATTAAAATGGTTAAAAAAAAAGAAAAGGTTATCTATGTCTTTGTCTATATCCATATCCATGTGTTAGATCGTAAAAATGGACTCCTTTTTTTGCCTCTTGACAAACTTTGAAGAAATTATGATTTTTATCTACTAAGAGCACAATATAAATAAAAAGAAATTTATTATTATGTCAAAATATGTCGGCTACGTGTTTAGAATAGAACAGGGACCTTAATAGAAGAAAAGAAAAAAATTACAACAACTTATATGTTTGGGCCAAAGACTTCTTTGTTGTTACAAAAACATATGTGTGTGTTTGTGTGTGTGTATAAATATAAGAGAAAGTATAGTACACATTTGGCCACTCTCATGTCACCAATAACTATGATTTTCTCCAAGCAAGAGCAACTCAAAGTCAAAACATGCTTATGATATCTTTAAAGTATAAGGAGCTCAACTAACCCCACTCAGTAGTAATCGAATTCCAAATTCTTAGGTCTAATGGTTACAATAACTTGACTAATATTCAGATGAGTTATAAATGAATGAACTTAACTTATTCAAACTCAATATGGAATCATTTACTTAAACTTTTTCAAGTCATCATAGCAAATGTACCAATTACTATTATTATTGTAATTCATTAACGTGAACGTGACTTAGAACACTTATGTATTCCTCTTCTAAAAATCTTATAATGAAGACACAATGTACAATAAGACTATATATATGTTAGTGTTTCTCTTTATTATATAGTTTAAAAAGCGGTTGTATTTTTGTCTGTGTACCTCTTTGAAACTAAATTATGCATTACATTAACTAAAACATGGGCATGTTTGAGCCCTTATTTCTCTCTATACTTGTCAAGAACAAATTGAACTAGTCTTAAAGGATTCCTCAACTTGATGTTTTAAGGTAAACTATTAATTCCAACACTCCTCTTTGATTTTTTTTTTCCTAAATCACCAAGTTTCTCCCTTAAGGCTTCATTTCTTCTTCTTGAAAGGGATTTTTTCACTATGGCTACAACTTGCTCCTTTGATGAGAAATGAGGTAACTTCATTATATTATTAACCTTTTTTTATGGTTTGATCACCCTCTTTGGTTATGATTCTTAGCAATCATTCCAAATTCCTTAATTGTTGTTTTAACCTAAATTTTCCTTTTAACAACTTTAGCATAATAAGCTTGCTTTATATTTTTCTTATTGCATTCATTATGAATCTTAACTAAAGGGCTTAACCCTTTAACTGAAGCATCTTTTTCAACATTAGAAGCAATATTCTCAACTTTTCTTTACTTTAAAATAGAGTAACACTTGAATTTGTTCTGCCTTCAAATCTGTCACGAACTTTATCTCCACTAGTTTCTCAGCCTTAACGTCATTTAAATTTTTGCTTTCAACAACCTTTTTCTTCATATTTTCAACATTATTACCATCGTTATTATTATGCCTAGTTACTTTTTTATCAATTAGAAAAATTATAGCAAATTTATTGACCTTTTATTTATATTTTTATAACAAATTGAGACCAAATAATAAGGAACAATGTGTTATTTATATATACTCTCAATATTTCATATTTATTTACATCAAATATTATGCAACCATATTTAATAAAGTGTATAACAAACCTTGCTAACTAATTGACTCATATTAAGAATATTTTTGTTCAAATTTATAATACATCAGTAATTAACTTGATATATGAAAGATTTTTTATAACATCTATTCCATTTCCTTTCAACTCTACGTACTCTCCATTGTCAACTGTTATATTTGAATGAAACTCTTATCAAGGACCTTAAATATGGACCCATTAAAATCCATATGAAATATGTAATCCAAGTATACAAGTCAGTCCTCCTTGTCATTGTAACTAGACATTACAAAGTTTATAAACAAGTTCTCTTCTTTATTTTCCTTAACCTGAGCTGCTTTTCCTTCTCATTTAGGTTCCTTCTCCTTGGAATTGCATACAATTTCAATATATTCAACTTGATTACATGCCTTACATCATATATTTTTTCTCAATTAACAATACTTAGTGTATGGTTGCTCTTTTTACAATGTTTGTAAGTTGTAAATTTGCCTTCTAGTTTGTGTCATATTATTTTTCTTCTTATTTTATTCCTTCCTTTTACTTAATTCATACTAGCTTGGTTAAGACTTAGCTTAGCTTTGAATGCCCCTTCTCTACTTCTTCTCGCTTTTGCTTTATTTTATATTCTTGACTTTGAAGAGAGCTCGTAAGCTTTATAAATATAAGTTGTGTCTTATCCTTAGACTCCTCCATCACTGAGATTTTAGCTTTAAATCTACTTAAACAATAAATCTTTCGTCTTTTAAGTCTTCTCCAAGTATTTGTTGATTGCAAAACATTCTACTAGTTTTATGCTCAAAAACCGTAAGTATATGGGTCATGACTTGTAGTTAAAAAGCAGATATCGATTGTATTTAGGCATCACTTAATTCAGATCAATCTTTGTTTAAGAACCAAAACTGTTTTATGGAAATAAACTGGAAAATTAAATTAAAATTAAATGAGTAACAATGAACAATTGATAACACCAAAATGCAGAAAATTGGATTTCAAGATTTTAACAACTAAAGATCACCCTTTTCCCTCTCTTGTCTTCCTCCTATTTTATTAATTGAATTATGTCTCACCAAAGATGTCCAAATGTATTATCTACCCTCTCTCAAGGCATAATTAATTATCCCTAACCAAATTAAATGAAGACGATTAAGCAACCTCTCAATCTACCAAATCACTCCACCAATTTAACTAGTTATTAAGTTATCCTATGGGTGATCAATTAAATTAGCCGAGGTATCTCTTCCAACTAATCAATTAACTTGATGAACGTAGTACTATAGAATGCTAACTCTCATTGTACAATCCTACACAGTTTACCTAACTCAATCTCTCATTCTATTACAAGGTATAAATATATGATCAACATTTATGAAAGACATCCATCATTCTAGTCAATAAAATAAGGGTTTAACAAGATAGTTTAAAAGCAATCTCTAAAAATAAATCAGCCACTCATGGTGTCTATAACATTCCTGACAATCAAATAATCCATCATACAAGGCCTAAAAGAGAAAAAAGACAGAAAACTAAATAAAGAGAACTCCTCCTCTTCTTTTCCTAAATCTAGAAATTTTAGTATCGGTGTGCTCTTTTCTTAATTGTGAATGATAAACCTTGAATCTCCACCTCTCTCAAGACTCCAAACCTATTTTTTAACTCAAGGAGGTTGTTCTACATCATGTTCTCCCGTCCTCGTTCATCCATAGGGTTTTATCTTACTTAAATAGTCCAGAAAACCTAAAAATAATTAAACCTCGCATACATCCTCGGGTTAGACATCCTATGATCGTGGTAATTGGCATGATTCCCATGATTATGGTTTATTAAGTCATAATGCTTCCTCTTCTCTTCTCCTCTTTTGGTTTCTAGCTCAATCGCAAAGTTGCCAACCTCCATTCCTACATCAAAATAATAACTTCTTACCCTAAATCAACATCAAACATAAAAGAACAACAATGTAAATCAAACTAAATGAAAACATACAAAATGAATCCTAAAACACAACTATAATAAACTATTATGCAAGAAACACGTGCCAAATACTTAGAAAAACACACACTAATGCAAAACTATCAACTTCCCCACACTTAAATCTTTGTTTTTCCTTGTGCAAAATACACACAACCAATCAATTCCATCGCTTCGTTTTCACAAAGATCAAAGCGTACAATCCCTCAAATTATATCTAATTCAAATATCAAATTACTACACATATCATGACTACTTTTCATTAGTGTGCATAAGCAAACTCAACATATGGCACAATCACTCAAAGATAAATACAGATGCAAAATGAATCTTCTTCACAGTTTCACTCATTTCTCTCAAGTGTTTAATGATTAGTGTTTTGCTTAAACTTATAAGAAATTACATTACCATAGGCTTGCTAATACACCAATTCTCTTATACAATAATTGCATGCATAAATAAAAGGACTTATTTCAGATTGTAATGTGGTAAAGGTTAAGGTGGGTAAAAAGGGTTAAGGGTTTAACAATAGCATTTGTAAAGGAAAAAGTGGATAAAAAGGATAACAACACATAATTCCAAGGTACACAAGTGTAAATATGCTACTACTCTACACTTATTAATACTACTCAAGTTCTTTTCATTCATTTTTTTATTACATGGAAGAAACAATGAATAAAATAGCAATTACATAAAATGTGATTCAAAAGCATAAGTATCACTCAACTCATCTCAGAAAAAATTTGTAGCAACAATCCCAACTAATGCATTACTTAATACTCTTCTAAGCTTGTGAATGGGTAGGTTAATGGGGTTTTGTGTTTTAAAATTTTGAGGTGTTTTGAAGAAACAAAATGGTTAAGGCTCATCGGGGTAGCAAGGGATAATAAAGGGTAGGTCATTTAAACTAGGGGTTAACATAAAAAAGGGCCTTAATCATCTCCATTAAGCATGCATCCAGTAGACTCAAATTGATTCAAAGCAAGTTTCGAAGGTAATGACCTAAGGAAGAATCACACAACAAAGAAATAAAATGACTATAGATGGAGTCATATTGGCTCAATCCTTACTTTGGCTCAAATGAAAATTCATTATGCATCTTTACACTACCTGATCTCTCAAGTGTCAATTTATGAGTAAGCTTATGCAACCAACTATTTTTCATCAATCAAAATGATTCATTCTCTACTCAAATGGCCTAATCTGAGTTAAAGCATGCATTCAATCTCATTCCAACTAGCATAATAGAATCTCAAGGCAAAACAAATCAAAATAATTCAAGTGTGGTTCCATTGTTTAATACAAACAATATAATATGCTTAATCATGCATCCTATTTAATAAAATGCAAAGAGTGAATAAAATAATGAAATTGACAAAGCAAGTGTCAGCTCCCCACACTTAAAGAACACATTATCCTCAATGTGATAAGACAACCACTAGATAAGGTAAAATGACATCAAACCAAACAAAAGACATTAACCCAAATAAATGACATCAAACCAAACAAAAGAAATAAAAGGATGTAAAAAGTTTAGGGTAAGAGGGCTCATGGAGATTGTGGTCGCGAAGGTGTTGGCGAAGGAACTTTAAAATTATTCCTCTGGAAGAATTTGAGGAATTTCTTCTTCACGTACCGTTGCTCCTAATCTCATCTGTGTACCGAGCTTGTTAATTTGCATCGACATTTATTGATAGTTAGAGGTCATCTGGTCGAGAATTTGCTAGAATCTATCGACCTCTGTTGCTGCAGTTGAATCCTCTTCCACTGCTTCTTCTTGTGGCTTTGGGGGCACTTGAGATGGGGATGGTCAGGAAGTGGCTGCATCCTTACCCTTTCTGTTCTTAACAGTTGTGCACGCCTAAGGATTTCGAAGCTCCATAGAATAGGGCTCTAAAATTTCAAAGGTCTCAAATAAGGAACATCAAAAACATCATCTATAGTCATAAGCACATTGTCTACATTAAGGTTGTAAAACAAAGCCAAAGAAGTAACAATGTAAGACATGCCAAAATAAGAGCTCTTCTTATTAACATAACTCATAATCGATCAAAAAATCTGATAAGGAGTATTGATTTTGATTTTTCAATGCATGCACCAAAGGAAGAAATGTTCCTTAGTGGAGCACTTATTACTTTCAGTTTGGTTAAAAACCATTAAGCACATAAATTTATGGAGAAATAAATGCTCAGCGCTACAAATTAAAGTGTTTTGTGCATTCCTAGAGTCAAAATTGGCTTCACCCGTTAGAATTTTCCAATAGTCGTCCACATAAAAGTCATCGTGATCATTGAAAACTTTTATGTTCAATAAATCAAATAGTGGGCAAATGACATTGTAATCAAGTTTATAAACATCGCAACCTATCCTAAACTAGTATATATCTATTTTAGGATTGTAGTGTATAGTGGCAAAAAATTCGACAGTCATTATAGGATAAATTGGCACATCACAGGGAATTAACCTACTCCAACCAATATTTACAACTAACCTTTCAATTTTTCATCTTTATCCTAGATTTTCTAGCAGTTCAAAATCAAAATATCTAGGAGGCATTAAATCTCTATCTTTAAAGTCCCGAAATTGCATACCTTCTTCTTCCAAATAAATGGGGAATGGGGCACGAAAAGTGGCAGCCATATCGGGTTTACCTTCACCGGAGACTTGAAGGTGCAATTCGTTGGTTGGTTTTCAAGCTACCATCTTTTTTGAAGCCACTGAAACATGAAAATCTGTAAAAATAAGGAAGAGAGGGATGAGCTCGTTTTTCAAAGAGAGAGAACAAATCTTACCAAATCCTTTGATTCTTGAATGATTAATGTAAAATAAGTTTAAAAGATTGAAAGATTGATAGAAGAAGTGCAGAAAATACCAAGAGTTTAGTGTAAGATGAAGGATTTGAGAGAGTGGGAGAGTGGGTTTTTGTAGGTTTAGAGAGAGGGAATGTGAAAATTTGAAGAATGAATGAAAAAGGAAGAAAAGAGGGAAATTTAGATTTTTCCTCGCATGTGGCTTCCCACGATCGTGGGAATCCCTGTCATTCCCAAAACCGTGGGTTAAGGCTTCAAAAACTTTCTGGAGAACCATCCCACAGTCATGGGAAACTTACCAATTCCTACTGTCATGGGTTGCTTCAATTTGTCCACTTCTAAACCCTCTTCCAAGCATAGCATGCATTCTCAACAATCCTGTAACCTACAAGCACATCTAAATCATCTAACCTATAAGAAATTTGCAAAGAATACTAAGTTAAAATTTAAGTAAAATCTAAATAAACATTAAACAATCTCAAATCAAACATAATCATAACTAAATAAATCAAACAATCAAGTAAGCAAAGATAAATGAAAGAAAATAAAATTCCATGGGTTGCCTCCCATACAACGCTTTTTTTAATGTCGATAGCTCGACTCTCCTTTTTGCTCACGGTGGTTCATATGAATGGTGCAATGGTACTATAGTTATTGATCTCACAATCTGCATATGAGCTACTATGCTATGGATTCCACCTTCCCTAGGATCCTCAATATCTTCCTATTGTCCTTGAGGTTCGGTTTCCTTAATATTTGTTGAAGGTAGAGAAGAATTGTTGACTTTCTTCGACACTTTGAAGGTTATTTGCTTCTTTCCGACCCTCGGAGTTAATTTACCCTCATCAAAGTCAATTATTGCATAAGCAATGGCCAAGAGCGGTCGTCCAAATACCATAGGGGTTTCGATATCTTCTCCAATATCCAATATGTAGAAATCTACAAGAAAGATAAATTTACCAATTTGTATCTACACATCCTTGATAATCCCCTTCAGTTGATGAATTGTCCTGTCGGCTGTTTTGACTAACACCTTTGTAGGTTCTAACTCTCCTAACTCCAGCTTCTGACTAAAGATATAAGGCATCATATTGTAACTTGCTCCCAAATCCATAAATGCCCTATCTGTGTTGAGTCCACTGATACTGCAGGGAATGTAAAAATCCCCTGGGTCCTCTTTCTTCTGTGCTATATTGGGGTTTCCTTCTATTATATGCTCCTTAACCTTCTTTGATTCATCTTCCTTAGAATTCCTTGTTGCCTTACTTGACATTGACTTCCATTGAGCAAAAATAGGGTATAGAATTGCAAGTCAGGGTTCCCTGATTGGTTTAATTCTGAACTCACTTGGAAGGAATTTCGTAATTACTTGTCCTTTTTCCTTGTCTTTGTCTTCCTTCACATGTCCAACTTCCTTTTCCTAAGTCTAAGTGATAGCCTTGATACATTCCTTTGAGTTGACCTCAGTTTTGCTCCATACAATACCTACACTTCTAGAAGATAAGCATTAGCAAGTTGACCTACCTGAACCTCCAAATTGTGGATAGATAAGGCATGGTTCTTTAGGACCTGATCAAACTTTGCCTCCATCCTCTTTTGACTTTCCTCTTAGCTGGTAAACATACTCTTCTAGTTCTCTTCTTGAGCTACCAGTTTGGACCCCAAAACATCCATCAACTTGTCCATTTTCCTCTCCATCGATCCAATTCGATCTTATGAAAATCCAATAGGTCCTTGCGATCTTACTTAGCCACCTGTATTGTTAGTACTCTAAAAAAAATTCAGATGGTTTTTTTCACCACGGATTATAAGTATTAGAGTAAGGGTTATTACCTCTTTGTGGTTGGTCCAGGTAACTTACCTATTTTATACCACTAGCTTCCAACAAAAAACATTCAGCTAAGTCATGGTTATTATGCTTATATGGCTGATACTGTACTTGCATCGCTTTTGCCATAGACGAAGATGCTCCTTACATATTGCTCAATTGCTTTGTAAGGGCTGTGATTTGTTCCTATAAAGTAGTAACAGAGTCGATCAGAATCATACCTTTTTGTTCTTTTTACCCTATCTACTCTTCTTGCTAGACCACATGCAACTGTTGCTCGCTAATTCTTCTAGAAGGTTGTGAGCTGCATTAATAGTCTTCCTCATCAAAGAACCTCTAGCGACTGCATCTATAGTTCATCTCATGCTCTGATTTACACCATTGTAGAATGTCTGTAATAAGAACTCCTTAAGAAGGTTGTGGTAAGGACAGCTTCTCTGTAATTCTTTAAATCTCTCCCAAGCTTGATAGAGAGATTCCCCATCACTTTGATGAAAATTCGTGATCTCCTTTTTTATCTTTGTCATCTTGGTCAATGAAAAATATTTCACGAGGATAGGGCAAGCTGCTTCTAAGTAGTAATCTGCCCTGAATGTAATGAATTTGACCACGCCTTCGCCCGATCTTACAAAGTGAAAGAGAATAGTCGCAACTTCATAGCATCGTCAGACATCCTATTTAATCGTAGAGCTCTAAACAATTTGCAGTATGGGCATTTAGATATTCATCAGACAACCCATAAAATTGTACACTATTATAAAGTATACTGAGGAGTGCCGGCTTAATCTTAAAATTGTAAGCTTGAATTGCTGGCCTTGCTACTCCTTGAGGACTAAAACCTAGCCTCATAAAGTCTATCGATGTCATCTCAACTCCTCCTTGCTCTCCTTCTTCAGCCATATTTCTTTGTATAATATCTCGACGCTTCACTCTTCTTAACTCTCTTTCGAGTCTTGTGATATCAGATAACTCTTCTTCACTAATTTTTATCGATCTTCGCGTGCTTCTTGTGTTCATGCACCTGCAAATACACAAGGAAAAGTATCAAAAAATCTTAAATCAAAGTAATCTAAAGTAAACAAGATGCTAAACAAACATCCCCGACAATAGAACCAAAAATTTTTGATTGCAAAATAGTCTACTAGTTTTACACTCAAAAACTGGAAGTATAAGAGTCGAGACTTGTAGTTAAAAAGCAGATATTGATCTCATAAGGATTGTGCTTTAGGCAACACTTAATTCAAATCAATTTTTGTTTAAGAACCAAAATTGTTTAATAGAAATAAACTAGAAAGTTAAATTAAAATTAAATGACTAACAATGAACAATTGATAACTCCAAAATGCAGAAAATTGAAGTTCAAAATTTTAACAACTAAAGATCACTTTTTTCCCTATCTTGTCTTCCTCCTATTTTATTAATTGAATTGTGTCTCACCTAACATGTCCAAATGTATTGGCTACCCTCTCTCAAGGTGTAATTAATTGTCTTTAACCAAATTAAATGAAGATGATTAAGCAATCTCTCAATTTGTTAAATCACTCCACCAATTTAACTAGTTATTAAGATATCCTATGGGTGATCAATTAAATTAGTCAAGATCTTTCTTCTAAGTAATCAATTAACTTGATTAATGTAGGTCTATAGAATGCTAGCTCTCGTTGTACAATTCTACACAGATTACCTAACTTAATCTCTCAATCTATTGCAAGGTGTAAATATATAATCAACATTCATCAAAGACATCCATCATTCAAATCAATAAAATAATGGTTTAACAAGATAGTTCTAAAGCAATCTCTAAAAATAAATCAGCCACTCATCGTGTCTATAGCATCCTCAACAATCAAATAATCCATCATACAAGGCCTAAAAGAGAAAAAGTGACAAAACAAAATAAAGAGAACTCCTCCTCTTCTTTGCCTGAATCTAAAAAATTCTAATGTCGATATGCTCTTTTCCTAATTGTGAATGATAAACCTTGAATCTCCAGCTCTCTCAAGACTCCAAACTTATTCTTTTCACTCAATGAGGCTGTTCTACACGATGTTCTCTCGTCTGCATTCAAACATAGGGGTTTATCTTGCTTACATAGTCTAATTAAACCCTGCATACATCCTTGGGTTAGCAATCCCATAATCATGGAAATTGGTTTGATTCCCACGATCGTGGGTTCTTGCATCATAATGCTTCCTCTTCTCTTCTCCTCTTTTGGTCTCCAGCTCAATCGTAAAGTTGTCAACCTCCATTCCTACGTCAAAATAATAACTTCTTACCCTAATTCAACATCAAACATTAAAAAAAAAAACAACAATGTAAATCAAACTAGATGAAAACATACAAATTGAATCTTAAAACACAAGAATAATAAACTATTATGCAAGAAACACATGCTAAATAATTAGAAAAACACACATTAATGCACAACTATCAGTAGCCCTAATTAATTTAGAATCTTTTTTATTATATAACTAAATTCTTTGACAAATTCATGTTCTTGTATAGTAAATAACTTAAACTCCCTTTAAAGGCTGAGGATTTATAATTGTCTTTTTTATATGACCTTTAAAACTCTTCCATTATCTTGTCACAAAAATCTTTTTCAATCTCATAATTTTTTATTCTTTCATAAATAACTTCTAAAATTGAAGCAGGTATAATTGCAAGTGCCTTATATCTTTTTGCCTTCTCCTCACTATGGTTTTTTAAACTAATTAACTGTTGGATTATATGGTAATGGAGGGGCTTCAACACTTGGTTCCACCATTTCCTAAATGTCATAGGCTCTAAAATAAGCTTTTATCTTGACAGTCCATATAGCATACTTGTCATCATTGAATATGAGAGAAGAAGTTATATGAGAAACTAATTAAATTCATTATTATAGTATAATTGGACAACTTTAGTTTTGTTGTATATTTAGGAAGAAGAGTTATTACTTTCTTTTAGATTTCACTTAAACAAGCCCTTAACATCTTTAGAACCCTAATACCATCTCAAAATTTGAAGAAGCTGTCATTTTTATCTCACTAACACTTGCGCAAAATGCAGAAGCAAAAAATGAACAATAAGAACTTTGATACTATGTCAAAAAGTATAGATTTTTTATTTGGAAAAAAGTTGGAACCTTAATACTGAAAGAGAAAGAACAAGTTTGATAATAGCTTATATTTTTGGGTCAAAGACTTCTTTTTTTGTTATAAAAATATGTATAGATATAGTTTGGAGGGTATGGCATACATTTGGCTACTCTCTTGTCACTTGCAAATATAATTTTCTATAAATAAATAAGTAAAAGCAATCTAATAGTCATGGTATGTTTATGTTGTCTCTAAAGTATAAATAGTTTAATTAACCCCACTAGTTAGTAATCAAACTCCAAATTCATAGCTCTAATAATTACAACAACTTAACTAAACATATAGACAACTTACATACGAACCAAATTAACTAATTCAAACTCAACATGGTACAATTTACTTGGATTTTTCAAGTCATTATAACAAATATGTTGAACATCATTAATGCATCAGTTCTTAAATATGAACACGACCTAACACACGATTTGGAACCCAAACATGTTCCTTTTCTAAAAATCTTGTAGTGAAGACATGACCTAAAATATGAATGTATATATAAATGTGTTTCTCTTTGTAAGGAGTTATATTTTCACTGTCTAGAACATGGATGTTTCCATAATTGTGTTGCTCTCTAAAACTAAAACATTTAGTATATGACTTATAACACAGTCATATTTGAACAAGTGCTCCTCTCTATACTTATCAAAAACAATTTAAACTAAATTTGAGGGGTTTCTTGGCTTGATATTTCAAGATAAAATATTAATTCCAAGACCTCTTTCATTAAAGATTTTAATTCATTATCACCTTTGTAGATTCCTCCAACTTCTCTATAGTCACTTTTAGTATCACACATTCAAATTCTCTAGATTCTAAAGTAATTATAGTTGTAATCAACTTAGTATAAGTAGGCCAAAACCCTACAATCTTCATCAACCTCATATTTCTCAACATCGAATACCTTCAACTAAGATGAATTCAAGACAAAGAAAACTTGAAACCCTCATCTAGTAGCATATACAACTCCACGAGTCATATCTTCACTTTTAAAACACATATCCAAAATTGTTTTTAAACATGAAGATACAAAAAAGAGAAAGGGGAAGAAGGAGACAGAGAGGGAGAGGGAGAGGGAGAGGGAGAGAGAGATAAATAATTTTTTATTATATATATATTTTTAGTTTTTAAGAACATAGAAGGTAGAAAAGAGGGATTTATTTGTCTAGGAAACATTCCAAAATTGTTTTGAAGATGTTTTATATTGATTTTGATCAAGACTACATTAATTTTTTAGGATAAAACAAAATTTCAGCAAAAAATCTTTGAAGATTCAAGATTTAAGAACCAACCAACTTCCTTTCACCCTAGTGACATACGACACCTGATCTCTTTATCTCTATTGACCAAACACACAACCCCCTGAATATGTGGACCACCTACCTGAATGGACCAAGGGCACATGACAATGATACCCAAAAAACCCAACCTCTCCTTGACACAAAGATTCCTTAAAATACAATAACAAACTTAACCTTCAGAGTTTCTCCTACTAGTTCACCATACAGACAGCATTGTAGAGAGGAAAATGGGAATGGCAAGATAACATAGAAAACAATCGTAGGTGACTTAGGGTGTCTTGGCAAATTGAGATTCGTGGAATAAGATTAGGAGAGGTCAATCCAAGCACCTCTAAAAGTGCTAAATCAAGGTGTGCATAAATGGAAAAGCTTGCTTGTGGGTTTTTTTCTTGAGAAGCCTCTAGCGTTTCCTTTGGTTAGCAAATAGGTTATAGCTGTGTAGAGGAACAAGGGGCTGGAGAATGTTATGGTGAACAAGGATGAACTTTTTTTATTTAAGTTCAACATAAAGGAGAACACGTAGATTGTTCTGGAAGTAGGACCATAGCACGTGAGGAGCACCCTATACTTATAAAGAGTAGTTAGGGTTAAGATTGGACATAAGAAAGCTAAACTTCATCCTTCTATGGGATAATGTTCATAAGGTACACTCGGAATATTGGTCCGCAAAAGGTATGAGCTATATTATGAGTCAAATAGGGAAACCCCTAGGATTAGATGAGAATAATGCTCTTATGAAGAGAATTAGGTATGCCTGAGTGTGTACTGATGTTGATATATCAAAGAAACTCCCTGATTTTTTGAGAATAATGAGATTGAAAGAGAATGATGAACTAGAAGAAGACTCTATAGGGGTTTCGTATATATAGAAGCCAAAATCCAAAGAGGAAAAAAAATATGGAGAAAAAAATGAAAACTAAGAGGGACAATAGGGGTCCAAGGATGCTTCAGTTCAAAAGGAAAACAAGATAGATGGAAAAGAGGGTAGCAAGAACAAGGAGAAGGAAAGAGTGAACTTAACCTATAAAGGGAAGTAAGCAGCAGAGGAATACCCTAAGAAGATATGATCTAGAGGAGATTACCTTAGTTGAAGGAGGATCCCAAAGTAGTGATAATCATAAAAACAAGGCCACTAACTTAAAAGGGGTTAACAAGGCAGGCTCTAAGGCACGAGGGAAAAAGAGGTTAACCTCCATAGAAAAATACACAAGATAACAACAAGGTGAATATAGCACTCAAATAAATTGATGTTCAGACCAACAAGGATACAACTTGGGGGGAAACAGTGAAGAAAGGATTAAGCAGCAGATGGGGGAGGCTTTAAATCTAGTGATCTCAACCATGTGGGAGAGGAGTTTACTAGTAAAGGAGAAAAGGTTCAGTGTAGATATGGAAAGCATGCAGACAAAGGAAGGCTGACTAGGACTCCTTTTATGAAAGCATGGGAAGTTATGGGATCTCTGGATGTAGCATCTATTGCCTTTGGATTAAATAGAAAGTCTAGACGGAAGAGGTCCGGGAAAAAAAAAAGAAATGTTGAAGATACTAGTATCGAATATTAGGGGACTCAATAGTCTTAATAAGCAACTTGCAGTTAGGAAATTGATTAGGGGTAGGAAGGTAGATTTTTTCGGTTTGTTGGAAACAAAGATAAAGAGGGAGCAACTAAAAAGAGGTTTATGGTTCCTGTAAAAACACTAGAAGGTGATAACTAACTTGATCAGCATTTGAATGTTGGGGTAATAATTGGATTTAATACTCAGAAATTGGATATGTTAAAGCAGGTTCTGAATGACCAAGTGAAGTTCTCAATAAAGAGACAAGCAAGGTGTTTGTTATTACAACGGTGTATATTATTAATCTCAAATCCCAAAGTTAAAGTATTTTGAGAGAATTAGAAAAAGTTAGTAACTCCACCAGAGTTCCTTAGATAGTATTAGGGGATTTCAACTGTACCCTCAAATCTACAAAATTAAAAGGAGACAGAAGATGGAAACAGTAGGATAGTAAGGAGTTGCAAGAACTGGTGACAAACTCAGGGCTAACTGATTTAAAATGATATGGGAATGTTTATACCTGGAGTAACAAGCAAGTTGGGGACTATTTCTTTATACAAAAACTGGACATACATATGGTGAGTGGTGAGTGGATAGAACAGTTTCCATTAAGCAATGATATTTGTAGGAATCAAATTTGTTACACCATAGCCCTATAATGGTAGAGTTAGCAGCAAGTAAGAGGAAGAGGAGTGCTCTATTCAGAATTTATAATCATCTGATGGACAAAGCTGAGTTTATTCTCAGGGAGGGTATGAACGTGGGAGTTACAAGAACCAAAGGCTTTATATTGAGCACCAAGCGAAAGGAATTAAGAAAGGAGTTAAGAAAAGTTAAGCAGGAACTCAATTGTGCCATATTAGAAGGAGAAAGCTAAGGCGTTAGAGGAGTTAAAGGAGTTCCAAAGGAAGCTAATTGCAAATCCTGAAGATGTGGAATTAAGGAAGGTAGAAGTTGAGATGATTATGACATACAACCAAATTTTGTTCAGTATAAATACACTTTTGAGATAGAAACCCAAAATTATTTAGATAAAGGAGGGAGAGAGTTGTACTAAGTATTATATTGGTTCTATAGTAGACAGAAGGAACAAAAATGCCATTAAATTACTGGTAGAAAATATAGGTAGGAAGCATGAGGACCAATAGGAAAAAAAAAGGGTTAAATTTGACTACTTCTGCAACTAATAGAGGAATGAAACCCAAGTTAGGGCTATTCCTAATAAGGTGATCTTATGAATTAAAAAGGTTGCTGATGACAGTAAGAGCCAATTAATCAGGGAAGTTACAAGGGAGGAGATAAGGGAGGTTATGATTTCTATAAATCCAAATAAATCCCCAAGACCTAACGGATACAGTGGAAGATTTTTTAAAAAAAAACTGGGACATACTGGGAGAAGAGGTTGTAGAAGCAATTCAAGAGTTCTTCCAAAAAAATTCAATTCTTAAAGAGTGGAACAAGACCTATATAAGTCTAGTTCCCAAACAAAGCAATGCTAAAAGAATGGAGCATTTTATAACTATAATTGATTGCAATTTATTATACAAGATAATTACAAATATTTTAGCTAATAGGTCAAGATCAAGTTTGGTAAAAATAGTTAGCCCTAAGCAAAATGGATTTTTAAAAGGGAGGCTTGTAAGCACCAATATTCTCCTATGTCAGGAGTTACTGAAAGGGTATAACTCAAAGAGGAGAATGAATAATTGCATAGTCAAAGTAGATTCAGCCAAGGCATATGATTCAGTTAGCTAGAATTTCCTCTTTAATATGATGAAACCTTAGATTTCCCATATCTGTTCAAGGAATTGGTAGAGGAGTGTGTTACCACGGCCTCATTGGCTATCCTACTAAATAGTGAACCCACTAAACTAATAAAAACGAGGAGGGGCCTTAGGCAAGGGGACCCTCTCTCTCCTTACCTATTTGTTCTCTGTATGGAAGCCCTAACTAGACTCCTAACAAGCAAGACAAAAACAAACCCTGACTTTTAGTTCCACCATTAATACAAAGGTATGAAGCTAACCAATTTGGCTTTTGCAAATGACCTGCTTTTATCTTGAAAAGAAAAGAGAAACTCAATAAATATGCTTTTGTATTCCTTGGAGAAGTTCCAGAATATGTCTATTTTGATGTACAACTACAAGAAGAGTAGTTGTTACCTATAAAACAACTTTAACAACTAAGCAGCTAATAAAGCAACAGAAATGGGAGTGAAGCAAGGAAATTTACCATTGCAGTACCAATCTCCCAACGAAGAGTTAGTAAAGCTGATTACAAAACAATTCTAAACTCAATACATGGAAGGATTAACTAATGGAGAAATAGGTTCCCTAGCTATGGAGGTAGGCTCCTTCTAATATCCTAAGTAACATCACAAACTATTGGCTCAATCATCTTCTTATACCCCAAATCATACTCAAGGAAGTAGACAAAAGACTAAGGGAGTTTCTATGGAATGGCTTAAATGAAGGAAGATGTAAAGCGAAGACTAGTTGGAGGAAACTATGTAGATCAATGAGCAAGGGGATTGGGATTACATTCTTTAAGGGAGCTCAATAAAGCATGTCTAACTAAGAATCTATAGTGGTTGTGCAGTAGAAAGTAAGACTCATGGGAGAAATCGATCCATAATGTGATCTCAAAAACTAAAGCATTTGGACATTGAAGTTAAAGCAAGATATGTTGGGGATCCTCAAGGAAATCTTAAGCATAAGACAATGGATGCAAAGCCTGGTGCTCCATGAAGTTAGGGGTGGTAATGATACTCTTTTTTGGTTTGACTACTGGCATTATAGGGGACCTCTATACAAGGTTAAGAAGTTACAACATCTGAGAAGACTGGTGAATTTTGAAAATAAAGTGAGCAGTTTTATAAGAAATAACTAGTGAATATGATCTTTTCATAGCAACAGAGGGATTGATCTCATTTTGAACTAAGCACAAAGATGACAACAAGGGAAACAAGAAGAAATCAAGTCTATTGTCTGAAAAACCAAATTTGTGTAACATTAAGAACTACAAATTCCTTCTACAGCAAAATCAACAAACTAGTGTGAATTAGGTTTCACAACTTTGGAATAAAGATATTAGACCTACATGTTCACTTATCTTTTGGTTGGGGAAGAGGGGAGGATAACCTACGAAGAACAAACTTAAGTTTAACATTAGTTCTTTGAGTTGTAAGTTGCGATGTGTGGAACTGGAAAGTTGGGAACATATTATGACCAAATCTAGCTATATAACGCAGATTTGGAGAGGCTGCAAGCAACTACAAACACATTATTCAACTGATTCATGGGAAGAAAGCTATCAATTGTTTAGTGGAAGTGAGGATGAGAAACCAAATAGAGTACAAAGCACTTAAGATAAGTTGGTCCCCAAAGGTTTACCAAGTTTGGAAGGAACGGAATTACAGGATTTTCAGACAACGAAGTAGGAGTGCGGAGCAGATTCTTCAGAAGGTGATGCTCTAAACCTGACTTAACCTAGTAACAAGGGGAATTGCAAATAACTTAACTGCTAGCATAAGGAGGAGATAGGCATTGGACTAGGTTAATCACAGGGACCTTTATGATCTTGTAATCTAGTTCTTTTGTACTACACTAGTACAGTTGCATACTTAATTATAACTGTTTATTAATGAAACCTATTAGTTTTCGGGAAAAAAAACAATGTTAGTATTAGAATAAATGATTATCTATATTTACAATAAATTAAAATAATATATCTAATTTATATAATTTACAATTAACAAGTACTATAAAATTTGGTAAAACTTATGTTTTAAACTATAATTTACCCAAAATCTCAAGTTAAAACTTATGTGTATGACCAAATACTTCATTGATCAATTGTATACATATCAAGGTGCTACTGATTGAAATTATGGGTTTGTTATATCTTAGTAACGAATTCTGAATGCAATCAGAGGCAAATAATAAATATAAAAAGTTTTCTTCCCTTCTTGTGAATTACAAGTTTGGCAGATACTCTTACATAGTATGTTTAATTGTATTTCATAGTTTGCGGATTATCATATTAAGATGGTACTCACACCGGGTCAGCACATAAGGGATAAATTGTTAGCCAAGCAAGTTTCTTTATTCCCAAAGCTTGAACTCGAAATTTCTGATTAAGGGATGAGAGTACTGAACTACTCACACTAAGGGTGTGTTTGGTTCAGCTTTTGAAAGGTGGAAAAGCACTTTTTTCCACCGCAAAAGCTATTTTAAGAAAAAATGAGTGTTTGACTGTAAACTTTAAAAGCACTTTTGGAGTAGAAATAGCTTTTTTAAAAGCTAAAATACAACTTTTTCAAAAGCTCAAATTTGGAGCTTTT
>JAOSBN010000179.1:11440771-11452638 GCA_027563595.1 Erythroxylum suave | reverse complement strand
AATTATAACATTTAAATTTAATTAAAGTCTAGACAGGGAAAATTTGTGGTGGGATCATAGAATGATTTTAGACATATAGTTAAATAATTCAAAGACAAATAAATGATTTAATAATAATAACAATTAGCTATAATAAGATAATTACTAGATAATATCAAATAAAAGAAATAGATAATAATTGTATTAACTAAATAAAATTCATAGGACAAGTAAAAATAATACCCAACAATTTAATGAAAATTTTTCCATAGCAAAAATAAACAAAGAATAAAAAGGTTTGGATGTTAAAAGAAATAAATAGCAATTGGACGTGAGAGGGAAACAAAAAGAATGGACGTCGCGATCGTACCATGTTGCGATCACGACTTTTGGAAAACTGGGTTTGTCACGTTCGCAATTTCGTCGCGATTGCGACCTTGATGAATTTGGGAATTGTTGTGATCGCGATTTTTCTGGCTCTGTAGCGATCGCGATAGTGTGGAAATCCGGGACTGTCGTAATCGCACTGTATCACAATCGCGACTTCCCCCAATCAGACATCCTTACTTCTAAACAACATAACTTTCAATCCAAAAGTCCTAAAATTATAAACTATATATCGTTGGAAAGCTAAGAGCAAGATCTACAACTTTTATGAAGAAAATTTTGTCTAATTCAGCCTGTATCGATGTAGTTTAATCATTTAAGTAAAGGTTACTATTTCAGTCAAAATTAAAAATTTCACACCAATACTGCTATCTTATAATGGTCATAACTTCTACGTCTGAATCCAAAAATTTCAATCTTTATACCGTTAGAAAGCTAAAAGAATAATCTACAATTTTATGTAGACCACTTAGCCTAATTCTACCTAGATAAATGCAATTTATTCCTTAAAGTTTCAGATCACATTTTTACCCTATTCTTTGTTTTCACTCATCTATTCACAAACGGTTCTCGTACAAATTTCAAAGGACCCGAACCAACATTAAATTTCCTATATACCAAACTCCTTTGATATACAATTTACTACAAACAATTCTATACAAAAATAAAATCTCCCAATATTCACACGCAACCAATTTAGCACAAGAAGAAAAATTCTGCATATATAACTATACATACATGTATCAGAAAATTTTTTGCATTTACTGTCAATTTTCATTGTCTATTTCCACTGTCAACTTACAATAGCAAGTTGATACATATTTTCATACTTCATTTCACAATGCCATAACAGTATCATGGTTGCAAAATACATACATTAATATTTATGCTGACATGCTTCTAAGATCACCAAAATATGATTCACACTAACTTAGTTACAAAAAGTCTTAAATTCTTGGAGATTTGCCAAAACTTTGCAAGGCTCACTTATGATCTGCTGATTTTTCACCTGAGGAGTAGAAAATTTTAGGGTGAGTCGGAAGCTCAGTGGCTAATATATTTATAGCCGATAATAATGAACCATATTCAACATATATGATACCATATACAACATATATGAAACCATACACAACAATCAACATATATGAATATTCATAATACAACACATCATCACAAAACAACATATTGGCTGAAAGTTATCATCAAGCATATCATTCAAAATACATCATATCTCAACATATCAAAAATGTAATGCACAACACAATGACTCGAGAGTTCCGTGGAACGAAACAGCAAAACCAAAGTTTACACCGTGAAACGAAACGAGTCCAATTTCTCAGGATCTCGTGGCCATAAGCGGCCAGCCGGGAGAAGGCTGTAGGTCATTGTGCACGAGACAAACGAAACGGATTTCTCTCTTGCCCACATAACAGATTTTTCTATGATCATGCATTCCACATTATATTCATGCTTTCATGTTTCATAAATCTTCTATTTTTCATTCACACAAAGTCATAGAATTTTCACAATGCAACATAATATACAATGAATAAAACAATTATATTCATCATACATAAACATAAACTTTAGCTCATCATCATAAACTTTAAACATATTACCCACCTATTTAACTTGATATTTCCAAGAGTCAAGCTTGCTCTTCTCTCGCTCTTGACGTCTATATTCTCGGTTCCCTAAGAACAAATATATTTCATTTAATCACACACACATAAAGCTTTCCTTAAACCTAACTATCCATGAATAAGCTTACATTTAATCTCTTCTTGATTTTATCTAGCTAGAATAAACTAAAATCTAACATCAACCTCTTATTCTTCTTCTTTCTTTCCTCATCTTCATCGTATAAAAACCTAGTTTTCTCCTCTTCCTTCAACATTTTCTTCACATAAAACCTACTTCTTTCTTCTATCAAAACTAAAGAGTAATAAGGTTTACCTCACAAGAAAAACCTAGCTGAAACTCTTCCTTCTATCTTTTTCCTTGCTCTTTTCTTCTTCCTTCTCCTTGCTTCGTTTTCTTCTTCTCTCCTCTAGGTTATTCACGACTCTTCTTCTCTTCTTTCCTTCAAACACACGACTCTTCTCTTCTTTTGTCTTGTTCATTTAATACAACTTTTTGTATTTTTACCAATTTATCCTTCCTTATCAAAGAAATTCCATGACTCTCCTTCTCTTTATCTTAATTCTTTCTTTTAATTCACACCACCATACACTCACGACTCCTTCTTCTTTTGTCTTATTCATTTAAGACAACCCTTTTCTTTTTACAAATTTACCCTTTCTTTATAAGGAAATTCCTACTAACTCCTTCACTTTATTTTAATTCTTTCTTTTAATTCATACCACCATATAAAATTCAAAATATACCATATTAACTCCAAAAATTCCTAATTCATAAATTCTAATTTATTTTCATGCTTGATAATTTAATAAAATAAAGAAAATATAAATATAAATATAAAAATCCAAAAAAAAGGGGATCCAACATATTTAGCCTCTAAAATTTGAATAAGTTTATTAGTGCATCGTTACTTTTATTGTAGTCTGCTAACTAAACTAAATATTGGGATTTTGTGAAATTGCTCTCTAAAGAAACTCATCTCAACACTTTAAGAGCTAAACGTTGGTTATCACAAATAGATTCTATATTTGTCACTTCATTATGTACTTCTCCTCAAGTTGTTTCCTAAGTTAATGATACTTAATTGCTCCTCTTGATTCTTCTTGCACTATTAAATGTAACTATTATAAGAACTTTGACATATGAAGGCTGACTATTATAAATGATCTTAAAATTAATAGGCTACTAGTTTTTGTACTTTTGGTAATGTTAATATAAATGCTTATAGACCTACTAGTTCTTCCTCCACTACCAGTGCTATTGAGAGATCCCTTACCACTCCATCTCTGACATTTACCCTTTAAGATATTTAAAGTATTCTTTGACAATTATATCCCTATGGTTTCTCTATTCTTTTTCCCATTTCATTAGGTACATCTTCATTAAGGTTTTTTTTATTCTACATGTTGCAATCATATGACATCTAATTCTTGCTTACTTTCTTTTATGATTGTTCCTTTTGTTCATCCTATTGATCAGACTACTAACAGTTCTATTTGATAAATTCCTAAAACAGACATTGTATCTACATCTAAGTTGACTTTGCCCAATATATTTCTTGTTCTCAAATTATCTTTATTTCTTATTGTAGTTGTTTAATTATATAAACTTAATTTTGACTTACCTTTTTTGAGCTTTGGTTGTACTATACAAGAATTGTAAATGGGAGAATTCTTTAGGACAAGGTATAAAGTTTGTTGGCTATTTGAACTATGTCGTCTTTGTCTTCCAACCAAGATTATTTCTACTACTATTAGTTTATGACATTCTTATTAGGTCAAATTCCTAGTTCTAAACTTAGTTCTCTAATTTTAAATGGTAGTTTAGGTTATCTTAAAATGAACATTTTGATTATGCTTCTAACAAATATTCAAATATAATGATTTACATATTAATGTTACAATGTTTCATATGCTCTATTTAATTTAATTTATTATCATATTTGGGAACCTAATTTGATCCTACTATAGATGGTTCTCGTTATTTTGTTATTTTCAAAATATTTTTTGACATATATATGGATTTATCTATTGAAAAATATATCTAAAATACCTCAAATATAAATTCAATTTGCTTCTATGATTAAAACTCAATTTTTTTATTCTACTAAAATTCTTTGAACAAATAATACCATGAATACAAAGACTCTAAATTATCTCAGTTTTTAATTCAGAATGGGTCAATGGTTTAACATTCCTATTCGAGCACATTTTCATAAATGGTCAGGCTAAACATAAACATAAACATATTTTTTATACTTTTTGTGTTCTTATTACCTCTTGTGCATATCTTGCTATTGTTTATATAATTAATTGAGTTTTACCACCACCCCCTCCCCCCCCCCCCTCTTCACAATATCTCACCTTTCTAATGTTTATATGGATATACACTTGATTAACAATCTCTTCATGTCTTTAGTAGTCCATCTTTGCTCATCTTCAACCTTATGAACAAACAAGAAAAGAGCTTAAGTACAAATTATGTTGCTTCTTAGGATACAATATAAAATATAAGGGTTATCAATATTGGAATCCAATTTCAGAACTTCTCAGGATTTCTCATCATGTTACCTTTTTGGAACGTAAAATATTTTCGACCATATCATGTTTTCAAGTTCAAAGTTTTCCTTCTTCATATTTAACATATCCATTTATTCTTTTTCCCAGTGACTTGTTTGTGGGAAATGTTGATTCAGACAATACTAGCATCTCTTTGCCTTCCTTAAGTGACTCTTCAACATTTATAGATTCTAGTAACTCCTCTCCTTTGATTTTCATCTTACCCCCAATCACTTGAACCTCTTATGTTATTCCCTCCTCTCTTTGTCTCAGTACTTATAAGAGATAACCTAATGTTATCCTTTATGATTATCATTACTATTATGTGATTATTTCTTAGATGAACCTCATACTATAACCCAACATTATCCTTTATGATTATCATTGCTATTATGTGATTATTTCTTATATGAACCTCGCACTTGTCGTGAGACTAATACTAGCCCTTTGCGGCAGTAAGCTATAAAAAAAGGAACTTTAGGTTCTTACTATCACTCATACTTGGGATCTAATATATTTGCACCAGATACTATATTGTTAGCTATAAATGGGTTTGTAAAAGGCCAAAGATAAGGTTTGTACCCTAACATTTCACAAAAAGTCCAAGTCCCTACCATTATCTCTTATACCACTTTGCACTATAATGTTAAAAAAAAAAAAAGGTACTCATTGGACCCTAAATAAAGTGAAAAAGTGGTAATAGAGATAATGATATGAGCTTATTTAGACCTTTTGTGAAATGTTAAAATAAAAAATCACACCTTTAGTCAATGTTTAAATAAATTATTTTAAAGATCACATCATCTTCTAATGGGTCCAAATTGTATAGTTGTACCATGATATAGACTAAATTGATGAAACATATACTACAAACTGCAAAACTTAACTCCATTAGGATTTGGGGTGTTATTATTACTATTTTGAAAATATAAGGTGTAACGTGATACTATAGATAGTAATAGGAACTAACTTAGAATTTTTAAGAAGTGTTAGAGGGAATTTGTATACTTTGCCTTCATAAAATTAAAAATTAAGTTGATGGTTTCGTGGAATGTTATAATGCTTGCTTGGTTGCTAAATGATTTACAAAGGAATATGGTATTGGCTATAAAGATGTGTTTACTTATGTAGTTTATATCACCTCTCGTCACAGCCTCCTTATTATTGATACAATCAAACAGTGGTAGTTATTTCAGATTGATGTTAAAAATGTCTTTCTAAATGGGGATATTTAAGAGGAAGTCTACCTGCAACCATGCCTTGGATACGATCATCCTCCTAATAAAATTTTTCGTTTTCAAAAAGCTCTTTATGGCTTAAAATAAGCTCTCCGAGCATAGCTTTCTAAATTTAGCTCAACTATTAGGTAAATTAGTTTTTATTCAAGTCCTTGTAATCATGCATTATTTCTTTGTAAGATTAAGAAATGTTTCATTCTCTTACTCCTTTATATAGATGACATGATCATCACTGATAACAATTTGTAGGACATCAATAACCTTAAAATTAATGAGTAAATTGTTTGAAATAAAAGATCCTGGGCTTTTTAACTACTTTCTTGGTCTTAAGGCTCTGCAGAGTATTATCTATCTTAAGAAAAATATGTTATATATGTCCTTCTTAAGCTGCTCTTACTGATGACAAGATAGCTAACACTCCTATTAGGCCTAATGCTCATTTTTCTACAGTTGATGGCACTCTTTATTAACAATCAGTTGGCAATCTTAGTTATCTCACTATCACTCATCTGAACATAGCTTATACTGTTCATGTGATCACTCGCTCAGGTCTAATGTTTTTACCACTCATTTTGTACCAGCTCTTTGTATTCCTTGTTATGTGATATGAACTCTTTTTTATGGTATCCATTTCTCTTATTCATCTACACTAGACTTGAAAGCCTATTCTGATGTTGATTGGGTCAAAAATCTTAATGATTAGTAATTTACTGTTGGATTTTTTAATCAATTTATTAATATCTTGGCAAGTAAGAAGCAAACTATAATGTCTTATTCTAGCACGAAATCTAAATATTAGACTCTTCCTACACTTGTTATGACCTAGTCTGGTTGTAATGGTTGGTTAAGGATATGAATGTTCAACCCCTTTTATTGCATTGTAACAATCGTAATGAAATTCAAATTAAACAAAATGATATCTTTTATGAATGTATCAAGTACGTTGAGAATGATTGTCATTTTGTTCTTCAAAACGCTATCAAGCTTATCTTAAATATTCTACAATGATATTGTGATGCTACACAATATTATTGTAATATTTTCTTTTCTTACATGTTACTCCATTGTTCACTATATAAGAAGCCCTCATCTATAGCATACACGCAATACATATACAATTCTTTTTTGTCTTGTCTTTGCCAACATTTTTTATAAAACTTAGGATTAAAATATATGAGATGTGAATGAGTGAAGAGAGTCAACTCCATGTACCGGAACCTTTTTTTTATATAAGTAAAGAAGCCATTTTCACATCTACTAACTACTGCATATTTGGGCTGTCTAAAATAGATCAGCCTCTTCAAAACAAATGAACTGTGTATATTACTCGGTGGTTGTCAACTAAATCGTTGGACTCACGCAAATTAGCCCGTAGCCCGCAATTTCCTCGTACTTTGAAACGGGCCTTTCACATGGGTCCTTGGAACCTGAAATTGGAAAAGTCACACTTTACAGCCCCAACAACAACATAGTTGAGTTGTGTTGGGACATTGGATTCTCGCACACAACTCGATATTATTGCCGCGTGTCAAATAACATAACGGCTATTTTAGTCGGCAATCTAGGGGGACCCCACAGTGATGTTTGATCAATAAGAACGTTATTTTGCTAGAAGAAGCACATTATTACTGTAATCGTCAGCGTATTAGTGATAGTCTCTTGCTCTCATCTGCCGGCGAAGAGCCAATGACGTTGGTTGAAGTGGCTACTTTCCATACAAAGAACCTCATGAAGCGCACACTGTCCATATTTTGTCCTCGCTTCAACTCTTCCAAATGGTACATTCATTGCTTCATTAGAACGAAAAAGATTACTCCTCTGTTTTGTGCCATAAAAACGTAGCCTTTTAAAGATTTTCTAGTGACGTTAAGGTAAACAGTATGTATTCTGCTTTGACTGTCCGAATTAATTTGATGGGTTTGTTTGTTTTTGTCAATTGGTATATGTGGAAACTGAGAATAGCAAGACGGCGGCTAAGATGGCAGTGGCGAGGATTAAGCTGTTGCGAAACAAGAGAGAGGTGGTGGTGAGGCAAATGAGAAGAGACATTGCAATGCTTCTTCAGTCTGGCCAGGATGCCACTGCTCGTATCCGGGTAATTTACTCTATTTGTTCTGTTTCTTGAGGATATTTGGAAGGTACGGAAGGTTAATAATGTAATATGGGAAAATATTTTTTAAAAGAAGGGATTATAATGTAATATAGTAATTTTCATCGTAAATCTTTCAAATTGGAGGTAACTTATTTTTACTGTTTAGGATAAAATGCGATTCCCCTTTCATTTTATTCAATTCCATTAATAATCACCCAATCAAACATTATCTAAATTCCATATTGATTTTTCCTTTTTGTATCATGTAACTTTGTCCCTCGTATCTTGTTGTGATCACTAAGCCCATGGAAGTATTAGTTATCAAAGTACTAGATTCTTGCCAATCCAAGTTCTAGCTAGTACCATGGAACTATTTTTGTTAAAAATGTGGTTATAATGTAATATAATAAGTTTCATCCTAAATCTCCCAAATAGGAGATAACTAATTTTTATTGTTTAGGATAGAACGGGATACAACGTGAAACTATCCCCTGTCATTTTCTTCAATTCCATTAAGTCCTATTAATAACAACCCAATCAAACATTACCTAAATTGAATCTCTCTATATTGATTTTGCCTTTTTGTATCATGTAACTTTGCCCCTGGTATCTTGTTCTGATCACTAATCCCATGGAAGTATCAACTATCAAAGTACTAGATTCTTGCTAATCCAAGTTCTAGCTGGTACCATGGAACTAATTTTGTTACATGTGATATTTAAGAGACTGCTACTTCTACGCTAATGGTTGAATGTTTTATGAAAGAGATGTCTAGTTCTCCAATGTTTAGATTAGTATGTCCAAAAACTGCTACTTCTGTATGTTAAAGGATGAAGGAATCAGCATTCCTCTCCTGCAACATGGTTTTGGCAAACAAAACTAACAAATTGTTTGTGATGTCGCAGGTTGAGCATGTGATCAGAGAGCAGAATGTTTTAGCTGCTAATGAGTTCATTGAGCTCTTCTGCGAGTTAGTTGTGGCAAGACTTACCATCATTGCAAAGCAAAGGTGAGAATGATAGGATTACGGGCCGCATTTCATACTTAAACTACATTCAAAAGCAATTTTTTTTTGGATTTGTTCCAGGGACTGTCCGGCAGACCTGAAGGAAGGCATTGCCAGTTTAATATTTGCATCCCCGAGGTGCTCTGAAATTCCAGAATTATTATCAATCAGGAAGATATTTGAAAAGAAGTATGGGAGAGACTTTGTATCTGCAGCTGTTGATTTGCGACCCAATTGTGGTGTCAATCGTCTGGTTAGCACGCTCTTGCTTGTATAACTACCATTTGTTTGATAACACTCTTGACGGATTTCTTCCTATTGAATTGACACTTGGTTTTTCTTTCTTTTTTAAATTTGATAGCTTCTTTTCAGTATAGGCTTTAGAAACACATCTCGAACACATGGACAAATTTTCACTTATGAATATATCATATTATGTGTTTGTTGTGCTTGTAGTTAATTGACAAGCTGTCTGTTAGAACACCTACTGGTGAAGTTAAGTTGAAAGTCATGAAGGAAATTGCTAAGGAGTATCAGATCGAATGGGATACGTCAGAATCAGAAAAGGAGCTTCTCAAGCCTCCTGATGAGCTTATAGTGAGTACATTATCTCATCTTTTCTTCTGCTCTTCATCTATTCAATGGCATTATTGTTCTAAAAATCTCTGTCAATCTATTTTAACAGGCAGGACCATGTACTTTTGTAAGTGCTACCAGCTTACCGGTTAAGCCAGCAATAGTTCAGTCTGCTGGACCAAATAAACCAACTATTAGGTAGGTTGATTATGTTTTTATGGACATGTCTCAAAAGTGTGGCTATGGATTTGCATGAATACTCAATTGTTTTGACATTTATCTGGACCATTGGCAGATCATGTAGCAATATGAACTTTGAAGACACTGCAACCGCTGCTGAAGCAGCCACAGAATCTGCAAAGCAAGCAATTGCAGCTGCACAAGCCGCTGCTTATCTTGCCAACAAGCGCTACAATCAAGCTTGTCAATCCAATGCTTTTGATTATTTGAGTACAGATAATGGACCAGGAATAAACAAGCACCCAAGTCTTTCAATGCCACATAACTCACAGATTAACCCTGATGTCATGGATTGTGAATCAGAAGGCACTGAGAGGATGTACAAGTCACATAGTTCTAATGGATCTCATTATCATCCAAGTAACGAGAATACAAAAGTGGTACAGATGGGCGGTCAGCATGCCTATAGAAGACACAGCTACAATGAGCCGAGGCGAGTTGAGATGGAAGGCCAGAATGTATCTAGGAGGCACAGTTCCAACTCCTCAAGCCCACATGAAGATATAAAGTTTGATGAATCAGACTGCGATGAAGAGGTTGAAATGGAAGATTCACCTGCTGCTCCTTATCCACCACCACCTGATCGCCCTGCACCAGCAATACCTTCTTCTCGTGACACTATTCCTAGAGTTCATCCCAAGTTGCCAGACTATGATGCACTTGCAGCTCGCTTTGAGGCTCTTAAATTTCGCAAGTAATTAAAATGAAGTTAAAGTCCACTTCTCGACCACGATTTTTCAATGCTGTCTATATACGCAGGTACTACAACTGAGGATATATTAGTACAATGTATTTTCCAACTTCTGACAAGAAATAGCTATCTCAGACTTCTAGGTCATTCACCCTGTTTGCTCTAGACTCCTGAAGTTCCTTTGTGTATCTGTTATTTTTTAAAGCATATTGTTGAGCGTTACTATACAGAGTCATTAGGATACCATTCATTTGTTATTCTCATATTTTGCAACTTCTCAGCTAAGAGATCGAGCGCAGACTAGTTATTTACACCCATGTGCAAAATTTCTTTTGATGGTTGCTTTTCCCAAAGATGGTTTAGTAATAATTTTCCAATTCATGTTACCGGTAGCGTGCCAACAATAATCACTATGAGCAAATCATTCACGGACTTCTGATTTTTAGAATTTACGGCATATTGTCAACGTCTCAATTATGTGTTCTTTGATACTCTGCCCATTTTTGCTTGAACTTTCAAGAGCGTAGGACTAAGTTACATGATACCAAAGCAAAAAGTTGTGAGCATATTGTCAACATTTACCCGGAGACCAGTTTTTCAGGATGTTGAAAAATTTCAATCCAACTCTAGTATATGATAAAGAGACCGTAGACTTCTTTTGGTTCAACAGGATGCAATAGCATAAAAGAAGACATGTAGAAACTTTGAGGCACAAAGAAGATTGCTGATCAAAAAATCCTAAGGAAAAAAGGTGACATCCTTTCCATAACAAAATTGACAACCAGAAAACAATAAACTTCTACACCCTCGGGATGGAATATGATTTAAGTACCTCTCAATATCTCAGCAACAGCGACAGGTCAAAAAATCTAAGCATGTATATGGTCTCGATTTTTCTTCAACTTCCACCGCTGTCGGTAACCTTTCCAAATTGTATATGTCGGTTTGAGCACAGCAGAAATAGTATAAATTATGGCAAAGTCCTTTACTGAATGGGTACACTCGTTCAGGGATTCCCCTACGTGACCAAGAAAATGAACTGGCTAAGAAATTAATTCACGAACTACTGTCAAGTTTTGCCAGTTCAAAATACAGATAGAAACTTGTCCTATTAAGAAACTACGAACTTATCAAGGGATCCAAGCTGAGGTTCCCAAGCTAGTTTTAAACATTCTAATCATAAACCTTATGCTTACTTTCAATTCCTTTTAGTAATAGAGGGGTCACAACCTAGGAATTAAACATAGAACTCTTAATTCTAATTAAACTTCATAGTCATGCCACAGTAATTAATGAAACTTTATTTGAATAAGCAGTAACTAGAAATAGCAGACCTGAGGTATTGAATGCGTCTACGCCTTACAAGTTCATAAGTAGTCTGATTTGTCAGAATAAGATAGCTGCAGAAAATAATGAGTTTAGTGAACTGTCACAATAGGGAAGAAAGGGAGTGGGAGGG
>JAOSBN010000179.1:11406672-11436146 GCA_027563595.1 Erythroxylum suave | reverse complement strand
AGGGAAAGTAAAAGAGAAAGCATAAAGTAACAAGTAATATATATTGATTGCCAACTTAAAAAGTAAACAAAACAAAGCATAGAAAGCTTGGTAGGAATTTCTATGTTAGCATCTAAAAAATTTAGGGAAAGTAAAAGAGAAAGCATAAAGTAACAAGTAATATATATTGATTGCCAACTTAAAAAGTAAACAAAACAAAGTATAGAAAGCTTGGTAGGAATTTCTATGTTAGTTGATTAAATAAAGGTTAAGCAACTGTTCGTGTATATCAATAACAAGGGACCAGTTATCTTTAATTATTTTCTCCCAATAGATTATGTAAGTACCTCTAAAACCATTTTGTCAAAACAGAAAATTTTGGAACGCATGAACTAGATGGAGAAGAAACCTAGCACAAAACAGAAAACATACTTTTCATACTACATGTGAATATTTCACATATTACCCAAACAAAATTTTCTGGTTCTCATATATAGTTGCCAGGTCGTCATCCAGGAGCTTCTTTTAAGAAACTATTACTTTCCATATGCAATAATGAAAGATAAAGGGTCTATCTTGTTACCATAATCCATTCTCTGTATTAACTTCTGAAACAAATAAATCATTCCATTTTTCTATCATTTGAACCAAACTGATCTCATCTTCAATCAAGCAGACAATACCTTGCCTTAAATCTGTTAATTCCTGTAACTTTTTACAATTCTACACTCTTTGAAGAAGCAATCCTATTTAATATATGAAGTATATCCTGCTTAATATATGAAGTATCTGTAACTTCCTAATACATTAGCTCAAAGTTGAAAAAACAATAAGCTTCTTATCTTAGCAAAAGCAAACTATTCTCACTCTTTACGTATACGACAGAAGAAAAGAGAAGCTAATACGTCCAGAACCAATATCAAACAAACGAAATTCCATATTTTTAACTTAGATAAAATAGTGATTGCAGCATACCATGGCTCTTTCTTCGTTCTCTCTACCAATTCACTATAGAAAAGAAAGAGAATTCCCACATACACCACGTGGAGAATCACTAATGCCGCTTTCAATCCCAACGAAGATCTCCTCGCTAGCACAAAACAACGCAACCAAATGAACTAAGTCCACAACAAAGACTGTGCAACAGACAACAGGTACATAGAAAGATCCAAGTTCAAGTTTTTAAAGAGAAAGGAAACACTAATCAGACACTTTCGATTTTCTCGCAAGTTTTTCTTGAGACCCAAACAGAAAACTTACCAGGATCGGCGAGGCAAGGAAAAACATGGAAGCATCGATCCAGCGCTCGACTGCAGGCGTTGCGACACATGCTCAGAATACTAATAGAAGCAAAGTCATAAAATGATTGACTAAAACAGGTTGTTAGGTACACCGGGAAACTTAAGAAAAGCACTTCAAAACCGATAAAGTTTCAATTTTCCCAGGAAAATGAGGGTTACCCAATAAAGAAACTATTTTTCTACACCAAAACCAGCTCGTAAGAAAAGGCCAACCACGGGAGGAGAGAGAAGCTAATAGATATGTGCAACTAAGATCATAAAAATTTGCAACGCGGTGCTTGGCTCATTGCTAGAATAGTAACTTGCTTCCGCTTAGATCCACTTAAGTAAGACTTCAGCCTTTAATGATCTTCGGAGTGTTCAACTTGCACATTTGAAGAAACAACACTACGGAAATAATAAAGTTAACAAGGAAACAAAAGAGATATGATAAAACCTATCTTTATATTGCTTTATATTCAAAGAATATAAGGAATGCTTTCTCTCTGATTAAAGGAATGAGCTATATATAGGCATTCCAACTTGGAAGCCAAGTTACATTCATAATCCTACTTAAACTGAACTATTTATGATCGTACTAGGATCACATATATCTCTATCAAATTACATCACGTGAACCAATTAGATGATGCCTCCATCAAAATAGGACTCTAACGGATAATATAGAATCTACAAGATAACAAAAAGATAGAATTTACATTCACATAGGAAACTAGCACCTTTATTCTTGAAGATCTCCACTATTTTCAAATGTTGAGTCCCATTGCAATTCTAACTCTTTGTTGTTATCACATCATCCAAGATCTCCTCACGATCTCTATCCGTTAATCATGCAGTGTGATCTTGCCAAAGCCCACATAGCATGTTGGCCTAATCCAATGCTTCCTACAACAAGTTCGCTAGTCGTAGTTCATTCAGCCAAGCATGGGCTAAGTCCTTAGTCTATCAAATCCTTAGCTTGGGTTGAGTCAATCTTTATAAGGTTCGAAACTCTACCAAAATTCGTACCAAATTCGATCTCACTCGCCTATGTTTGCCTTAGTATTTTCGCATGTCTCCCTCATGTGTGTAATCCAGCTAACCTTCTTCCTAAGACACATCGTCAAGGTTGATAAGAAGTGCTTCGAAGTTTAAGGATCTAACAAACCACCCACACCAGATGGATTCAAAGCTCTTGTCAAATTAGTCTGAAGGTAGGCATTCACTAGTCTTCGAATTGCCATAAAGTCGTATCTTTCTCCTACGTAGCTGCTGCGATAAGTCTACCTTTCCACTGAGTTAAGAACTCAGTCCGTCAGTTCTTCTTATGTTGACCCATTATTCGATGATTTAGGATCTCCTCAACTTGATTCTCGAATAGTTTCCTCACAACTGGTGGAGCTCGCTTCACCTGACACTTATTTGGATCTGATGCATCCTCATAGTAAGGCTTGAGAAAACTTAAATGAAAAGTAGTTTGTACTTTTTACCATTTGAGCAATTTCAATTTGTGTGTCAAGTTCTTCACTTTATGTAGCACTTCAAATGGTCCATCATATTTTGGTACCAAACTCTTATGAACTTGCTTATTCGAGATCTTCTTCTAAATTTATGGGGTTAGTTTCAACAAAACTTTATCTCCCATGTCAAATTCTAACAATCTCCTCCGAAGATCCGCTAGCTTCTTCATCCGTCAAGAAGCTTTTCGAAGACTATCACTTGCCTCATCCAACAATTCTTGGTTCTTCATCGCAAACTTATATGCTACAGGACATTTGTCACCTGTCCTTTGTTGAGCAATCTCTAATGATATGAGAGGCTGTTGTCCCAACACAATCTCAAAGGGACTTTTCTTCGTAGTTGAAGATTTATACAAGTTATAGTAAAACTGTGCGGTACCAAGTAAACTCATCTAGTTACGTTGACTTATACTTACATGATGTCGTAGGTACTCCTCTAATAAACTATTGATTCTTTATGTTTGGTCGTCTGTTTGTGGGTGATTTATCACTGAAAACTTCAAATCGCAACTCATAATATTAAAAAGGGACGTCCAGAATCGATCTGTAAATCTAGCATCTCAGTCGCTCAAAATATCCGTTGGAACTCCAAAATACTTGACCACATTCTTATAGAACAACTCAACCGCAACATCTAAGGGACAGGTCAGAGGAATTGGCACAAAGATCGCATACTTAGAGAAGCTATCAACCACCACCATGATTGATGTCATGTTGTCCACCTTTGGAAATCCACTAATGAAATCCATTGAAACCGATATCTAAGGTCTCTCGAGGATGGATAAGGGCTGTAGCAAACCGCTTCCTTTTTCTCTCTAGCTTATCCAACTGAAAAACGAGGCACGTCTTGACGTAACATTCCATGTCATTCTCCATCTTTGGTCAAAAATAAGAACGAGATTGGATACTTAGGTGATTAGCTCACTGCAAGTTATGCGTCTCTTTCAACAACTGTTTCCATAATCCATCAAAACTCGACATATATACTTAACTATTATTAGTCATCAAAAGCCCATCATTGTCGAGCCAAAACCTGCAAAAAATACCTTCCTTGATTTGAGAAATCAAGTTACAGTATATGATGTCTAATGAAGCTACCGTCTTAATTTGCTCTAACAGGTTAGACTTCACCCTCGTGACCAAATAAAGGGCTGCAAATACCCCTTTCCTACTTAAGACATTTGCCACATTGATGTGCCTCTTCGATTTATGCCCCTACACAAAGTCATACTCAGTAAGAAACTTTTACCACCAGACTTGTTTTGCGGACTACTTCTTTTGATCTTGAAAAACGTGTTAGAAACATTATCTGTTCAGACAACGAACTTGATTCCTAACAAATATACTCAACATGTCTCAAGGCAATGCACCACCGCAAACATCTCCTTCTCATGCGTCAAGCAACGTTGCTCCACACCATTGAGCTTTCGACTCTCAAACGCTACCGGATAACCATCCTGCACAAGGACTTGGCCAATGTCTTTATCCGAAGCATCAATATGTACCTCAAATGGAAGATCGAATACGGGCAGCTTCAACACAAGTTCGGTTGAGATAGTGACTTTGAGTTTCTCGATTGCCTCCTTACATGCACTCAACCAACAACACTCTTGCTTCTTCTTCAGCAAGTCCGTTAATAGCGTTGCTTTCTTAGAGTATCCTACAATGAACCTCCTATAGTAGTTTGCTAGGTCGAGAAAATTCTGCAATTCTCGTACTGTCGTGGGAACCTGCCACTCAACTATCGCTTTCACCTTCCTCGAATCCATCCCTTACTCACTATGTGACCCAAGAATCTAATCTCCAACTAAGCAAACCCCCATTTATCAATCTTCAGCTAGAGCTTATGCTGCCTTAGTCTTTCGAACATCCTCCTCAAGTGTTCCATATATTCTATCATATTAGTGCTATACACCACAATGTTGTCTAAGTAGACTACCACAAACTCTCCTAGAAGTCGTATAACACATCATTCATAAGGCCACAAAATATAACAGGGGCGTTAGTTAATCCAAATGACATAACTAAAAATTCTAGGATCCATACCGAGTTACCCATATTGTCTTTTGCTCATCACCCTTAGCTATCCGCACTTATCAATACCAACTCCTAAGATCTAACTTAGTGAACACCTCAACCATTGGCAACCTGTTGATCAAATCCTGAATCACAGATATTGGATACTTGTTTTTTATCTTTACCTTGTTCAACGCTCGATAGTCCACACACATACTAAGTGTACCGTTTTACTTCTTCTGAAACAATACCAGGGCGTCATATGAGGCTTTGGATGGTTGGATTAACCATGCTTCCAACAACTCACCAAGTTGTTTCTAAGTTCTGCCAATTCCATCAGAAAATCCTATACGGGGCATGTGCAAATGGGATTGCTTTAGGAACCAACTCGATCCTATGATCTATCTCACGACGAAGGGTAAGAATTTTTGGGAACTCTTTCGGCATCAACTCCAGAAATTCTCTCAACAAACTTGCAACCGTATCAGGAACTTTTACTATGTGGTCTTCACTGATTTCCCATATGGCAGCGAGATAGGTCTCCATACCTTTCTTCAACCCTTTTTCGATGCTCATGGCCGAAACATGTCCTACCGAAGTACATTCGTTGTTCTACCATCAAACCTACAACAATTCACATAGAAGGAATGTTGATCATTCATTAACATCATAACTCCCAAACTCGAATACAACACCACCTTTACTGCTTTGAGAAAATCGACCCCCAATATCATCTCAAAATCCTCCAACGGTATGATAATGAAGTTCATCTTGGCACGCTAACTTCTAATTCTGACTGGAACATTGTAAGCAATTCTCACAACTACTTATGCCTTCCTCGCAGGGGTTTTAATCTTCATTGGGGACTTGGACACCTTTATGCCTAACTTTCGAACCATTTTTTCACTAAGAAACTGTGAGTCGTGCCCATATCTAACATTGCAGTCACGTCTTTCCCCCTAACCTGTACATTCACATACATTAGTCCATCAAAGGGAACTGACTCACTACTAGCTGGATTAAGAAAGGTAATCAGATTTAATGATGCATCTTTCAAAGATTCACCGTCTTCTTCGGTAATTAGAGCATTCAACTTTTCCTTTCTCTGGCACTCTTTGGCAAACTGGCTGCGACATAAGTAACAAGTAACCTTACGCTTATTTGAGGAGGTCTCCCCGTTCTTAGATTCACCATTCTACTTGCCCTTGCTTTTGAAATCCGCCTTCTAAGAGTCTTTCTTCTTCTTCCTCTTGATCTTCTCTTGTTGGGCATGGCCTTTACCCTAGGAAGCATTTGAGGGGCTCGCCTTAGATTCTTTCACCATTTGAAAATCCTCTAAGGCATCAGTGGTTGCGATTGCACCAACCACATCCTTCACATTTTGCCTCTGTAACTCTATTTGAGCCCACGGTAGTAATTCGGACAGAAAATTGAAGAGCTTATCCTCATCTGACATATTCTCAATATCTAGCATTAAAGAACTAAATGATTTGACATAGTCTCTTACCGATCTATCTTGCTTGAGCTTCTTTAAGGCATCTCTCCCGAGCCAAGAAATATTCATAGGAAGGAGTTGATCCTTGAGCTCCTTCTTCATCCGTGTTAGACCCCAAATTTTTTTTAAGAATTTGTTCTATTAAATTAACAAGCATGAGTAGAATTTAGAATTTTTAAATTTAGAAAATTTTTAGAGTTTAGTTATGAATATATTTATTTACATGTGTTTGCATGTATAAATGGAATTGTTAGAATTAAGTAAGGAGTAAGTAGGCAATACCTTAAATATGGAAGGGCAAGTTTAGAAAAGTAAGAAGTTGTCTTAAAGTAATAAAGAAAGTTTAGAGAGTCGTGTAGAAGTAAGAAAGAAGAACCTAGAAGAAACTAGAGGAAGAAGAACAGAAACCGAAGCAGAAAAGAAAAAGAAGGAAAGAAAAAGAATGGAGAAAGAAGAGGAAGGAAAGGATTCAGTTGAGTTTTAGGTATTCTTTATCTATTCTTCTTGTTTTGATAGAATAAGAAAGTAGAGAAAATAGGTTTTATGTGCTAAAAATGAAGAGAAACAAGAATTTTATTTTCTTAGATTTTCAACTAGATGTTTAGTTATTCTAGCTTAGATAAACCAAGAGTAGATTGACTCTAAGCTTATTTTTGGATATTAGAGCTTTATGGAAGTTTTATTCGTATAGTAGTTTAAATGAAAATTTCTTTGTTTGAAGGGAATCAAGAGAATCGAAGGAAAGAGCAAGAGGAGAGACAAACTTGAGTTTGAAGCTACCATTAAATAAGTGGGTAGTATGTTTATAGTTGTTGTGATAATGGGTTGAAATTATTACATATTTGTGTGCTTAAATGCTTGTCTTTGAATCATTGTGAATGTAGAAAAAATACATTGTGATTTGATAACTTGTTATGCTTGAAAGATTTTACTGCATTTTGAATTAATTAAAAATAGAAAAGTGCAAGAAGCATGAAAGAATGAATATGTTATGAAATGTGTGAGCATCGAAAAACTTGCTTGTGTGGGCAAAAGAGATACCATTTTTTCGTCAAATGCATTTTAACCTAAAGCCTTCTCCTGGCTTCCTTCTTGTGACACATGAGCTCTGAAAAATGTACTCATTTTGTCCATGGCGTAAACTTCGGTTTCACTATTTTGTTTTATAGGGTTCTCTCAAGCCGTTATATGTATGCATCTCGCTTTGCTTTGTCGAGCATGATATCTGATAATATTGTGTTGTGATGATTGATAATACGTGATATATTTTATGTGATTAATATATAAGTTCCTTGAGCTAGAATGTATATAAATAAATTGTTAGACTAAAATGAGATAAGTATACATATATATATATAAATTGTGTGTGTGTATGGCCCGTTACCGATTGCTATAAACATATTAGCTACTGAGTTTTGTAGCTAACTCTATTATTTTTTCCTACTCTTCAGGTGAAGACAAAGCAGATCATTGAACCTCGCAAACTTTGGCAAACTCCAAGAAAAATATATCTTTTGTGACTATGTTAGTTCGAATACTTTAGGTAGCTTTGCAAACATATCAAGCATGAGCATTCATATTATATTTTTGGATTATGCTACTGTTTTGTCTCTTAATATGTAATTGAAGTTATGTATAAACCATGCATTTTCGAGAGATGAAACTCTACTTTGTTTGAGAAATTAATGAAAGAGTTGGTGAAGTTTCCTTCGTACATGTTCAAGAATTTTCTTCTCTGTTAAGTTAACATTTTCGGTTAGGAATAAAATTGTGAGTTGTTTGATGACTTTTGGATAGACTTTTCTTAAGTAAATTGTTGTGTTGGGAGTCTGTTATGTTATAAGTCTTATATGTATGGGTTTTGTTTGTTGGATTAGGGTCTATTGGTTTTTTTGAGAATGTTAATTGGATAGTTGAGGAATAAGGGGACATAAATTGTATCCTGACTTCAATGAATAAACTATATTGATCTAAGTAGAATTTAACAAAGTTGTCTTCATAAAAGTTGTAGATAATTCTCTTAGCGTTCTAATGGTATAAAGGTTGTAATTTTTGGAATTTAGACAAAAAAGATATGGCCTTTACAAGATAACATCATTGGTGTTGGTAGAGGTTGTAGCACCATTTTTGGCAGAAAATTGTTCTATTTTTAAATGATTAAAATGTATTAATATAGGCATAATTAGACAAAGTTGTCTTCATAGAAGTTGTATCTTATCCTCTTAGCTTTTCAACGACATAAATTATGTAATTTTTAGATATAGGAGTTGAAAGTTATGAAGATTATAAGTGGGAGTGCAGAGTCAGAATTGCACGATCGTACACAAGAACGATCGTGACCACCGCACCATTCATGCAATTGCACGATCGTGCTTAGTTTTCTTTAAAGTTCGCGATTGTGCACAAGCATGATCATGACTTTTGGGATGCATGGCCGTGCTCCCTCTCTTACACTGCCGTGCACATTAAACACGGTTATGCACAAAGTGCACGGTCGTGCAATCTAAAGCACCCCATTCAATTTTTTAATTATTTTTTTAATTTAATTGTTTTTACTTCCGACTGTGACTTCTTTTATTATTAGGTGTTATTATTTATTTGTTTTTACTCATAACCGTGACTTATGTTTATTTTATTTTATTTTCCAAATCTCCTAATTTTACTATTTTGTCGCCACGAAACAAGAATCGAGACCCGGGCCCAACAATCTGCACCCACGTTTCTACGGGAGTTCTACCTGCACTGATCTTAGCAGAGGTCCTCATCCTCTATCAGAACTTGGCATCCCCATCCAAGTATATGGCCGTTATATTAACCTTCTCAGTATCAGATACCCTAGTAGCCGCAAAGTACTGCTCTATATCCCACAAGAAATTCTCTAACACTTTAGCATCCCACACACCTTCAAACACCCTAGGTTCACATACCTTCATAGATGAAAGTTGTGGTGTGGAGCTTTCAACCCGATTGACATCTAACATTGCAACAACACGCCTCAGCACAATGATCTCTAACTAGGCCCCCTCTTGTACCTTCAACAAATCCAACATTTGTTGTTGCAACTGTTGGATTTGCACCTCTAACATCTTGAATCGAGTATTGTGAGATGTGACCTCTTCTTCCTCTTGAGGAATTGGCCCAATGAGTACCTCTATCCTAGTCACTCGTTCTGTCAAGTTGCCCACTATCATCCTAAAATTTGGCTTTGATACCAGTTGATATAAAGCTCACCTTGGGACTTGAACTTTCACCAAAGTTGATCACCAACACCCTTTGCTCAATAACCTGGCCTAGGTCTACCTAAGCAAGACTTCAGCCTTCAACGATCCTCAGAGTGTTTAACTCGCACACTCGAAGAAACAATACTACGAAAGTAATAAAGGCAACAAGTAAACAAAAGAGATGCGGTATAACTAATATTTATCTTACTTTCCCTCCAAAGAATACAAGGAATACTCTCTCTTTGACTGACAGCTTGAATGAGCTATATATAGGCATTCCAACTTGGAAGCCAAGTTACATTCAGAATCCCATTTAAACTAAACTGCCTAAGACCATACTATGATCATGTCTATCTCTATCAAATTACATCACGTAGACCAATTGGATGATACCTCCATCAAAATAGGATTCTAACTGACAAGGTAGAATCTACAGGATGATAGAAAGATAAAGTTTTCATTTAAATAGGAAATTATCACCGTTATCCTCGAAGATCTCCACTATCTTCAGATGTTGAGTCACACTGCAATTCTAACTCTTAGTTGTCGCCATATCATCTAAGATCTCCCCACGATCTCTATTTGCTGATGATTCAGAGTGATCTTACCGAAACCCACATAGCACATTGACTTGATCTAATGCTTCCCACAACAAGTCCACTAGTCATGATCCATAGGTCAAGTCTTGAGTCTATCAAGTTCTTAGCCTGAGTTGAGTCAATTTTCATAAGGCCCGAGACTCTACCAAAATTTGCTTCAAATCTGATCCCACTCACCTATGTTTGCTTTAGTATTTTTATATGTCTCTCTCACGTGTGTAATCTAGCTAACCTTCATCTTATGGCACATCGTGATGGTTGCTGAGAATTACTCTAAAGTTTAAGGGTTTAACTGAAGGGTTCATAATGTAATATAATGAAATGTTGTTTGGATGAATGATTTATAATATAATATAGTGTAAAGTTGTTTATCATTAAATTTCATCATAAATCTCCCAAATTAGAGATTTTCTATTTTTATTATTTAGGATGAAATGAGATATAATAAGAAACCCTCATCTTTCATTTCATTTAATTCTATTCTATTATAAAACCTCTTTCTAAATGATAGAATAATATTACATTACATTTCATCCTATCAAAAAACTCTCGGCCAATCATAACTTGATGATTGGCGTTTCCTGCCAAATGACTCAAATCTCTACAATTGATCTCAATCTCCTCACATGTTTCATGCAACTTTTATGGGCTTCCAGGCAAATGACAATGGCCCAAGATATCAAGTTTGTAAGAGACAATTATCGGATTACTCTCGAGTAATGCCAATAAGCAAGTTAACAAACTCAGCCCTGATCTGCAGGTTAAGGAATATATTTCCATGATTTGACCTGCAAGTAGAATGTTTGTTAGGTTTTTGTACACAAGGACCGGTTGGTGATCTAAACAAGAAACTTAAAAAGTCAACGCACCAACTAAGTTCATGGCAACACCTACTTTCGAGAAGACATGGCTTTTCCTGTACCGTAAAGTGACCAAGACAAGAAGGGCCCAGTGATAAGGGAGATCTTTTTTTAAGATTGGGACAAATATCCAACTCCTCAAGTTGCACCTTTGTTTCTTTTAGGTCAGTAACCCTAAACTAATTAATCTTATATTAATTAACTTTTTATATTATTAAAAACATTATAAACTATTATTTAGAAAATTATTGACCTCTTTATAAACTTGTTTAAAGTAAATGAACCATAAACTCAATTATCCATTTCTTTTGTTACTCTCAACCTGCGAAACATAACAATAGTTATATTTTAGTTGTTAATACGGTTTATAATATTTGTTTTTATCCTTTTTATGAAATTGGTTACTTATTCTATTATAGTAATGTCCCAATCTTTTTTACAAGTGATTAAAGTCTAGGTCGAATTCATTTGAATTGTTCTAAATGATATTATTTTGTGTAATAATTAAAATAATAATATTTTAATCTTAACGTTTTCTAATTTTAAATTAAATAAAAATGATGCAATCGTTTCTAACAAAATTTTAAATTAGTTTTAGATAAAATATATGTTTAATTTATTAAATTCAAATTGATGTCTTATTTGAGTTATTACTTCCCAAAAAAAACTATATATCTTTTGAGGTATTATTTCTTCATATTTGAAAAATACAAAATTTAAAAAGTATCCTTCTTTTCATCCTTAAAAATTTGTCAATGCGTAAGGCATGCTATAAATTCGGTTTAGTTAAAAAAAAGTATGCAGTCGGTGAAATTGAGCTAAAATACCTGTATTCTATAACACACGTATCAACGAATCATTCACTTGATAGTTATTAGTGGGTGAAAAGTAATACAGTACAATATATGTATAATTGTTTAATTTTTGTGAAAAGATACAATAGTTATGTTTAGTTTAAAATTTAATCGTAATAACAAAACCAACGAAATTATCATTATATAAATATGTAATTCGTAAATTTAATAGACCAATTTCAAAAAATTTTCGTCTCAGTTTATTCACCGTTTATGCTTGAATATGGACTATTGGCCAACTTCCTCAGATTCCAGGTGATCAGACACCCCCCATTAATTTCACAGCACTCAGCTCATCGTTGGAAAATTTTGACAGGGATGGATAACATGCATGCACCCGTCTGATCGCTCCAGCATCATATGCTGCCAAGACAATATTGAACAGAAGTCAATTGTCCTGGATTGAAGAACCACGGCCAAATTAAGTGAAGCTACCAAATCAAGAATTGAGAGTAGGTACTAAAACACTGTATGCCGGCTGGAGAACCATCCATATAAGCTGAGCGCATTGTTTGCCTTTCTTGGAGACTTTAAAAGAAAGATTTGTCTAACACCAAACTAAACATGCACCAAAATATTGAGAAATCTGTCTTCGAAAGATATGAAAAATATTTTTAAACATGATACTAAAAACTATTAAGAGCATATCAACCTCAAAACATGTCAAAATATTTGGCTTAACAAAAAACACTCAATTGGATGAGTTTTAATTGTCACATTGTTGAAATTAAAAAAGTCTTTTTGTTAATATATAATATCAGTATCAACTAGATATAAAAAATTATGACTATTTAAAATTGACAAAGATGATTTAAACTTTATGTATCTTAAATTAAACTTATGATATTTAATTACTCTAAAAAATTTCTACTACACATTCTACATGTTCACTAAAACATAATGATTAGAAGTACTCTTTATATACCCTTGCTTCCCTATAAAAGACATAAAATTCCTATACCAATAGTTAGGAGCTTGTTTTAACCTGTGCAAGCTCTTTCTTAATCTACAGACATAATCATCTTTTTGTTTTAATTAGGAATCTTCTGGTTACTTGATGTAAATTTCTTCTTCAACTTCGCATAAAGAAACATAGTTTTCAAGTCCATTTGCTTAATGCTCAAATTAAGTCCAGTAGTTAAACTTAAAATCAATACGATTAATGAGATCTTTACAACGAGTGAGAAAATTTCTTTAAAGGCAATAACTTTACATTAACTAAAGCTTGCTACCACTAATATGCTATTATACCATGGATATGGAGCATTATCATCATGTTTCAACTTACAAATCCACCTATTATGCAAGGCTTTTTTACCTTTAGTAAATTCCACTAGTTCAAAGGTATGGTTGTTATATAGAGACTTCATTTCATATTTTAAAATATCAACCCATTTTTTCTTTTAATCATTCTTTATGATTCCCTTATGTAATTTTACGTTTTGCATACTCACTACTATAAAGAACTTATTGGAAGGTGGTTAGTGTCTAATATACCTCTAGAGTAGAGATATTAATGGACTTATAACAACTTGCTTATGATTATTTTTATTACCACTAATAGGAATTTAATTTATATCTATAAAGGTATCACTACCATCAGTGGTATGATCTTTTATGAATACTACATATTTTCTTCTAGCAAGTTTCTTCTCAATTAGATTATACAACTAAGCACCTAAACTTATCTTAGGTATAACCAAGAAATATGCACTATGGTGTTTGAAAATCCAACTTTGACCTTTCATCCTCTGGAACATGTTCAAATTCCTTGTAAACAAAAAACATAAAAATGATCATATGGAACTTTCTTTCCTAATCAACCTATGTCAGGAATATCACCATTTAATGTATAACTAGGAGACATATTGATAGTATGTGTAGCAATTAATAATGCTCACCCAAAAATAGTTTAGGAAAATTTTTTGGAATAGTTTTGGCAATTTTGCTTCTAAAAGCAAACACTTAATTCTTTTAATTGAATGATTTTCATTTTTTCAATTAATTCTTTTAATCAAATTATTTTCATTTTTTCAGTTAGATTATATAATTGTGGAATTTTAGGAGGCATCTTTTGATGTACAATGCCTTCTGATCTATAACAGGCATCAAGTGACCCTATATACTCACCACCATTATCACTAATGCATTTCAATTTATTCTACATACCCCTATCTACAAGTATGAAAAACTCAGTCTTTATATTATTAAGGATAAACTCATACCTTTCTTGAATGATCACTAATAAAGGTTATGAAGTAGAGCACACCATCATGTGTCCTCATTATCATAAGACCATAAATATCTAAATGCACTAATTCTGACAACTATATTCCCTTAAAAGATGAATGATGCTTGAATAATAATCCCCTTTTCTTACCAACCAAGTAATGATAACAAATGTTTAACTTCTCATTGATTACGTCATAAAGCAAATTTTTCTTCACTAATTAAGTAGTTAAGTTCCTTTTCACTTATATGACTCAATATCTTGGGTCATAATCTTATAGAGTGCTTTTTCTTTCAAACATAGATTATTCTTTACAATAGGCACTTAGGTTAAACACAAATTATAATGTTTTTATTCCTAAAGAGGTAGTAAATTTCTTTGAGTGAATTTTCTCTTTCCACTACCAAAATTATTATAATATCTTAAGTTTTCTATTGAAATCATATTTAATCTAATATCTAGAGCATGTCTACATTTTTTTAAATATTAATACTATTCCTTTGTTACTCTACAAACTAATACCACTGAAGCATGTAATAGGAGAAAAATCATCATTATCTTCTTTAACAATGAAAAATTACATAGAGTTAAAATGAGAAAAAAATATTATAGAAAGAGATATACAGTTAGACACTAAGATACACATTGTTCTTGTTAGACCAAATGAGATCCTAACCCATGATTTCGATGGAATTAAGTTATATGTGAAAGTTCAAGTTCAATAAGGGAGAAAAGTGAGACAAGCCAATTTGATTGATAAAATGAGCAAAGTATAAGACATAAACAATTTAAGAGAATTCAAGGCAATTCAAGTCAAATCAATGAAAAGGAAGAAAGAATAAAGTCATTCCACATATAAAATCATTTAAATCTTTTTTATAGACTTATCTTGGTCATTTTAATGATTTAAGAGCTCAATTATTACATGATTATTTATATGTATAGCATATTGCACATACTTTGTCATAATTAAGAGAAAATTTGGAAAGGTTCAAAAGAACCCTCTTAATCTTCAAGCAAATTTTGTAGAATTCTTAAAATAGTTTAATCAAGCTTTGCTAAAGAATTTTTTAAAAATCGAAACTTTAAGTTTGGATGACTAATTGTGTAAATATGTATTGTTTGAAAGTGTATATAGGTTACAATGCTCACTTTTTGAACATTTAGTTGCATTATTTATTAATCATAACACTGTTTATCAGTTAGTTGAAGGGTTATAACAAGCTAGTTAATGATGGGTATAAAAGTTACAAGAGAAGACTTTGTTTAACTAATGGTTTGACTAATTGGTTCTTCAGTTTAAGGATGTCTAGTTAGCAAATAGTAGGTGTCGACTAGTTGATCCTACCTAGACACTAGACATTATAATGGCTAGTTATGTTCTTAATGACTATATGAGTTTTTTTGGTATAAATGACAATAATTAAGTTATGGAAAGAACTTTTAGCATACTAGAGAGTTGCTTAGGGAAGGCTAGATAAAACTTTAAGTGAATGATTGTATATCATAACATATATTGATTTTATTTATTAGTGGGAGCAAAAAAAAAAAAAAAAGAGGTTTCAAGTTGTATATGGTTTTGTTACTATAGCATTTTGGGAAAGTGCTTGATATACACCTTATATGTATTTTTCTTGACTTTGAACAAAATTTATAAATGGTTATTTTTCATATATGGTAAAAACAAGACAATCATAAGAGTTCCTTTACATCCGTAACAAAGAAGATAGGAGGGTTCCTCTTTACTTATTGAAGGAAAAGTATTGTAAATTCTCATTAGGAATGCCAATGGGCCGAGTTGGGCCAACCCGACCCACCATGTATTTTTTAAAGGAAAAACTTCAAAAACAACGTTGTTTTTGAAGTAAAAGTCAGGCTACAGGCCAGGCCAGGCTGGGCCACGGGTCTGCCCAGTCTAATCCATGGCCCAGTCGGACCGACCATGGTCGGACCTTGGCCCAGTCAATCTTGCCAAAATCAATGGCCGGGCTAAATTTGACATTCCTAATTCTCATGTGGAGTTTAGGGAGATCAAGAGTTGTTTAACTAAACCATTGTAAATTAGTTTTTCTTCTCTTTTTCATTATAATTGGTTATTAAGAAATTGTTTCTATATGACTTTTTCATAACCATTTATTAGAATAAACAATTCTTCCATTCAATAGTTTTTAAACAGGAAAATAATTGAACACACATAATTAACATCCCCTTTTGTATGTTATTTGGGGACCAAGAACTAGTATCATAGTAGTTCTCATTCATTACATATAGATTTTTTGTAAAATTTAAGTCGAATGTATAAGTAGGCGGCCTTTTCTTTAAAGACAATATTTACACATATAAAAAAAATTAGGATGAAACATTTAGTCAAAGAGTTTGATCTTTGGATAATTATAGAAAATAGTCCTCTATGTCCCAATAAAGCATGGATATAAACAAAGTGAACGCTAGGGTACCAAATTAAAATAGTGAGTGAAGTGATACAATAAGAAAATCATAAGATTAAATAGAAAATTGGGGCTTTATTCTATTTTGTACTCTTGATAGAACTGCTTCTAAGACATGATACATATTTGAAGTCATAAGTGAGGGCACTACCCAAGTAAAAGAGAGCAACATGAGCTTACTAGTACATCATTATGAGCTATTTCACACGAAAAAAATGATTCCAAATATAATATGTAATACTCGCTTCATTTATATCATTAATTCTCTGAAAGCTCTTGTTAAGGCATATTAATCTTGAATTGGTAAAAAAAGTTTCTTAGGTTTTTACCAAAGATTTGGGACGTAAAGGTGATGGGCACAGAACAAATAAAATATTTGAGCACCTTACCATTGGAAGGAAGAGTAAATTAGATCTTTTCTTACCTATAAGATGTTGATAAATGAGTTGTATGAAAAGAAAGTGGCTCTGATAAGAAGAGGTATAGTTTTTAAAGTCTTTAAGAATGAGAAAATTGATGATGAGTGGGCTTATTAAAGGGAAAGCATTATGGATGATATAAAGCTTATAGAAAAGAAATTAAATAAATTCTTAATGAAGAATAGGGAGAAACAATAAAATAAGGGGAAGAAAGCACTTAAAGTTATACTAGATAACACTAATAACCCGAAAAGTGAAAATTTAGAAAATAAAGTGAGAAGAATATGATTTTTGGCTAACAATGATAAGGTATCCTCTTAGTCAAATTCTTATAAGAATGATGATTGTGACATTAAACTATCATACAATAAGCTTACAAGACGTTTAGAGGCTATGAGCATGAAAAGGAAGAAATTAGCTTTCAATTATATAGAGGTTTAGATACTTTTAGACACATGAATGTTTAAAAATGAGAAATTAAAATTTGATATGCCTGATATGGTATAATTTAAGAGTATGATTGTTTCTAATGAAAATTATCATAATTTGTTGCATGAAACTGAGCAATTAAAAAAAGATATCAATAACATCAGAGAGTCCTTATCTAAATTCACTATGAATAGTAAAAATTGAATAGCATGCTTGGAAGCCAAAAAAAGGCTCTAATAGTAGGATTGAAATTTGTTTCACTTATAGAAGAGCACCATCTAATGCCAAGACAATTTTTTGAGGATCAAGTATTTACATGATGAGACATTACTTAAATCATCAAATGAGCATATAACATTCAATTATATTTATGAAAAAAATTAGTTGGGTAGTCCTCTTATTAACTCATTTGTGGATAATTTTGATAAAATGCTCATGCTAGTATGTCTACATCTTCTATGCTAGATAAAAGAATCCTTTTCTAGTGAAACAAAAAACTTAACATTTTTTGAAGACATGTCTTCCAATTGAGCACAATATATATTCTAATTTTTAGTTCTAACAAATACAATATTATCATTAAGATTATCAATTGTTTCATAATGAGATGCATAGAAAGTGACTCTATAGCCCTTATTACATAATTGACATATATTAACAAGTTATGTTTCAATCTACTAGCATAAAGAACATTATCAATAGAAGTAGAATTAGTCACCAATTTTACCAATTCCAGTGACTTTTGCCTCGATTTTATCAGCAAAGACAACATTACCTTCATCTTTCCTTTCAATATAGTCGAAATGTGATATTTCTCTTGTCATGTGTCTTAAACAACCACTATCAACTATCCATTGATTTTCTCGAGTATCTATTCTGAAGCATATCTCATCGTCTCCTGATTCGGCTATAAAGTAAACATTGTTGACTTTTCAAGCTCTTCTTCTTCAAAGTTTTCAAAATCCTTATCTGACCAAGCTGCAGTCAAGCTTGCTTTCTGGGTTTTCTGTTCTTCATTTTGCCCTTTTGAATAAGAGAACATTCTGGTCTTGAGTGTCAAGGCTTCTTACAGTGATAGCATATGATTTGCTTATTTTGTGTATTATTGTTGTTGCTGTTGCATTTTGGTAGGAACTTGTTATTTTCAGTTTTCTTGTTTCCTTCTTTTTTTTTCATTAGCTTCTTTTTGTAGAAGTGACCATATTTTTTGACCATGAAATTGAATTCGTCATCTCTATCTATTTACAACTCAGTGTCGGTTTCATCACCGTTTGATGGATTTGATTCATCAGCTACTTTTAGTGTCATTCCTCTTTTATATGAGGATCCTTCATCTCGCCTAAGCTTAACTTTGTGGATCATCAAGTTTTCTCCTAACCAGTCGAGGGAGATAGTATCAAAATCCTTGCAGTTTCTAAAACTGTCACTTTAGATCTCCATTCCTTTGGCAGTGATCTTAGAATCCTTGTTACAAACTCATCATTGGGATATATCTTGCTCAAGTTCTTTAAGGCTGTGATAACGTTGTTGAAGCATCTGAATAATTTGTCTATAGTTTCTCCCTGTTTCATGTAAATAGTTTGGTATTGATGCACTAAAAGACTTATTCTATGTTTCTTTACCTCATTCATTCGTTCAAAAGTGATTTGAAGTTAGTCCCACATTTCCTTTGCTGTAGAACAATAGGATATCTTTTCATACTCTTCTCGAAATAACGCACAGATCAGATGATGTCTTACTTTGGCATTCAGCTGTACATTTCTTCTATTAGCATTAGTCCACACTTCTACGTTATTAGTAGTAGGAGGTGTGGCTCCAACTTTGATAGCTTGCTAGATTTCAATATCTACAAATTGAAGATAAATTGTCATTCTCTCTTTCGAACAAGAATAATTGTTGCCAATGAAATAAGGAGGCTTTGAGACAGATTGTCCTTTAAGGCTTCTCAAATTGTTTTCCATAATCTATCACGTGCTATAAAAGATAATAAATGTGAACCTCGCTTTGATACCAAATGATAAAGCAAACATACGCAAGAGGTGAGTGAATTGTGTGTGAAAAAAATTACAAGTTCTATCAATTTGATAAGAGCCTGCTAAACAAAATGAGTCTATAGATTAAAAGGACTAATAAACTTTTGAAAGGATCTTGTTAATATTTAAAATAAAAGCCTGTTAATTATTTAAAAAAATGAAAGGAGCCTTTTAACTTTTAAAACGAAAGGAGCCTATTAATCATTTAAAAAATAAAAGGAGTCTGTTAATTTTCAAAACGAAAAGAGCCTCTTGTGATATTAAAACATAAGTAGCCTATTATAAAACTAAAGGACTCTCTTTGTAAATTGAAAACACAAACACTATAATGTGAAAATTTAAAAGTTAAGAAGAGAGAAAGAATGACACAGCCGATTTATACTAGTTTAACTTATAACGAAGCCTACATCCATTACCTAGGTATCCAACTTAAGCATTTCACTATAAAAACTCTTAGTAGTAAATTTTTGCGAACCTCTTCATGCTCACAAATACATATTTTTAAAGTTCATCAATCATTTTACACTCGTAGTGTTTAACAATCCTCTACAAGCTCTCAACAAAAATGAATATAGAGTTTGCTCAATGTAAGCTTTCAAGGAATAACAATCTCTCTCAAATAGAGTGATTTTACTTTCTATGGCACAAGGTGTTTGAAATTGATATCACTTTCAAGAATATTGATACTGCTGATGTATTTCGAAAATTTGATTAGTTTGTTGGCGTAGTGGCTCTTCCTTAAGTAGATATTTTCTTCAACTAGCCGTTACTTCATTTCTATTTTAATTGAGTTGACTTTGCATTTAACAAATCTTCGATTTCTTTGCTAGAATCTTCCAATATTCAGACGATAACAGAAAAGTTTTGACAAAAATATAAGAGCTAATCATGGCATGGCTTGATCTGGTAGAATGCATGATGATGGGAAACATTTCTAGGACTCCTTATGCCTTTTTTGTGAGTTAGGCTTCTGGTTTGGATAAGAGATTGCATCTTAGGCAATCTTTAGTTGTACATAACTTCTTATTATTTATAAATTTTTTACTGATTTATCAAAAAAATCAAAGCTAATTGTTTGAATTATATGATTGGCAACGTCCTTTTGGATATTGTGGAATCATTTATAATAAACTAAGTTCATTAAGAAGATTCCCATAAGAAATGAAGTATTTATTCTTTGATATCATTTCCTTTTACAAATTTTATCGTTACACATGCAAGGATATAAACCAATTTAAAATTTGAAATATTATATAGTTATTATCAAAATCATTAATAACAACCTTGAGCTAACATATATTACATTACTTACTTATAACTCCTCTTATAAACTTATATCAGAAAATTAATAATCTAAATGTAGTTTGATGTATACTTCACCCACAATTCAACATTTAGGCGGAACAAATGATCAATATAACACTTATTGACGCCAGGAAATAAAGTCTGCTTTACTATTGCTCTAAGATGTTCAATATTTGCTATTTGAAATAAAAGGAGTGCCAGGATTTTTGAGAACATTAAACCAGCTACAGACTCATTTTACCGAAGCTCATTGCTCGAATCATAGACCAATTCTTAGCTCATGTTCTTAGTAACAAATGTAGGAATGAATTTGCAAGATTATGAAGACTAAATGAAGACTAATAGAAAGCTACTCATTCTAAACAATTTACTTCCTATTCTATTCAAATGGAGTGGTAGGGTTGTAACCTAAAACTTTCCTATGCAAAGGGTGAAAACTTGTACTAGTTAACTGTTAATCTCCAAACTTAAAGGCTTAATCACAAGGAACTCCTTGACTTGTCTCAAGTTTGGTCATCTCTAAATTATTGAAAGAGACGATCCATATGTCCTTGTACCCCTTTCTGCATTATAAAATTGATTTATCAGCTAATATTTTTATCCACATTGGAGGGACCCAAGAAACCCAAGCCCAGACATGGCCACTGTAGTTCATAAATATTGTTCTGTCTCATATCGTCTTATCAGTCCAGGCCCGAACTTGGTCAAACGCAGGGGCGGACATTTAGCAGTTCTGCTAGTCGTTTAATTTTTACCTCTCTCAACTTAATCAATGGTGAAAAAAATGTGTTTATTGTCCTAGTTCTACCTTCGTCATTGACAAAGCAACAGTCTGGCATCTTTATGTTGAGAGTAACAACTGCTTGTTGACACCCTAGGGCTATGATTTGTGACATCAAATGAACATTTAACTGGCAAAATTAGTCGATGAAAAATATGATAATAACATTGTGAATGCCTCATGTCTCCTGCACTTGGAATTAATGAAAGAGTTCGGAAAAATATGTTGTCTGATTGACATTGTCCTATTTAACTAATGTCGGTGAAATTTTTGACATTGACAATTGTTATTAAATTTGTTTGAGTTACCAAAGCAAGGTGCATGGCCTTGAACTAACTATGCAGTATGAAGCCATTTGCATCACGATAAAGGAAGCTCCAAGCAGGTAACACACTCTTTAACAGTTTGGAAACGGAGGATCGTTTCACTTGTTTTCTCATAAGGGCAGGCTCATGGACAAGCCAGCGACCGAAATATTCCGGCCTATGGTTATTCCGTGAATGTATAGCTACCCAAAACGTTCGATTTTGCTGGATCTGCATTTTATAATAGAGTACATTATGAAAGTTGAACTTTTCTTTCCAATTCTTGCAGTCATTAGTACATTGGGGATATCCAAATAAGTTAGGGGTCAATTTGGAATTCTTGGGCGGACATAGTCACTAGACCACCAATAAATCATTCACTAATCAAGTACACAATAGACGTGCTTCCTACAACGATGCCTCCTTCCAACAATTGAGGACTCCGCCTGAGTTTGTTGCTTTCCGATATTTTGTACTATGCATATAACTTGGAGACGTTATTATGAACAGTTGTTTGTTCCCTACTCCTTTTGTGCCTATAAATAGACCCTTAAGTTATTCAAGCTCAGAACAGAAACCCTTGAGGTCTAGGGACTCCAACTCACCATTGCTTGCAAAGGTACAAACACTTTAACATGGCAGAGAGACTTACTCCAGCTTTCTTCTTTCTGTACTTCTCAATGACCCTTGTGGCTCTTTGTTTGGATGAGGCTGGTACCAAGACAGTACCTGCAGTGTTTATATTTGGTGACTCAACCTTTGATGTTGGAACCAATAATTTCTTAAATGAAAGCACAGCAAATTCAAACTTCCCATATAACGGAATTGATTATGCTTTCTCGATTCCAACAGGGAGATTTAGCAATGGTTATAACACGGCTGATGAGATTGGTATGTATGAACTGATACGAAATGCAAATTTTTCAAGTTGAACGGATATGATTCTTATGTTCTTGAGCTGAATGAGTCTGCAGGACCTCCATGTTTTAGTAACTAAAGTTTGAAAAAAAAAAATGTATTAGTAAAAAGCAGAATCAGATTTAGCAGCTAATCTACATATATACAGTAATGTACTAAAGTAAGAATAGATTATGTATAATCTTCACTGGTTGCTTGGACAGTGAGGCTCTTGGGTTTTGCTGTCAGTCCACCACCTTTCCTGTCTCTTGTCAACCATTACTCAACTTTCAGGCAGAGAATTCTCCTGGGCGTCAACTTCGCATCGGGAGGATCAGGAATTTTTAGCAGCACCGGACTTGGATTCGTAATAACTTCCTATCTTTATATCAATTGCTAACTGAACCATATTTTAGTTTATTTTCTTCTTTTCTTCTTTTCTTCTTTAGGTTTCTTTATATTCTGCAAGTGTTCGCAGGCAAAAACTGACTTTCAAGTTCTGATTTTTTTTTCTCAATTCAAAGGGGAAGGTCGTATCCTTGGAAGAGCAAATCCAGCAATTTTCAACAGTTCATGGCAACATTTCAGAGATGTTGAGTCCAAATGCCACTGCCAGGAAGTTTTCTCAATCATTGTTTTTAATTAGCACCGGAAGCAATGACATGTTTGAGTTCTCAGCTGCTACTCTTAACCGAACTACTAATGTCACTGCTCCAGAATTCATGCAATTCTTACTGTCAAACTATAAAAATCATTTACAGGTTTTGACTCCTAGCTCTTCCTTAATAACATAGCGCTCCTGAAAAGGAAAATGATTAGGAAAGGTATGAAATTTTATTTTGTTAATATGGCAGAATCTGTATGATTTGGGAGCTCGAAAGTTTGTAATTGTAAGCGTTCCGCCAATTGGATGTTGTCCCGGTCCCCGAGCAGTTCTCAAATCCGATGCCTGCATCAAGGAAATGAATTACTTGGCTGTAGCTTTCTTTGTAAACATTCAGGCCTTTTTAAAGAGTTGGAGCTCACAATTCCCAGAAGTGAAGTACTCACTTGCAAACTCTTATCAAATGACAAGTGATGTCATGGAAAATCCTTTGGTTTTTGGTAAGCATTTCAGTCCCAAACTTGACATGCAAAATAGATGCTTTAACAGTTCTCCATTATAAAGGTGGGTAACCTTCTAATGACCAATTTCAATCTTCTGCAACTTTTTGGCAGGCATGAAAGATGTTAAAAATGCGTGCTGTGGGAAAGGAACCTTCAATGGAGAACTTCCCTGCGACTCAAGAATAGATCCAACCCTTTGTTCAAATCGACGCGAGTACTTGTTCTGGGACCATTTTCACCCAACCACAGCAGCTTCCAAGTTAGCTGCTCTGTCAATGTTTGGAGGATCAAGTAGATATGTGACACCAATGAATATTAGCCAGTTGGTGGAGACGAACATCTGAGACTTGATAGCGCCACATCTATTTTAGGATTTATTCCTTTCAAAATAAGCTTTTAATAACATATACTGAGATTGATGTACGTTAATCTTTTCATGTGCTTCGGGGAAAATTTTATTGGGTATGATTGGCCTATAAAAAAGTTTCTCTCTTTCAAATAATTAGAAATTCAACAGCCTTGTTATGGTCCTGAGCTTGTTCATTCAGATTGGTATATTCATCTTTGGCATAAACTCCTGCAAGAACTCCAACGAATAACTGAACTGATTCAAGAAGAATTGTAATAATCTGTTAGTCTTCCTTCACAGTTCTAACATTTGAACTTGTCTGAACTTATGGAAATTTACTTCATTTTGAGGAGTCCGGGAATATATCCTCCCCTGCCTAGCACGAACTTGAACTCAGAAGTCGGCAAGCAATATTTGTTGAATCCTGCATTCGAATGAATATGTGGTAGATATGCCTTAAATTTTTGGTGCATGGTGAAATTCTAGAAACTACCATTTTCATAGTGGTTTGAGAGAGTTTCAAGTCAGAAGCAAACCAACGTGTGCCAGGCGCTGAATTCGTGATAAAGATTCATTGTACTTAAAACTTGCTAAACGCAATTGCTCAATGCAAATCAGAAAAATATGATGAAATAGTTAGAATATTAGAACAACTACCATATTCTTAAGTTTCAAAGAATTTAATTTTTATGGGTACACTTGATAGACAAGAATGTAATTTTTTTTAATGATGAGCACTTTAAAATAATCAAATTAAAAAAAGGTGCATTGACTATGATAAAAGAAAAATTATAGCATGACCTTTATATTTTAATGGGAAAAACAATAATGAGATCAATGATTGTTTCTCAATCTTCAGGCTGAAGAATGATGGTATATAAGCGAGTCATCTTGGTAAGAAAGAGATGATTTCATAAAGAAAACTTATTAAAGGATGAGAAATATCGGAAGGTATAGTTTTGTAAGTTTCATATGCTTGATAAAAAGTCTAATTTAACCTTCAGTAGTGTCTGGGGAGCAATATATTTTAAGGCAAACATACAGAAAGAATGTGTCAAGGTCAACAATGAACGGTGCTAGTTCAAATGTAGTGTAAGTGGTACTTGAACAAAATAAAACAAAATTTAAGAGGGATGTAAATTCTAGTTCAGGAGATAAGGCAATGCCAAAAAGAAAGTATCAATACGATATAGATAAGGATAGAGCTAGATGTACCATCAAATAAACAAGAAGACATGATTGGAAAGAGCCAGTCGCAAATGCTCATTCCATAGGTGATGAGGACACAACTATCTGTTAATTAGGAGACTAAAGGAAGTTAGGAGAAACTTAGACAAACAAGGGATGTGGCCAAGGATGTGAGGCTTTTCAAAATTTAGAAATTGATTACGTTTGGTCAAATTTTGTTAAAACAATGTTCACACATTAGAAGATATAGCTAACATGTTATAAAATTATTGTCAGCAAAAAAGTTGAGTGTAACTTGGAATTGGGGAATGCTTACATAGCCCCTTAAGAGATAGGTATATCAAAGAGTGATTTTTTATTAGACGTTAAAAATTATAAGTCAATTTGAGAATTATGAGATATATCTTGAATTCTTGTAAATAATGAAACTTCATAAACTGATTAGCATCGAACCAAGGATATGAGACTAACACTTGTCTCATACTGGTCAAAGAGATTTTTAAATTAGAAGCAAATAGACACTAGTATCAAGTGTGGGGTAAGTCCGAGGACTCGTAGAAAAAGATTTTCATTATTATTAGGCATATGTGAAAATAGAGTTTCAGTAAAGTTAAACTTCTGTGAAAATAAAATTTCTCATATATAACTTTAGACTATAAATATTTTATAAAAGTAATGAAAGGTAGAATCTTTGAGAGCTTGAGAAAATTGTTGTCATTTATTTTTAATTTTTTTCATCTTTCTCTCAATAATACAAGAAGACTATCTTTTTATTTTTGAATTTAGATTACATAATTGATTGAGCTATATTTTTATTTTATTATTTTCATTTGCAAGACAACATGCCTGAGAGAGATTGTACGCTTATTACAGTAGATGTTTTGTTCATTATCAGACACAAATGTGTAAGACTAAAAGTGAAAATTTTGCTTTTTGCTTCAGTTTCTTGTGATGAAGCAGTAGGATTTAATGAACTGTTATTCATAAATGTAGTGAGCAATAATCACAATATATAGAACTAAATCGATTAATGCAATGTTCAATCTTTCAACCAAGATCTACATTCTATTTAGAGCAATAATTAGACAATAAATGTACATACACCAAGGTTGGGCATAGCATCTTGATTCATTTTCTCCAATCAAAGAGACCACAAACCTATTAATAGCCAACAAGCACGTGCAAGAAAGAGCTTATGGTAGAAAATCCTTTTCAACTATCACTGTACTCATACACCAAAAACACATTCTCACCCATATGTTATATTCATAACGTGTTCTACCCTAAGGGGTAGAATGAGGCTAATTATTTCATTTTATAATTATGATGAACTATGGTTTAATGGGTCAACCAATAGTTATTATGGTACTACCATGTGCCTCAAAATGCAATTAGTAAATTATTAACCATCCAATTATGGTTATTAAACATAGATTAGGCAATTCAATTAATAGTTGTGAATATGAAACTAATGTTGTGATTATATTAGTCCATATACTTCTAACATTCTCCCACTTGGACAATATAATCAAACCACCATATCAATCTTCATCTTCCAAAGGCAGTCAAATAAATCATATGCAATATCATACTGATAGGATATATTTACTATATATGATTAGGCCCTGGATATATTCAAATACAAGAATAACCATTAAAACAACATGCATGCAGTACAATAACTGAGACTATGCATTTGTCTCCTTTTGTACCTATCATTTCATCAAACTATATATATACATTATTATATATATGTCAATATTAATAAGAAGTGACTGCAAATATCATTATGCATGTTTCATATATATAAGTCATAAGTAATATGTACAAAGTACTAACATATTCAATACAAAATAGCAAACTTCCACTAATCTTATCAAGCTAGGCTCCTAATAATCTCATGCGGGAGACATGTTTTGCAAACATACATATATATAAGCCTTTTGTAAGTGGATTTACTAACATGCTAGTTATAAGCATATACTCAACATTAATGAGAGATCAGTAACTTTCTCTTTAAAAAAATAATACTTTATATCAATATGCTTTGAGCAAGAAGTACTTCTAGTGTTCTTAGTGAAAGCTACAGCTATAGAGTTATCACAATAAAGTATACAAGTCATAATGTTGAAATGAAATTTCGCAGCCATATTACTTGACAAACTGCCTCACAATATACTCTACCTCCATTGTAGAGGATGATGTGAGTGTCTGTTTGACACTTTTTCACAATATAGCTCCTCCAACCATCATATAGATGTAGCCTAAAATAGGCTTTTTATCATGCACATGTCTTGAATAATCGACGTCACTGAGCCCAGCTATATCAAAAGTGTCAGTTTGCCGATAAGTTAATATATGATCCTTGCTACCCTGAAGATATCTAATGACTATTTTAGTTGCTTTCCAATGTCTAAGTCCAGGATCACTTAAGTGCCTTCCCAATTTGCCTACAACAAAAACAATTCAAGGTATGTGCATACTTGAGTATACGTCAAATTGCCTACAAATGACGCATAAGGAATAACTTTTTTTTCATCTTTCTCTTTATCATTTTATGGACACTGGGCCTCTCAGAATTTGTCACCCTTTACTATTATTGCCTTTTTAGGAGAACAAGAATGCATATTGAATCTTTTCAAGAAGTCTTTTGAGACAATCAAAGAATCTCATTAGATCTACTTCAAAGAATCTGAATTCCAAGTACATAAGAGGTTTCACTAAGATCCTTCATATCAAAATGGTTAAATAATAGTTGTTTGTCTCAAATAATAGTGATAAGATCTCATCTTAATTAATTATTTGATATTATCTCCTTTTTTTTAAATTTATTTTCATGTTTAAATATGGAAATTAATGTTTGTTTTGTTTTAGGAGATGAAAATTAGAGATTGCATTGAATTACGACTCTATTGATGATAATAAAAAATTTTGAATGAAGTGAAGAGATTGACGTAACGAATAAGGCTTATCATTTGAAGAGTTAGAGTTTGACTTGAAGACTTCACTTTTATCCTTATTATGTAGGAATTTGAATTCATTTTAGATAAACATCTTTACAAGTTAGAGTTAGATTAGGATTACATTAGAAAACCCTATAACAGGGATGTTCCTCACAATAGAAAAAGAGTTCTCTCTCTCTTCTTATGTTTTTCGCAATTCTCTATCTTTCTTCTATTTTGTTATTGGAGTAAAAGCTATGTGTGGCTAACTCAATCTTTCTAATTCAAAGGGATTCAATACTCTAATTGTAACTTTGTGAGGTTTTATGTTTTAAACTTTTATTCACGTTTTAATTCAATTATTTCTTATTTTGAGTTCTCATATTTTATGAATGATTGATGTTCTATTAATCTGATAATTTAGTTTGATATTGATTATTCTATCGCTATCTAAAAATTCAGTGATTTGTAATTGTCATGAAGGAATGGTACAAGTAGCAAATATGTTATTTATGAATTTCCATATTTAACTTATGATAAATAAGAAAACTAAATTGAATATTTATAGCTATCTCGATTATTTAATTTAGAATTATTTAATTCGGGTTGGTGTTGAAGAATTTGACCAAATTGAAGAATGAAGATTTTCCTTAACAAATCTAATATGTGACTAAATCATTGTAAACAAAACAAGGAACCAGCTGTTGTTTCCAATCTTAATTAGCTCATCTTTCACTTTCAACCTGCAAAAATGTAAGAATAATTCTATGACTTCGACCTCGGAACGTAAGATTTAAATGTATATTGCTCCCTCCATAATAATTCTATGACTTCGACCTCGGACCGTAAGATTTAAATGTATATTGCTCCCTCCCATTGTGATTTCTGAATCGCGAGACAGAAGTACGAATGTAATCATTGTCATGAATCGCATAATTTATGTCTAACAAGTTCATAGCCTAGGACTTCTTGTGACATCGTGTTTAACTTGAACTTACTGAAAGTTAGCGTATGACGATGAAACCAAGTTAAAGGATCACTCGCTTCGCCAAGCCGCGACCTCCGTTGTTAAGAAAAATAACAGAAAGGAAAATGATGGAAATATGATTTCATTGAATGAATCATACACTGTACAATAGTTAGCTTATATACAGCTTGGCGTAACAAACTACAAAATTAACCCTATAACTAATTACACAATTAGTTATTCACAGTAAC
>JAOSBN010000179.1:11378945-11406572 GCA_027563595.1 Erythroxylum suave | reverse complement strand
AATTAACCCTATAACTAATTACACAATTAGTTATTCACAGTAACAAATATAACTATTTACAGCTAATATTTCTACATTCGTAGCCTTATCCTCCTCTCTACATCCGTCTATCGCCGCTGTGCTCATGCACTAGGTTGCCACCTCCAACGGCACCACTCCTGCCGCTGAGTTCCCCTTGCCAACGCAATAGTCAAACAATAATGCAATTCATTCACAATTTTTTTAACATTACTTTCGCGAGTTTGACTCAAATTAAGTCCCTCAGTACTTAAGGCAAAAACCTTTCGAACGTCTCTGGCAACACTATAACCCCTATAGTCCATTTTACGGTATATCCTGCTTTAGCTTCTTTGAGGATACCTTTAAACTAACCTCTTTTTTCTTTTTTCAAAGATTTAAACTAACATCTTGCACCCGCCAATTATCAGTTAAGTTATATTAATTTTAGGGAGTAGTCCTCCTAAAGGTCTCGAAAAGCTCTTCAGGAGTTCTCCTTACCAACTAAATCACGGAAACAGATCAGTCGTTCCAGTTTTATTGTTCCAACCGACTCATCTTATCTATACATTTATGTGAGACCTACATAAATGTGTGAATAAGATAAATTGGAACAAGGTTAGAATAGTAAAAATGGAACAGGTGATTTCATTTGCTAAACCGCACTCTAGAAGCAATCCCTTTTATTTTTTTATTAGGAATAAGCTAATGATTATACATACCCAAACTTTCATATGAATCTAATTTCATATGTTTATTTTTAACAAGTTTAATTTTATATTGATGAAAAATAAAATTTTAAGATATTAAACATTTGTTACTTATAGTTCAGTATTATGAGTAATTTTTTCCATGGTAAGTTCAAATAACCCCTTACAAAATGTTTAGGAAGAATATCAATAAAATATTATTAATACCATCTTAAATTCTAAACTCTAACATCACTGAGAGTTTGTCAATGTTTTGAATTGTCATCCTAACTCAAGTAATATTACAGGTAAACAATTTGGATGCAAGTTGAGGTGACTTAAAAATAAAATAGCAATACTAAAACAAAATTTAAAATGTTTTTAAAAATAATTTAACTTATTGAATATAATCAAAGTTACATTATTATGTTAAAACAATTAAAACCCAAAATAATTGATTAAAACACGAAACCAAAATCTTTTATTTTCGAAAAGTTCTTTAACTTTTAATTTCATTTATGCCATAGTTTCGAATTGACTTGGGCTGACATTGACTCGAGCCCGTTCAATCCACTAATAAAATAATGTTATTTTAATTTTTAGGTTCCTAAACCTACATACAAACTAATTTTGATTAATTAAACTAAAATGATATTATTATGGCAACCTAGCTCTAGCCAATTCGACCTAAGCTCTTAAATCTTTTAAAATAAATTCATTTTTCTTCTCAATTGTGTTGGATCAAGTGAGTTCTTAATCCATTTTTTGAAAATTAATTAATTCCTTTCCAAATTGGTAGAGAACTACCTTGAAATGTCTTAGCACAGATGAATATCTCAACATATTAATAAAGCTGGATTACGTGTGGCTCTTCCTAGCCTACATATTCCATATTTTCCAAGCCTTATTCATTAAATCCCTAAAAATTATTTGAAGTTCAGTTTGATTAGTTTTGGTTTTCAATTTGCATATGATCTCTCAACATCTTGTTTCTCTATCAACTCCTAAGTGATGAATACAGTTCCCCTCTCGAATTGCCTTGCTCCTTGGTCGTTTCTAATCCTTGTTTTTGATAATAACAAAATATAGTTTTGTTAATGACTTTATTCTTGGTGATATTGTTGTCTCTATTATAATAAAATTAAGTATATGAAAAAGATGAAGTTTAATAAAATGAAAATTGAGCAAAGAAGCAAAATGAAATAAATTGAGTAAATAAAGAATGGACAAAAATGAGCAAAGTGGAACACAAAGAACTAAGAATAAGGAAACATCAAGCACATCAAGGTTTTACAAATCATTTTAATCTTTCTTGTAAACTTATCGTAGTTATTTTAATGAACTAATGGCTCAATCATCAAATGATAATTTATACTTGGTGCATATTCCATATACGTTATCATAATGAAGAGAAAATTTATAAAGATTTAAAGAAAAATCCCCTTGATGAATCAAAATACATTTAATGAACTTCTAAAATAGTTTTCGACAAATATTTTATTAAAGTCTTGTGTTTAAACTTTGAAAGAACTTGAAAAGTTTTTTAAAAACTTGTTTCAAGAAGTTTTGTTGATTAATGCAGTAATTCAAGCAACTGATATTAGGGTTCCAAAGGATTTTGGGCTCAATAAGCATACACTAGTCAACCAGTGCTAAGGAGAAAGTTAAAATTTTGTACTAATAGATTGTAGAACGACACTAGTCACTATACTAATGAACCAGTTGGGCATACTAGTTACTATAATAGTCAACTAGTGTAATATACTAGTAAACCAATATAGTAAAGTAGTCATCTAGTACTTTTGGAACTAATGTAATAACTGATTTAGGTTATTTTGCATATAAATAGACCACATATGAGTTGTAGAAGCAATTTTTAACATACTAGAGAGTTTCTATCCTATGATTGTGGATAGTTGCATTAGCTCCTTCCCACGATCGTGGGCAATGGTTTGAAATGAAAAACTTCTGTTTTGTGTAATTGTTGAACCACATAAGGATAACTCACTTTACATTGGTGTATTTGGACTTGACTGAGGTTTGAAATAAAGCTAAATTATTGCTTGATTCGTTGGTTAAGGGTTTGATAAGTTTAGGTGTTAATTGATGTCATAACTTAAGGAATGGATTGTCTTGATATCAATGTATTGAAAGCTGGAAATTATGAGTTGTTAAAGGAATTAAGATGTTCTTATGAATGCAAATATGATTCAAAGGATATGAGGTATTAGATATAAATGAATGAACATTTGAGAACATGTAGTAATTGTGAGTGAGAATTGGATAATTATACGAACTTATATGATTGAAGGATAAATCAAGCTTATGTAAGGCATAAAAATAATTGCAAAATGGTGTGTACAAGCTATAAAATTTGAATGATCTGAAAGCATATACAAGATCTTTGTATATTAATACATACTCAGAAGGTCAATTGAGCATGCATTGAAACATGATATATATACATGTGAATGATTGAATAATCATATGATTGACAGCTTAATGATGTGTGAAATATATGTGTAATGTATGAAGATAGATACACAAGTTGATCTTCAACATCTAGACATTATTAGATCATTAAGGCAATAGCTTATCTAGAGTGTGCTGTGAGTTAACCCAGATGTTTCTCACTATAATTGAATTGTTTTTTGTTAACTTTTAGTTATTGAATTGTTACTTATATGATTGCTATGATTTTGGATATTGTTGGTTCGAGGAGTTTGATACTTGGGACTATATGTGGAAGTGTTTTCAAGTTGTATATGTAATACAGAATGTGTAAATGTTGGACTCAGGTCCCAAGAATGTGATAAATGAAATGAACTCATTGAATGAAAAGTATTGATAGCATATTATATGAATTAATGCATTCCGTAACATTGATATGCATGATTAGATAAAGGAGTTGTAATTGGTGTGAGGAATATGGAAAAGAGCTTTAAGCTCAGGACTGTGCACAAAGGGCCATAGGATCAGTTAATAATGAGCTTGGTATCCATAATAGATACTGGATAGTAAATAGGCACTCAATCATAACAAAGCAAAAATAAAGTGGTGTCATATGTGCATTTGCATATACATCCTTATATGTATCATATGATTGAATTGAAATGAATTATTGAATTGTTTGAAATACAGTTGAAAATTAAGTGAGGTTGTGTTGTGATATGAAATGTTAGCTTGTTATGTTGTGATATGAAATGTTAGCTTATCTAATATACTTATGAGAGTATGATAATCTTGATGTACTTGATAAGGTATGATGAAATGGGATGTGATATTTAATATTGGATGATATGTAATACTTGCTGAATTGGTATATGACTTGTCTCTGTGTATCTGACTTGAGTGAATACATAGATGATGGTTTACTCACTGAGTTCACAAACTTATCAAAATTGTAGCTTTGATTTTTAGGTTCAGAGGAGAGATCTAGTTAGACTAATTGGAGTATAGCTACTACAATTGGACATGAGTTAGTGGTCGGGATCAGTTCTACTTCCAAATGTATTTATTCATTATGCATTAAGAATATCATTTCTCACCTATTATCAAATGTGTATGTGAACTCTGAAGCGTAATAAAATTTGTGATTTAATATGACTGTGAATTAAATGATTCAAAATGAATGTTTGAAATGTTTTTGATATGTGATGCCTTAAAATGTGGTAATGCGATCATCTTAACATGCCATCCTCATATAGTATGTTGTCGAATAATCATCGATACGTTCAGGCATATGATCTATGAGAGTGGTATGTCATAAAATGTATGTAAGATGTACTTCGATTTAGGTAAACAATCCTCAATATTTAAACTAACTTTGAAACTTGGTGAAATGAAACAGAGAGATGAATATGTTATTAAGTATTTTAGTCATGTGAATTGGATATGGCAAAATATGAAGTTTCAAGAAAATGGTGGAACATAACTGTACCTATAAGTTCTTATCTTACTAGTGATTTCACTTATTCTGAAAATTATTATTACTATTTTGAATTACTAAAAAAGAATTTTATAATATTAAAATTTTAAAAAGATGTTTTGTTAACTTTTTGTTAAAACATTACATAGACTATTATGTAGTTATGACAATATTTATATAATAATTATTATATAAATAATACTTAGGAGTATGATAATTTGTTAAAAGCTTGCCAAATATTTAATAAATTGTTCTGTGTATAAAATATTACAAAGATATTTTTAATAATTCAAAATAATAAAAATTTTAAAAAATAAGTGAGATCATTAAGAAAATTTATATCTTTTACCTTTAAATTATACATATATTCTTAAGCATTCATTTCTTTAATCAACAAAAGTTGTGTAGCAAGTTCAAATATTCAATAAGAAATGTGTTGGGAATACTAATAATAGGCTTCAATGTACACGCAATAACATAATTAATAAATAACCCAAGAAACCTTTCCCCTAGCAAGTTTAAACACTAATAGAGAAAACAACGCAAGGTAATTAAATAAATTAAGAAACTGCATAAGCAGACTTAGCATAAACGCTAACTTTTACGTGAAAAACCCTTCAATGTGAAGAAAAAAACTACAGGGATAAAGTCCCTTTAGGAAAAATTACACCAACTCTTTTTTAGTTGCAAACTAGGGGTAAATACATCACTGTACACCAATATTAACATATTCTTAAACTATAAACATAATCATGGCCATCACTTGTACAGATGAAAATCAAACTTAAAAGAAAGAAAAGAAAAAATGATTAAAATTTGGGCCTAAAAAAATTGAATGAGCGATACATTAGAGAACCCCTAAGCATGATTAAAATTGTAAAAAGTTAGGTAAATGAGTCCTTAACATACCTACAAAATTTCAACTCAATTGGAATACATTTCACTACCCAATTATCCACTTGATCATAAGTTGTCCATATTTTCTTTTCTTATTTCTGTTTCCCCTAAGATTGTTGTGTGACTCTTCCTCTTTTTCCTAAAAACATAGTTGCACTTGTACATCTTGAAAACTTATCCCCATAACTTTATTAAATGTCTAAAGTACTAACCAATATGGCCATATTTAAGTAGTATATCATTACATAAAAGATGAGCATCAATTTAGTGGCTATTGTCTGTTATAAGACACGATCCACTTAGACCATAAACTAATCATCCAAGTGGGACATATAATAACTAAATTACCCTCCATATAGGAGAGAAACTCATCCAACAAATCTTCTCCTATGACTATATGAAATAATCCATCATACCGATAACTCCATAATAAACATTGTGCTTCTCTTTTGGAAGGGACCCATTTATTATATCTTAACTATTCTCATCAATATAGATCTTCATCAAATCTAATTGTTTTGAATCTAATACATCACAAGTCCCATGATACTTCACATTAATGTGCTTCGACTTGAAAAAATGTGATTCTTACTCAAGTGAATCACATTTTCACTATCATAAGATAAAATATACTTCTCTTACTCAAACCCAAGCTTCTTTAATAATCTTTTTTACCTAAAGCACCTCTTTAAAAGTTTTATCACTTTTTTTTGAAAAGTCCTTAATAGTTTTATTACTTGCAATAAACTCTACTTTTGTTATGGAGAGTGAAATACACTTTTACAATTTTGGTTGCATGTCACTGCGCCTCTTATAAATATGACTAAATATCCTAAAATATACTTTCTATTATCAATTTATCTAGCTATATTTGAATCTGTGTGCCTAAATAACAAAATTTTGACTCAACTGATGCAAAGAAATAATTGGGATGTAATTAAAAGATTTTAAGAATTTAATTCATATGTCAATGTAATCTCCCAAGATTTAAGAGGAATTCATTCACAACATAAATGCAAAAACTATATCTAGTATTATACATTATGATATACATTAAACTTTCCATTGTTGATGTATAAGGAATTGTCCTCATATCTTTTTTATCCTTCTCATAAGATAGAAACTACTTGGAACTTAATTTAAAGTGATTAGCGAGAGGACTATTAACTTCTTTATATTAGTCTATATAGAATCTCTTAAGCACCTTTTCTATATATTCCTTTTGTGATAATCACAGCTTCTTTGCCAACCATAAGTATTATATAGTAAGGACTTCACTCAAGTCTTTCTTCAATATGTCAATGTTAGACATATAATAACCAAGAATTAACAAATCATCAAGATAAAGTAACATGATTAAAAAACAACCATTAGGAAATTTTTTGATGAAAAGACAATGGTCTAAAGTTGTTTCCTAGTAGCCATAATTTCCCATAAATGATTCAAACTTCCTATACCATTCTCTCAGTGATTGTTTTATATCATACAATCTTTTTCTTAGCCTGCAATCAAAGTCTTCTTTTCCTTTCATATCAAAACTTTCTAGTCGCTTCATGTAATTCTTTTCCTTTAAATTTCCATAAAAAAGTTATCTTTACATCTATTAGCTAAATCTTTAGATTCATTTTAGATAGTCTAACACAACTCTAATAGATGACATCTTCACCACTGGAAAGAAAATCTCACTAAAATCAACACCCTTTGTCTAATTGAAACCTTTTATAATTAGTCTTGCATTGTATATAGGTTACGGATTCTATTTTTTAGTCTTCAGCTTGAAAACCCATTTGTTCTTCAAATCTTTCTTACCTTTAGGTAATTTTACTAAGTCATATATATGATTATCATATAATGACTTCATCTTATCTGTCATAACTTTTAACCAGTCTTTTTTTTTTTGACCATGTGCCAAAGCATCCTAAAATCTCTCAGGTTCTCCCTTATCTGTAAGCATCAGAGAATACATGCCTAAAGATTTTCTATTCTTATTAAATCACCTTATAGGAATCTCAATTATATATGTAGGTTTTGAAAGTCCTACAACCACCAGACCATCTATTGCAATTATATCATTACGGGTTATACCCAAGTTCACTATCATTTTACATGTCATGATTATTATGATTTGATTCTTCAATTAGAAGAATTAAATATAGGTCAATATAGTTTTCCTAAGACTTTTACTTATTTATAAGCTTGTTAAAATCTTCAATTATCTAGTCTTTAGAAAATACAACATTTCAAGTTCTGATTAATTTCTTACCAATTAGATCAAAGAATCTATATCCCAAATCATCATTTTTATAATAAAAAAATACGTCTGGATTTATAATTAGGCTTTGATATCTCATCCTTTAGGATATGAACAAAGGCACGATAACTAAACACCATCAAATTCTTCTGGTAGACATCCTTCCTAATTTAGATTCTCTATGGAACATCAAATTATAAAGGAGTATGACATAAATTAATAACACAGAGTTATTGTAATTAAAGCCTTACCCTAATAAGATTTGTATGTGACAATAAATATCTAACTCTCTCCTCAAGATTTTTATTTGTCTCTTCTACTAAGACATTAAGTTTTAGAATCTTAGGAGGAGTCCTTTGATTTTGGGGTACTTAGTGTTCTACAATACTTATCAAATGAGCCTATATATTAACTTCCATTGTCAACAGGAATGAACTTCAACTTCTTTCCTATTTCACTTTCAATACTTATATAAAAATAATTAAGAACAACCATTAACTCATCTTTGGTCTTCAAAATGTACATCTATAACTTTATAAAGTGATCATCTATAAGGGTGAGAAATTATAAAGCATCGCCAAGTGTATTAGTCTTCATAGGACCACATAAGTCTAAATGCACTAACTCAAGTTTCTGTATATTAGTTTTGAATGAAACCTTCTATGTTTGCTATAAGGCAATCAATGTAGAACTTTAAAGATAATTTATTTATTTCTAGAAGATACCCTTTTTTGATCAGGGCATTTATCCTTTTCATACTTATATGACTAAGTTGTTTATGCCGTAAATCTAAAGTTGCATCATCCACAACCATATTAATAATACCTCCAAAATATTTAGTCTTTAATAGATATAACCTTGACACTTTCCTACTTCGAGCTACAATAAGAGCTCCTATTTTTAGCTTCTACTAATAATTACCCAATATGTTGACTTACCCATCATCATCAAATCTTCCAACAGAAATCAAACTCAACCTAATATTTATGACATGCTTAACATTCAATCAAGATCTTAGTATCATTGTTGGTCTCATTATACACATCTACAATGCCAATATCTTGAGCCATTCTATCATTTCCTATAAGCGCAACACCATATTCACAAGAAGTATAGGAATAAAAGAGTTCTCTCTTAGAATTATATGTATAGTAAAACCACTATCAACCACCCAACCAGATTTTTCAGTAGCAAGGTTGATCTCATCTCCTTTACAAAGGAGAACAAACTCATATGAAATATGTTAACTCTATCTATATCGATCTAGACTTACTTTTAGACTTATTTCATTGTTCAAAGCCTCTAATTTTGTTTCTTCCACTACTTTTTGTAATAAGAACTTTTGTATAAGAAAAAGAAGAATAAACAACTATCTCCCTTCTTGTCTCCTTATTCAATATACTACACTTTGACAAACACATAGACATAAGACCCTTAGAAGTCAAATTGGTAATTAAAACTCTAAAATACTTCTGACTGTTAGGAAGAGTATTGAGTACCCATAATGCTTGCACTTCATATTGAAAATTGATCTTCATAAAAGCTATATGATTTATAATACCTTGCATCTCATTTAAATAATCAGTAATAGGAGAACCATCCTTGTACTTGAAGTTTATAAGCTTCTTTATTAAGTACAATTTATTTCCTCCTATCTTTTGAGCATACAATTTATCTAGTTTATTCCAAAGTGTATACATATCATTCTTATATGAGATTCGATTGTGAACATTATCACCTACCCATTATCTAATGTAGCCATAAACTTTCCTATTTAACAACTTCTAATTATCATCACCTTTTATCTTTTGGCCTTTTCAATTCACCTAAAATAGAAGTATGATAGTTTTTACTATAATAGAGATCCTTTATCTTCCCTTGCTAATATGATAGGTGCTATCATTAAGGCTTATTATTCTACTAATGTTAACCTTTATCCTTTAAAAATAAGCCACACAACCTAGCTATCATACCACTTATTGAGAAAGATAATAAAAAACTTCAATATATATACAATACAAAAGAAACCTTTTCCCTAACAAGATTAAACACCAACAAAGTAAGCAATGTAAAGAAACCAAATAAATAATATAAAAGAAAACTAGGGGACCGAACTCCGCTTAAAAGCTTCAATAATTACAAAGAAAAATTACACAAATTCTTTTCTAGTTACAAACTCGCAGTAAATATATCAAAAGATGCCAAGACGAATTTATTCTTGAACTACAAACATAATTATAGCCATTACCCACATTAAACTCATCGAAATTGAAGCCTGAAAAAACTAAACAAAAAATAGCTTTAGAAAACTCCAAAACATGATCAAACTGTGCAAAAGCTAAGTAAATGAGCCCTTTATCACACTTGCAAAATTTTAACTCAATTGGACCACATTTCACTACATGATTGTTCACTCAATCATCTTTTCTTATTTCTTCACCCACCCCCAACAAGATTATCACATTCCTCTTCCTCTTTTTCCAAAAATGTGGCTGTACTTTTCTATAATGAAAATTCAGCCCTAGAACTTTACTAAATATCTAAACATACCTACCAATATGGTCATATTTAACCAATATGCCATTATACAAAAGATGGGCTTCAATTTAGTGGGCTATTGTCTACTATAAGATACCATCCACTTGTGCCATAAACTATTCATCCAAGTGGGCTACAGGATAATTAAGTTATCCTCCATATAAGAGAGAAACTTATCCAACAAAATGAAGTTAAATTGCAACTTTGACCAAAATTGATAGTTTAAATACCAAAGTAAGGCCGCATACAAAAGAGAGATTTAATATTGTAATGTAAAAGAACAAAAATAAAATAGATAAAAGTTTAAATCAACTATACAATATTGTGAAAATGGTTTTAATAATTTTTTAACCATTATTTATGATAGTATGTTACATTTTAATGTTAATAAAATTGTACTGATAACACCCTAGACCTAAACTTCATTAGAAATTTTCTAATTCTCAATAACTAAGTTGTCACCTTAATTTATGTGGTATTATAATTATGCAATCTAAATCCTCTTGATGCTACAAGGTGTTAAAAAATGAAATAATAATGTTAGTATTAGAAATGGGTTTAATCAAGTTTTGAATGAATTTGAAAGATTGAAACTAAAGCCCATATACATCGACACTAGATTATGCAAAATTTTTTCACTAAAAAAGTATTATTCATTATATTTTCATTCAATACATCACAAAAAATAAATAGCATAAACATGAAGCACTTGAAGAATTATATTAAGCATAGGTTTAATAGCCCACACCACCTGCCCACAAATATTATGGACTTTGGGCTTTGGGCCTAGCCCAAACCCTTACGATTTTGCTCTTCCTAGCCCAGCTAAGAAAACGCATCCATAGGAGAGAGGAATTCATACCCTTATAAGACATACTTCATTCTCCTCTCTAACCGATGTGAGATTCTCACAATCCACCCTCCTTTGAGCCCAATATCTTTGCTGGCACAATCGGTCAGGAACCGGCTCTAATACCATTTGTAACAGCCCGAACCACCCGCCTATAGATATTATCCGGTTTAGGCTTGGGGCCTAGCCTAAACCCTTATGGTTTTGCTCTTCCCAGTCCAGTCGGGAAAACACGTTTATTGGGGAGATGTATCCATACCATTATAAGGCAGGATTCTCACAATATTGTGAGAATCCCACATCGATTGGAGAGGAGAATGAAGTATGCCTTATAAGGGTATAGATACCTCTCCCCCATAGACATGTTTTCTCGGCTGGGCTGGGAAGAGCAAATAGAGGGATTAGTTAGGGTTCATATAAGAGCTCCTAATGTCGGCGCCCCCTTGTGAGCGTGTCTCCATGAATGATCCTAGACTGGCAAAGAAGACCAAACCTCCCAACAAGGCCCAAGACCAACATCCCCTTACGCTCCTTGCATATAATGGGGGTAAGAAGCCCTAATATTATATCTTGGAAGGATAAAGTTCTTGGTAGGGAAAAGGATAAAGAACAGGCATATGAAGCATAAGAGAGGGTCCCAATAGATCTCCCTATAGAGGGGATAGTTAAAAAGGAATATAAGAATGGTAATCAACTTATAGCTATGTTTCAGGTGGATCCTAATTACATGGACAAGCTCGAGGTCCCATGGTGTCAATTGGTTGTGGTAAAGCTTCTAGGTTGTTTTATCCCTTTCAAAACTCTTTATACAAAAATTGAACAGTATTGGTCCCTTGTTTTTGGTTTTGATCTCCTCGACCTTGGTAATGATTATTTCCTAGTCAAGTTTGATTTTATATTAGATTTTGATGCTATCATGGGAGGAGGCCCATGGCCTATTTTTGATCATTATCTTACTGTGCGACCATGGACGCTTGGTTTCAATGCAGCTCATGCTATAGTGGATCCTACAATAGTTTGGGTGAGATTTCCTGATGTCTTTGTCCAATATTACAATGAGGATTTATCACTAACCTTAGCATCAAGGGTTGGTCGCCCCATCAAGGTGGACAGAAATACTATCCTAGCTAATCGAGGTCGTTTTGCGATGATTTGTTTGGAGATTGAATTGGACAAACCACTGGTTAGACAGATTGAAATTGACGGTAACATGTACAATGTGGAATATGAGGCCTTACACACCATTTGTTTTAAATGTAGGAAGTATGGCCATCGAGATAATATATGTTTGATTACTCTAGCAGCACCAGGGGTGGCACAAGATGAGTTACAACAGGAAGAACTCATGATGGTGGATGCGCAAGCTAGGGTAAATCTCTCAGATTTGACAACCAAACAAGATGGCTATAATTTCGTTTGCAGGTCTGGTTTTGGATCTTGGATTATTGTCAAAAAAAATCTAGGAGACCTGTTAGAGCTAAACAAGTGGAGCATATACTTACAATTTCTCATCCTACTTCAAACCATTATGGTCCTTTACTAGATGAGGAATATAATGCTTAATTGGAAAATTTTGCTAAATTCAGACATAATAAGGATACTAACGCTATTTTCACTTTTGAAGTCGTTGCGACCAGTGGGGCTAAACAGAATGGACGTCCTAATAAGAAAGTGGACAATACTTCGAAGCACAAGAATTCTTCGATTGACCCATCAAACTCGAGTAAGATGCCTTTTAATCCTTCTGACAGCTCAGTTAATAAGGCAAATGGGCATGAGCAGGCATTTAGACCTTCCTACGAAGCCGAACAGACTACCACTCTATTGAAGAAAAATCACCAAGTCTCTATCTTGCAACATCCTAGCATTGACAACTTGGCACAGTATGTTGTTTCTCAGTTTTGTCAAGGATTATAAAATAATCCTATGACTCCCGGCCTCAAGAACTCTATAGCCATTCTTCACAAAGGCACTAGTCAATAATGCCTCCAAGTATTTAGAAGTAATGAGCCCCCCAACTTGGGACAAAGAAACCTACAATAGAACCTAGCATCGTTATCAACTAGTGCTGGACACTCGATGGACTATGCTAATGTTGCTGTAAGCCCTTTGAGCAATATGGAGGATATAGATGTTGTCCCAAGCACCCTTACTTGACTTGGTTTGGTCTCTTATACACTACATTTGTTCTTATGATTAAAGATATGAATATTATTACATGGAATTGTCATGGCACGACGAAGGTTAGTTTTGCACACTATACCAAGGAACTTATTCAGCTATATAATCTAGATATCTTTATTATTGTTGAACCATATATTTCAAGAGAAAAAGAAAACAAAATCTCTCAAGCTTCGAATTTGATCATGTTGTACGTAATGATGCAAATGGTTTTTTGGGGGAATTTGATGTTTATAGAAAGGGGCCTTTTTAAAACTTCAGATTCTTGTGTTGCATAGCCAATTTTTACACTTTATTGTCTCTCATGCCAAGTAGAACTTTTGTTTCTTAACTGTCATTTATGTTAGCCCTCATGCTTCTAGTAGAGTGATTTTTCGGCACGAGATGGAAACGTTATATTCACTTATTGATAGGTCGTGGTTTCTTATTGGGAACTTAAATGACTATGGTTGTCCCAGCGAAAAGAGAGGTTGCATCTACTTTATGAGCAGAGTAGCCATATTTTGGTAAAATTATAAATATGTGGCTTAATGGACTGGGGTTTTAAAGGCAGTCCTTTCACAAAGATCTATTTGGGTTTTAAAGTAGGAGTCTTCTCTAGTTTGGTTCATCTAGATCGGGCTTTATGTAATGCTTCTTGGCATGTCTAATTCCCAGAAGCTTCTATTCATCACCTAACCCGTACTTGTTCGAATCATAATCCTATCATTTTGAGACTATATGGATATGTTCCCCCAATTTCTTCATAACATTTCTGATTTTAAGATGCCTGGACTCTACATGATGACTTTCGTTCTATGATTGAGAAAGCCTGGAGCATTGAGCACTTATGCTTGGCTGACACTCTTTCCAATGTGCATAAATTTGCCTTACATTTTAATAAAGAATGATCTTTAAGCGGTAGAGAAGAATCCTTGCTAAACTAAACGGAGTTCAATGTTACCTATCCTACAGGCATTCCAATTTTCTTAGCAACTTAGAACATAATCTAATTGTTGAATATAATAATGTCTTATGATAGGAAGAGGTTTTTTGGTTTCAAGAGTCTCGAGTCTAGTGGCTACAACATAGTGATAAGAATACTAGAATCTACCATGCTATGACTGTTTGTCGTCGCAAACAAATAGAATAATCTTCATTTATTAGACGATAGCTAGAGTGTTGATGGGCGGGCTATCCAGTCAGAGGTACTCAACTTCTTTCAAAATTTATTTGGTGTTACTGATGATATTTCCATGCCTTTTCCTTAGATTCCCAATCACCTTATGCTCTCATAAAACAACATATAGGCTCTCTTACATCCTATCTCCAAAGAAGAGGTTCTTGTAGTTGTCCATTCCATGCAATCTTATAAGGCATCGGGTCTAGATGGCTTCCAACCAGTTTTTATAAGAAATACTAGTCTATTGTGGGGGATGTCGTCTTCCGTATGGTGAATAAGGCTTTCTCGACTGGTTCTTGCCCAGCAGAAATCACAGATACTTTAATTTCTCTCACTCTAAAAGAAGACAATCCTACTACTATGAGCCAGTTTTGTCCAATTAGCCTTTGTAATGTTAGTTACAAGATCCTCACAAAGTTCTTGTCCAGAGAATCCAACTTATTTTGGGTTCTATTATCAATCCCCTGCAAGGTGCTTTCATTCCAGATAGGACAACGATAGATCATATTATTCTTGCCAAGGAAGTTATTCATACCATCCGTTGAACTAAGCAAAAATTGGGCTATCTTCTTAAAAAATTGACCTGACTAAAGCCTACAATAAGGTTGATTGACATTTTTTGAAGCAAACGTTAAAGGATTTTGGGTTTTCGCCATTGATTGTTTCTCTTATTATGTTGTGTGTTACTAATTCACTACTCTCTATTTTATGGAATGGTTCTCATCTTCCAGAATTTGCCCCCACTTACGATCTTCGACAAGGGGTCCTCTTTCTCCATATTTGTTTGTAATATGTATGGAGAAATTATCCCTTCTTATTTCTCTTAGGGTGGCTTGTAAGTAGTGGATGCCTCTCAAGATCTCTAATAATAATCGGGCGGTTTCTCACCTTTTATTTGCTGATGATGTCCTTTTTCTTCTCAAGTTTTTTTCCAAGATTGTCAGTTAGTCTTGGACACTGTGAGACAATTTTATGCATGCTCAGGTATGGCTATCAACCAACAGAAGTCCAAATCTTTTCTCTCTCTTAATGTCCGGCATGCTCACAAGGAAGCCTTGCGACACCGCTTTCATCTCTACTTCACGTCAGGCTTAGGCTCCTATTTGGGCATGCCTTTGTATGGCAATAATAGTAAGTGTGATTTTAAATATGTTTTAGACAAAATTCAAAGTCGCTTGTATGGATGGAAATCTAAATTGCTGAATAAAGCGGGCCTTCTAATGCATATGCAATCTAGTATTTCCACCATTCCCCTTTATTCCATGCAAACTTGATAGACACCAGATGAGGTTTGCTCTAGTATAGACAAAGCTTCCAGGGATTTTTTATGGCAATCCAGGGAGCATGGCAACGACTTACACCTCCTAAATTAGGAAGTTGCTTGTAGCCTAAAAAGTAGGGTGGTCTTGGTATTCATATAACTCATGATAACAATATTGCAATGCTTGGGAAGATTATTTAGAGTATTACCTCTAAGGAATCTTAGCCCTTTTTGTATGCTTTAATTGGGAAATACAATTGTTGCACTTTCTTCTTAGAGCTCTTTATGCGGATTAATTCTTCCCCTATTGGAAAGCTATTCAAAGAGCTTTTCCTTACTTAAAAGATGGTTTCTATTGGCGTATAGGATCCAGTCAGGAAGTGTCCTTTTGCAAAATGAATTCCAATGATGGAAGCTGAGGATCGTGCCATCATGGTTAAGGACCTAATCTCTAGTAATTGATTATGGAATTTTGGCACACTTTGGTTTGTTTTGTCATATGATGTGAAGAAGATGTTCATGGTTGTTCCTATCTCCCAGTCTTTTGGTGCACCTAACACGATAATTTGGGGAGCGAGCTTTGTTGGTTCTTATACCATGAAATCTAGTTATGACTTCATCACTAGACTACCTTTTCCTAGTGATCCCACTAAGCAATGGATACATAATTAGAAGCTTGATGTGCCCCAAAAGTTTCAATTCTTCTTGTGGTAGGTCTAGTGGCAATGTCTTCCCACAAACCTCCTACATTTTAATCATGGCCTAAGTGACTCGCCATTATACATTGGTGTGGGAGGAGACTCGAATCCATTATTCATGCCCTTCGAGACTACGTATGGGCTTCTCAAGCTTAGACTGAGTTTCTTGTTGACCTTCCCATGTTATTTTTTCCCACTAGTCTTAATAATTAAATTAGTATGTATGTCTTAGATCCTAGACTATCTCAGGAACGTGTACTTAGCTTTATGGTTGGTCTATGGGTCATTTGGTGTGCTAGGAATCAAGAAGTGATCCAGCGTATTATTATGCCCACTATTGTTCAGTGTAAATGGTGTATAAACCTCTTGCATGATTGCAATCTTGCGGCTACCCCTTCTTCTCATCATCATGATCAGTATGTGGACAAATGGATTTCGTGGCATGCTCCCCCAGATGACTTTGTTAAGATTAACGTGGATGGCAACTCACTTGGGAATCTTGGGGACACTAGTTTCAGTGGTCTTGTCCATAATGCTCATGGGCACGGGCTCTCTTGGGGTTTATAGGATTTATTAGACATGCTACCAATCTGAATGTAGAATTGCAAGTTATTAGTCATGGTCTAATCCTAGTCTATAATCGTGGGCACAAGAAAGTCTTGGTGGAATCTGAATCTCAAGAAGCGGTAAAACTCATTAACAGTTTTTGCCCATACCCTTACCCTTATTTCAACTTAGCTTGATGCGTTCGGGACCTGCTTGCCTAGGATTGGTATTGGTTGCTCTCACACATTTTGTATGATGGTAATCAGCGTGCAGATTTCCTAGCTAAGAAGGGATTGTCCAGCTCTCAAACTTTGGCAATTTGGGACTCTTCATTTTTTGGAATGAGATTGCTCTTTCAAGATGATGAACGATCAATAGCCTTTTTAAGGCGTTAGTTTCGTTTCATTGAATTTTATCCTCAGCACTATTAAAAAAGATTATTGATTGAATGAACTAGAAATTAGCACCTAATCATCAGAAAAAAATAGGAAACTAAATCACTTCTTTTTTATTCTCAACAGTCCCCTCAAGTTGGTTTCCAGATATCTTCCATTGATGGCTAGCGAATCCAATTGTTGAAATGCTTCTTTGGTAACCCTTTAGTGATGTATTCGTAACCTGCTCTAAAATAGAAACATATGTCATACAGATTAATCTCTTCTTAATTTTTTTTGGAGGGTTTATCAACCACTAAATGCTTTTTTATCTTGAAGTACTAAGTTGTAAGCAATTGAAATTGTCATCTTATTATCTTAATAAACCTTTATCAGATTTAAAATCTTCAATTCTTCTAATAATCTCTCTATCGATAATACTTCAGCCATTCTATGGGTAGTTGATCTAGCAACAACACTTTTTTCCTTACCTCACTAAGTCATTAAGTCTCTTCTAATATGTGTATAGTAACTAGAATTTGATATTTGATCTGTAGTATCCCTTTCCTAGTCAACAATATTGTAAACTAAAACTTTAAGATCTTCTCATTTCTTATACGTTAGTCCTCTTCTAGGAGTCCTTTTAGATACCTCAAAATTATGTATAATGCCTACAAATGCTTTTGTCCAGGTGCGTACATGAATTGATTTATAACACCAATTGTAAAGGATATATTTTGATGAGTATGAGATAGATTAATTTCTCAACAAGTCCTTGATATCACTCATTTTTACTTCTTTGAGTTGGGTAGGTTGACGCTTTATGTAAGGCTTAGAGTTACAGTTCCCTTAGATTCAAGCAAAGTTGTTTCACAAAGTAAATCAGTAACATGTTTAGGTTGATTAATAAATATTCCTTTTTTTAATTGACCTAGCAAACTCTATTTCTAAGGAAATACGTTAAAAGGCTTATATCTTTGATGTCAAAAACCCTAGTATGTCACTTAGATTCTTAAGCTTTTCATTGTCAACTCATATTAGAATAATTTTATCTATATAAACAATCCATATAGCTATCTTCCTTAGTGTAGAACATGGTATAATCTGTTTGACTTTGATTATACCTGAGACTTCTAAACATTTTCCCAAAACTTTCAAACTAAGGCCTGAGAGATGATTGACGGTTTATATATGACAAATTTTAATATCGATAACCTCGATATTTTTGTAAGCGCACGGGTCGTTATCATAGTACCTAAGGTATCATTCCCACGAGGAGGGTAATTAAATCCTAAAATCTAAGGTCAAAGACTATTAAATAAATATTTAGCAGATAATGAATTTAACAGGAGGACCAACTAAATCAAATAAACTAAATAAACTAACAAAACAATAATTGACAATTAACACTTAAATAGAAACAATCACGACAATTATTAACAATTTTAAATTGAAAGTGAATAACAATTAATGAAATTGATAGGTTTATTGAACAATGATCACACACCCTCAAATTCAACCTAATGAGTTTATCGAAAGAGAGAAAGGGATAATTATCTATCCTAGGGTCAATCACTCTCTCTCAAGTTATGATTGGACCCTAAAGCATAAACCCTAATAAGATTATAGGAAGTTGTAATCTCTCAATTACCAAAACCTAATCAGTTTTTAAGTTCTCTAGTAAACAATTAGAAATGGAATGTGATCTCTCTACATAAGATTTACCAACTTGATCTAATTGTGAATATATTAATTTACCTAACTCTCCTTAAACCAAATTAATTGTTTTCTCTAGATTCACCCTCTTATTTTATTATCGAGATATGAAGTGTAGAATTAAATTACAATTAATTCAATAAACACATAAAAAAATCATATTTCATTAAATAAAAAAATAATAATCCAAAGGAAAGTATAGAACATCAATCAAATTGCAATTCTATCAACAAATTATATATCCCAATTCTATAATCAATTAAAACTAAAATGCATAGGAATCAGAACTGGAATGAATGATGGGAGACCGTGACTTCGAAAAGCTTCTTATTCTGGGAAGCAAGTCGTGTTTGCGTCGTCTTCCTCTTCTCTCTTCCTTCATCTCTTTCTCAATCTCTCAAGGTTCTCTCTTTTAGGGTTATGTTTTTGGTGGCTGATCACAAGCTACTCTTCTATTCTTTGATGTTCTATTTACATCTTTGAAGCCCTAAGGTTGATTTAGGGTTAAAACCATATGAAAAGTCCCTCAAAACTTGATGTTTTTAGCTATGTTCATGTCTGCCCGATGCAGGCTACGATCGTGGCCCTGCCTACCACAACGTGGCCAATGCCTAACCCTCTTTGTCACGATCATGGCCCAAAGTGCATGATTGTTGCCTGGTTCAGAGTTCTTTGTCACGATCGTGCCCAAAGTGCACGATCGTTGCGTGGGTCCTGTTGGTCATCTCTTTCTGTCATGTTGTGTCATGATCGTGGGCAATGGTTTTGGCTCGAAACTCTTCAAAACTTATTCGTTCTTCTCCATTTACCCTGAAACACTAACAAAAACATCAAAGTACTTAAAAAATATAACATTTAAGCTCAAAGACTCATACTAACCCATAAAAAACACTTAAACACATAAATTAACACAATCTTAACCTAAATGCACACTAAACACTCAAATTAACACTAAAAACGTAACAAATTAAACCCTAAAACATTATGCAATTCACAATTATCAACATCCCTACAATTAAACTTTTACTTGTCCTCAAGCAAACAAAACATAGAACACATAACACACACAATGCAATAATGAGACAATGAATTTCATTTCATGAAATCATTTAAATCTTAAACACAATCATACAAGTTATATCTAATCATTAACATGCAAAATTGGTGTCTAGGGGCTTCGAACTAAATACACAACTTAATCGAAATCCAAGTCTTAATTTATTTAACCTTTTCAATTACACACACACATTGATAATTCTTTGGTCCTTCATACTTGTAACTGTGCCTAAGTATATTTTCATGAAAAGTCAAACTTATTACAAGTCTGGTAGGTTATTAAGAAAACTTTTTTTTATTGAACATGGACTTAGTCTTTTTACGCGGAGGAAAACATTGGTAATGAATGTCGATCCTATTACTCGAATAAGTCATGTTTATTGAACAGCTTGGTTGAAACGTCATTATAGCCTTTTGACGCGGAGGCACACATTTGTGATGCATGTCGATCCGGTTACTAGGCTATTATCACGTTTTCAACTGACTACTAGCTCTATTCATAACCTGAAGGTTAGCAAAATATTGATTTATTTAATAAAACATAGTTTTTTTAATATTACCTACCTTGTTGTTTTTAGTTACTCGTTTCCATGAAAATTACTAGTTAAGCTACTTGAGTTTGAAAGACCTTAAATTATGAAGGAATGTGACAATCTAGAGGGTGCTAAACTTATGCTGAATCCTAATTAAGATGTATATTTATACAAAGAACCCCCAATTCACTAATTTTTTAGGCTAATGATTATTCACAACGTAATATACTATGTTCAAAATTAAATAAAATTCAATCCCACTAAGCCATGGACACATTCAAACAATTCACACAATGCAACCTAATAATTATCATACAATATGTAAAATCACATACGAAAGCAAAACACATAACCCCTCCCTACACTTAAATGACACATTATCCTCAATTTGAGAAGGAGACAAACAAGCACATAAAAGACAATAATATATATAACATTACGGTGAGCAATAAATAAATAAAAATAATTATAAAAACAGAATAGAACTGAAGGCTAATTTGGAAAAGAAAAATTGGGTTAGACACAAATCTCATGGAGATGGAGGTGGTGATGGTGTCAAAGGCAGGAATTGAACGCCCTGAGCCTCAAAATACCGATGGATCCGTCGGATATCCTGACTCTAGCATCGTTGTCTTCGTGCCATTTCCCTCATGGCTCTAGTGTTCTCCACAATGGCATCCAGAGCTTTCTTCCATCCTTGTTCTTCCTCTCCTTCTTCCTTGGATTCTTCACTGGTGGATTCATTTTGCTGAGGCAGCACTGAACTGGAGCTCACCCGATCGACCCTAATTTACACATGTGTCTTCTGGCTAATATCCCCAAGTTCCATGTTGTGAGATTTAAGGATTTCAAGCTGTCATAAGTGATGGTAGTTTAGGAAGTTAGGTAAGTAGATAGCTAACCCATAACAGTCCACGCCATAATATTTAGTAATGGAGGACACTAGGTTCCCCATACTTAGATTGTTGCTCCTGTTACGTGGAGTTGCAACAATGGCATTCAGCACATGTGCGGTTGTACACACTGGAATACTGTGGTCTATGCACCACAACATAAATAGTTTCTTTGTGGAACACTTGTTGGTTTTTATCTTGTCAAAAACCAGCTGACACTTGAATTTGTGCAGCAGCAAGTGCTTATGGAACCTAATTCTTTTGTTATGAGTATTCTTGGTATGAAATCACTCAATTCCATTGACTTCATTCCAATACTGAGAAGGATGAAAATCCTCATGTTGATCGATAATGGTAGATTTGAGGAATTCACACATATCACACATGATTTTTACATTTAGTTTATACGCTCTTCCACTTAGTCTAAACCATAATCCCTTGGGATTCCTAGTGTTGTAATTCAGAGAAGTAAAGAATTCCAATGTGAGCTCCTAATAAACAGAAAATTGGAACTGTATAAATTGTGCCCACTGGATTCTTTCCGCTAAGTTTTCTGCTATCTCGTGTAGCTCTAACCTATCAAATGTCTTAAAATCAAAGTATCTACCAACTACAATTTGTCTAGAGTTTAGGGATCTAAAACGAATACCTTCCTCCTCTGAGTCGATCGAAAGGGTGCTCCAAAATCTGTTGCTCAGTTTCTTTTCCTACATCCCATAACTTGCTTTCGTCCGGCTTGCTCCCTTCAGATGGTTTGCTAAAATGCACGACATAATTTAGTAGAATTTTGAAGAAATTTGAAAGGTTGAAATTTTTTTAGAGAGATGTGAGAGCATATGTAGGCTTGAAGTCTAGAGAGATAAAGTGAAAATGAAAGTGCAAGTAAATGTAAAAATGAAGTTAAAACTAAATATATAGGTGGTTAAAAGGGTAAAATGTTAAAAATTTTATTAAAAATTGTGTGCTCCCCTTGTTCTGCATAGTCACAGGCCACGATTGTGGCCTATGGCTTACCACCACTTCTAGATTTTTCTTCTTTTGTTCTTTTCCCAATCTTTCCATTTTCATTTCTTAATTCTTTTGTGGCTCGTTTCACCTCTTGTTTCATGCTTAAACAATCATCAAAATAATTTCAAAATCCTATTCCTTTCTCGATTTTATTCAAAAAAAAAACCTAACTATGGAATTCAAAATTTTTAACGAAATTAATCAAAGAAAGTAAATTTTGCATGGGTTGCCTCTAATGCAACGCTTCTTTTAACGTCGGTATCTTGACGTACTTCTTTCATTGGAAACTTAGCCTAGATTAATTATGAGCAGCTTGCTTCTATCCTTTTCATTCAACCTCAATTTTATAGTTTGTAAGTAAGCTAAAAATTAAAAAATAATCTAAAGGAAAATCTGGACAACATTGTAGAAACCAATTAAGCTCAATAATTTCCTTTTTTCCAGTGAACTGTCAATATAACAGGGAATAACAAAATTTCCTGAATCTTCCATTGAATCCGACAGTTTGTCTTGTATGAAGATTAGTCAACTTTTCTCTTAATCACCTTTTTCTCCTCTGCTTCTTTCACTTCATAAACAGAGACTTTTATAGCTTCTTCAAACTTGATGGTTTTCGTTATCTATTCTTCGTCCTCTTGTTCTTCCTGAATGAGCTACTAACCTTCAGATTCTTAAATGCATCATTAATGTTGAATGTCTATTGATCATCATCAATCCAAAAGATAGGTTTCTTTTCATGAATATCTACCCAAGATTTTTCGATGTTCACATATTATATATCAAGAACTGGTGAATAGAAGGGAGGGTTGGCATTCTTTTCTTCATATGCTTCTATCGTCTCTTGGTCGTCAGTATGTTGGGGTTCGACATGGTCTTCCACTGGTTCTTATAACTCTAGTCTATTCCTAAGTGTGATAGCCTCGCATGGATCTATTAAATTTACTTCCATGATGCGTAGACATTTTTCCACACTTTGCTAACAAAATTCCTTGGAAAGTTGGCCTATTCAAACCTCTAGATTGTGAATAAAAGAGGCATGATCTTCTGTTACTTGCTCAAACTTCTTTTCCAATCTCTTCTAATTCTCTTTCATATCTATGAGCTTATCCATGATTTTTTCCAACTTGGATTCCCATGAATTGGATTCATCGTATTGAAATTCAACTAGGTCTTGATTTCCTAAATGAGTCCCTACATTGTTGGACTAATAGAATTTGGAGTGGTTCTGCCATCACAAAGTGTATGGGTTTATATGAAGATTTTCCCAACCAAATTAGGGCTCATTGAATTCCTTAAGTGTCCCGTGCCCCCTATAATATAGTTCTTTTTATCTCATCATAGCATTCACCTCTTCAAATGTCTTATTCACACTCTAAGATGTCTTGATGTGTCTCTACTTTATGCGCCAAACTCCTTTTCTAATTTTTTTAATTAAAACTAATCGGGTCCCCAACAACAGCGTCAAAAACTTGTTCGATAATTTATTTATGACAAATTTTAATAGTTATAACCTTGATAATTCCACAAGTGTATGGGTCATTCGCGTAATACCTAAGGGTATCGTTCCCACGAGGAGGGTAATTTAGTCCTAAAATCTATAGTCTGAGACTATTAAATAAATATTTAATAGACAATGAATTTTAACATGAGGAATAACTAAATCAAACACACCAAATCAACTAATAAAACAATAATTGATAATTAAAACTTAAATAGAAATAATCAATACAACGATTAACAATTTTAAATTTAAAGTGAATAACAATTAATGGAAATTGATAGGTTTGTTGAACAATGATCGCACACCTTCAAATTCAACCTAATGAGTTTACCAAAAGAGAGAAAGGGAAAATTATCTATCCTTAATGACATCCTAATTTGTTAAGTCAAGAGGACTTTACAATGATCAATTTTGATGACAATCAAATAATAATAATGTTAGAAACAAATGAACGTTTTGACAAGTGTGTTAAGTATGCAGACGAAGTACAGGACACAGACACAGTCAGGACAACATAGACGCAAAATCAATATAGACGGAAGTCACTATAGACGCAAAATAGACGCAAAGAAGTAGATGCAAAAACATAGATGCAAAGAAGTAGACGCAAATACATAGATGCAAAACAGACGGAAGTCAACATAGACGCAAAGATATAGACACAAATACATAGATGCAAGGACGATACAATATCACGTCGGACGGTTACTTAGTTGAAGTTAGTTTCAGAACTCAATTAAATGACGGTTATCAAGAATCAAGAAGCGGTTATCAAATATCAAGAAACAGTTAGAGAATGAGGCTATAAATACAAGTCTCAGTCGAAGTTTTCTAGAGAATGAATGTTTTACAGATCTTATAACTTTGAGAAATTAGAAAAGAGAATTTTGTAGTGCGATACTGAGAGAGCTATTTCACTATAACAAAAGCTCACAATATCTTTTTCTAGTGAGAGAAAGAGAAGGCAGATAGCCTGGAGAGGCTAAGACAGCTGAAAGAATACTTTGTAAGAGACCTGAAGAGGCTCTGGAAGAGAGAAAAGAATACTTGTAATTGTTTGGAGTATAGTGGAACACTCAGTCGGACTCTGAGGACTAGACGTAGCCCACAATTTGGGGTGAACCAGTATAAAAATCGCAGTGTCAACTTTCTATCCCTTACTTCAAATTAGTTTGTTGTTAAACTACTATATAGAAGTTATTTGCGATTTAAATACATAATAATTTTTGTGATATCTTCTCAACAAGAAAAAGAAGTTCTTATCAAGTTTTTGTATTCATAAAAAGGGGATACATCATTCAACCCCCTTCTATGTATCGAATTTCTCGTACATAAAGTTTATACTAATGTGTGATTTACTTTAATTGGTATTAGAGCTCGGTTTCCAAGAACCACTTTTACGAAGTGAGGACAAAGATCCATGGCAGAATCACTTGTTTTTATAGCTGAAGGTGCCTCCGTCATAAGACCTCCTGCGTTCAATGGTGAAGATTATCATTATTGGAAGGACAGGATGCGATTTTTCATAGAATCCACACACATTGATCTTTGGGATATCATCGAGAATTGACCATACGAACCAGTAGATGATGAAGGAAATGCCATTCCTTGGATCAGATGGTCAGCTGATCACAAAGCCAGATTTCAATTAAATTCAAAGGCAAAGTTCTTTCTAAGTTGTGCGTTGAGCAAAAGTGAATATGATAAATTTCATGGATGCGAGATTGTGAAGGAGATGTGGGACACTCTATCCATTGCATATGAAGGCACAAACTAGGTGAAAGAGTCCAAGACAAGCATTCTTGTACACCAGTATGAGCTCTTTAAAATGCACGAAGATGAGTCTGTTGATCAGATGTTTGGACGATTTCAAACTATCGTTAACAGACTTAAAGCTCTTGGGAGAATCTACGATAATCAAGACCATGTGAGGAAGATTCTCAGAAGTCTGCTAAAAAGATAGAGACCCAAAGTCACTGCTATACAAGAAGCTAAGGACTTGAGCAAATTGAAGATAGACAAATTGATTGATTATCTGAAAATACATGAAGTAGAGCTGAATGTTGAAGATAAACCGAAAAGAGACAAATCCATAGCATTAAAGGCTGGTCAGAAAAGTCACAAGTCTCTAAGAAACAAAAATTCTTCGTCTAAAGCTTTAAAGATCGAAGAAGTCAAGAAAGATGATACCAGCGAATCTAATCATGATTCAAGTGAAGATGATGACAAATTATCTTTCATCTCAAGGAAGATCAGAAGAATGGGGAAAAAGAAAGCAAGAGCAAGAATTTTTCCTTTAAGAAAAATAGCAAAGAAGATTTCAAGAACGAGAAGGCCTCTATCATTTGCTATGAGTGCAACAAACTAGGACACTACAAGTCTGAATGTCCGTTACTAAAAAGAGAACCGAAGAAGAATAAAGGAAACAAAAAGAGTATGATGGCAACATGGGAAGATTTAGATTCATCCGAATCTAATTCTAACTCAGAAGCATCAGAACAAACAAATATATGCTTGGTAGCCGAAAAGGCAGCTTACGAAGAGGTAACTTCTAACTTTAATGAACTTCAAGATGCATATCTAGAATTGTTAGAAGACTCACATATCATACTGAAACAGTTAGATCTTTAAAGAGGAAGTTTTTCGAAAACTTGAGGAACACGGAAGTGTTAAAAAAAGAAAACGTCTGCCTTAAGAAACAAGTAGACGATATGAAAAAAGCTTCTATTGATAGATCTGAAGAAATTAGTCAGTCGAAACTTAGGATTAATTCTCTTTCAAAAGATTTATCAACTTTTAATGAAAGTATAAAGAGAATGAATGATATGATCAGTAGTTATCGATACCCCAATGACAAGAGTGGTCTAGGGTTTAATAAGAATAATACTGGTCACAAAAAGAAGTTTGTTTGTCAGAAGAAGAAATTTCATTAGTCGTCCTTTTATCATTCCACGAATGTTTATAAGACTAACCCTAAAGAACTTAAGAAAATCTAGGTACCTAAGAAGAACATAATATCTGTTGTAGATCTCCTTCCTTGGAAAATGCAGCCAGTATCAATGGTATTTGGACAATGGATGCTCGTGACACATGACAGGAAGAAGGTCTATGTTCCTAGATCTTCAAGATAAGAAGGGAGGATCGGTAACCTTTGGAGACAACCAGCAGGACGAAATCGTTGGAATCGGTAAAATTGGTAAAGATTCTTTTGCATGCATTGATAATGTTCTGCTAGTTAAAGGTTTAAAACATAATTTGATTGGTGTAAGTTAATTATGTGATTTTGGTTTTGACTTATCTTTCAATAAAAATTCTTGTGTAGTCAAAAACAAGGATGGGTCTATATTCTTTTCTGCTAAAAGACGAAATAATCTTTATAAGATCAATTTAGAATATTTGCAAACTCAAATATTTCTTGTTTTTTATCGACAGATGAAGATAAACTGATTTGCATAAAAAGCTAGATCATGTTAGTTTTAAACATATTTCCAAGTTGATTAAACATGATTTGGTAAGAGGATTACCAAAAATAAGTTTTAACTCAGATT
>JAOSBN010000179.1:11368567-11378845 GCA_027563595.1 Erythroxylum suave | reverse complement strand
ATGATTTAATATTAATATTATGCTTCATAATTATCACTTACTAATATATAAACATTGCTTTCTGATATGACCAAATATAGCAAACTATTGAGCGACGGTCTCAGCAATCAGAAAATGTTGATGATATTGACACTTACTTGGAAACAGTTAGTGGTAGGGATCATCATGGGAGGATCTTCGGGCTAGGATCATTTGCGAATACTTGTTATTCGCAGTCCTCCACGTCAAGTACAACATCATCTGCTAGGCGGTCCAACAACTCTCAAGTGGAGGCACTTCAGAACACAGTGCAGACATTGTTGGAATAGATGCAACAGACGATAGCTGCGCAACAAGAGTCGATAATTGCTCAACAATAGTCGATAGTTGCGCAACAACAGTCGTTGGAACAGATAGCTCAGCTTCGTCGGGAGATGGATGGGTTGAAGGCTAGGGGCAGCAGGTCACTGGACCGACCTGACGATCCACCAGCTCCTGATCAGTAGTGTATAGGTCATTTACTTTGTACAGATATTATTATTTACAGTGTAACATTTTTATTACCAATTAAGATATTTTTATTTTTAATTATTAATCAAAATTTTAATTTAACCAAATTAAATGTATATTATAAATTAATTTCTATTATAAATTAAATGTATATATTTAATCATTAACAAATTAAATTAACAAATAAAATATAAATGAAAATATATATATTAAAAAAATTTAATCAAAAATTTTACCGACGGAAATAACAAAATTCCGTCGGTAACTTATTATAATATACACCTACGGACTGTGTAATCCGTTGGTTATGTTTAAGCCTATTTACCGACGATAACCACATTACCGTTGATAAAGTTACCGACAGAAAGTTCTATTCCATCGGTAAATTTTCATTATATTTACTGACGGTAGTTGACTTTTGGATGCTAAATTTACCGACGAAAATTTAGTGTCTGTCGGTAAAGTTAGCTACGAGCGAACCAACGATGTTTTGTCCTGTCGGTATATTCCATCGGTAATCTTTAATACCGACGAAAATTTTATTTATTCCGTCAGTAATATTTGTCGCTAAATGACTATTTTCTTGTAGTGCCTCTTTCTATCACAATCGTGACCTATTGTGCTAGGATATAAGCCATGGTTTTGGCTCGAAATTGTTCAAAATTTCTTCATTCGTCACCATTTACCATGAGACAGTAACAAACACATCAAGGTACCTAAAAAATATAACATTTAAGCTCAAATACTTATACTAACCTATAAAAAAACACTTAAACATATAAATTAACATAAAACTAACCTAAATGTACATTAAACACTCAAATTAACGCTAAATACATAACAAATTAAACCTTAAAAAATGATACAATTCATAACTAACAAGAGACTAGTAAAGGCCATATAAAGATTTCCTTACCTTTCAAACTTTGTTATGATCAAGATTGTCTTCAAAACTAGGCAGTGCTCATAAACACTTCTTCCATTAAAACTCCATTTAAGAACACATTTGATTTACATTCACTTGATGTAATGACCAACTAAAACTCATAACTAATAGTGAGTCTCTAACTGAGTTTATTTTTCTATTTAGGTAAATGTCTCTTAATATTTAATTGCATAAGTTTGTTTGAAACCCCTTGCAACTAGTCTTGCCTTATATCTCTCAACATAACCACTAACATTAAATTTAACAGTAAGCACCTATTTACATCCTATTACCTTCTTATTATGTTAAAATTCTATTATATCCAATATACCATTTTTGTTAAGAGCATTTATCTCTTCTATAATTTCTAACTTTTACTAGGATGATCTAGGGCCTCCTTAATGTTTTGAGGTACAAACATGTTAGATATCCTAGAGGTACAAGCTTTATGATTTTTTTTTAAATCTTTCAAAAGACATATATTCAATAATAGGATGTTAGGAACATGTTCTAGTCCCTTTCCTAATAGTTATCGGAACATTAAGATCATCTATACAATGCTTACGATGAGATAAAGTTAAAGCATGGTTAACCTTGGGTTTTTATATATTATTGCTTTGAATTTCTAATTGAATTGGTGTTTGGAAGAGGTATGAGTGTTTGTCACCTTTTTAGTTTTGCTTATTTTGTTTTGGTATTCCCGCTATTTGTGAAAAATTTCTACTAGGCTAATTTTCCTAATTTTTTTCTTTTTGCATATATGGAGGTGATTCATATAGATTCATTTGTGGACGGACAATTTCCAAGATTATGTGTAGCATAAGATGAGTAGACTCTTATCAAGAATTTTCTTCTCCTATATGTCCCTCCCTCTAAAGATAATTTTTGGTAATTTAGGGTTATGTCTAAGAAAAGATGATGTATATACTTATTAAAAAGATAGTTATTGAATTATAACACTTATAACTCTTTTGATTTGATTAAAATCCAACAGAAGTACATTTTTAGCCGGATGATCTAGTTTAGACAAAAATTGGGTAGGGACATAAACAAACACAAAGCACTCGGAATCTCGATAGTTAAGTCAACATACATTCTAGAGGTAGGAAATAAGTTTATTAAGCATTTTAAGGATTTTTATTAGCATTAGATCCTCCATAAGTATTTTTGTATAAGTATAGAAAATATTATTGTTCGCGCTACATCAAGTAAATATTTTTTTCATCAACACCATTATACTGAAAGCTATCAAGACAAGTAGATTAATGAAAAATATCTTTTTCTTAGAAAAATTCCCCAAACTTTATTACAAAATGGTAAATTACACTTAAAATCTTAGACTTCTCTTAATTTTGTGATATTAGTTAGAACTATAAAAAATAGTATTAAAATGTTAAAAAAACTAGCATGTTATTAACCTTATAATTTACTATAATGACGTGGCTCACTATGTAAGTAAGATCCTTTGATAGATCAACAAATAATATTATATGTAAGAAATTATACCAGAAATAAAAATAGAAACTGATTTTTAACCCAAGTCCTAAAAATCTTATTCAAAGGAGATAGGTGCAATGTATAGTATTCTCTCAGTCATATCACTCCTCTCATATTTTTTTAATTCTTTTCTATTGTATCTTTTTTTCAGTTTTATGGAGTTTTGACATTTGGATTGTTAATGACAAAATGATGTTTCAATTTTCATCTCTCTTTATTATTCTTGGGTATGAGTTGAATAACCTCTCTTTATCTTTTATTTTATTAGTGATTAGCTATTTATAAGCGTTATGTATGAGATATCAAGCACATACATAGATTGTGTCTAGAGATTCATTTTTAGTTGACAAACAAAATAATAATCGAGGATTTTAGCTATGGAAAATATAAAAGCCAACTTCCCCTTACTTCATATTATGACTAACTTCATAGTATGACTATAAAAATGTTTTAGTGAGCTTTTTATTAGATCAAAGGTGTAACACATTAAATTTGTATCAAGCATTTACCTAAACAACAACAATGAAGACGCAGAATCCTCACGCCTATTAGCACCAACTTTTTGTTACTTCTTCTTTCAATGATTCTCTTTGATTTTTGGAAAATATAGCACAAATTATTTTATATGAGAATGCTTTAAAGGGTTTATGAAAAATATCCAAATGAAATTAAAGGAAATATAGACAGACCTTGATTATATTATTTGTGTTCTTCTTCTTTAGCAATTGCAGAACTCCATGTTCCTAAAAAGTTTAAATATATCCTTTTCTTTTAAGTTTTAAGTTTAATATTTAAAATTTTATGATGGTTAATAAATGGGTAAAAATGAAAATTTTTAAAGATTATAATGATTGTATAATCAATTCTCTAAGTGAGTGATTTGAATTTTAATTAGTTTAAAATATTGTATAAATTTATTATGTTATCTTTAATTATGTAAACAAGTTTGGTTTTAAGTGTTTTATTTTCTTGTTTTCAAAATTAGAAAAAACGGCAACAAGATTATCAAAACAAAAATTTTGTGTTATTATAAGTTTTGGTAACAAATTATCAAAATTAGTTGTAGAAACACTTCTCCCACGGTCTTTATGGGTTTACTCATCTCAAAATTGTTTGTCTTTTGCTTCATCTCCTATTTGCTATTCCAGTGGGCTTCCTTTCTATATATTGAGGTTCCATGAATGAATGAAAATCAAATTCAAATAGTGGAATTGATTTAGTATTTGCCTTTTCAGAAATTGTTCATTTATTTATAGGCAAGTATATCAAATGTTGGAGAACTTAGATGTCAATTATAGTACCCAAACATCTGTATCAAGGCTTGATAATGTAATTCTCATACTTAATTCATACAATCTCAGTCTTTTAAGATTGTTGAGTGCCAATTCTTTATTAGGTTATAAACTTAGTACTATCCTAAATTTTGAGAAAGACAGTTGTTGTAGCAATCCATAGTCAAGTGTTTCTTCATCCATCACGAATAGGGGCATTGTCTCATGAGGGAAGCTCCAACAACCCTTAACTCCAAAATATTACCTACAGGTGTCTTCATAGGTCAAGAGTATTTTCTTGCTTGTAAGGTAAACCTAGACAAAAAAAAATTTCTAACTCAACCCAAACAGATTCAGAAATCACCAACAAACCTCCTCAAGAAGTTGCCTCTTAAGAATTAGCAATAGCCATCCATTTTAATAGAGGCAAACAACACTTAAGCATCTAATTCAACTTAGGGCAAACCCCCTACCTCAACCAATTGAAAGGATATTTTAATTATATAGATGCCCTAACGGTTGATAGGGTGATCTCTCCTCTAATTAGAGGTTTTAAGTAGGGTTTGCATCTTGGTGTTTATCCCTAATGATATTTTTTTAAGGGAAAGATCGACTTTTCCCTAAGTTTATTATTAGGCATCTACCAAATAGAGTAAACACAAGTTAGTAAAAAACCCTTCTTATTGAAAAAAATGCTTTTATTTTTAAGTTTGATAAAGGTATAGATGTTGTTTCACTTATGGAATTAGGAACCTAGCATATTGGAGGGCAACCCTTGGTTTTCCAAAAATGGCCTATGTTTTAGCTTGTAGGAAGAGAATTGACTCTATTCCACTATGGATTAATTTCCACTCAATACACTTAAAGTATTGAATGAATGAGAGGTTGAGCTACCTGGAAAGTTCCCTAGAAAGCCTCTCTGCATGGATACTCAAATGGACAATTTGAAGAGATTGGGCTATACATGGATATGTATTAAAGTTAAGAGGGATAGATTATTTTTCGATACACTTCCAATTATGAGATTAAAGGAATTTGGTGAGTTGGTACAGTATGAACTTCACCTTTTTTATATATGGAAACCAGTGTCCCATATTAGAATTTGAAGATCCACAGGAAAGTGCTTCACTACTATCTTGTATCAAGAATTGGTAGGAGGGTAAGGTAAAGCCTTAATCCCTAATTCTTATGTTCCTATATCTTGTAAGTCTCAAGTATCTTTTAAAGTTCCTTGTGAACCTCCAGGACCCCCTTGAGCATTTGACATCTCCTAGGTCTAATGAACTAACTACTAGAACTCAAGTTAAAAATCAATTCTGAAAAGGAAGCTTTATCCTTGCAATGGAAGTTAATTTGCCAATAGAAGAGGACAATCTAATTAAGAGGGATTCAGTTAATTCAGAATCCACAGTAGCTTCCAATCCTACCGGTAAGGAGTAAAAACAAAATCTAGTTAAGGAGCATCCACTTAGGGATTATAAAGGTACCACTTAGGAAGACTTAATAGTGGTTCCACCCTTATACACAAGGAAAAGAACAGAAAGAAGAGCTGGGAAAACTAAGAAAGGTAACAACACTTTAACCTAACGTTGCTTTTTTATTTAGAATGTGAAATGGATGAACATCCCTCATAACTAAAAAGTAATTAAGGACTTACTCTGATAGAAAAAGCTTGTTCTCTTAGGATTTTTGGGGACTAAAATAAGAGTGAACAAACTACAAACATGTCAAAAATATTTTGGCCCAAACTAATGATATGTTTCTAACCATTCTCACCATTTTGTGGTAGAGTCATGGTTTTTTTTATTCCTCAATGATTCAAGTTGATATGGTGGATTGTATTATCTAATTGATACACTTTAAATGTGACTTTGAATGTTCTATAAATTCCTTTGAAACATCAATATTATACGTTAGTAATTTAATTTCCAGAGGTAGAAGTTATGAGACAAACTTAAAATTATTGAAGGAAACATTCAAGGAGCTTATCTATTGGCTAGTGATTTTACGTGTATCCTACATAAATATGAAGTTGAAAGTGTAAGAGGTAACTAAAGGATCCTTAAAAATGAGCTAAGCTAAACAATTCCTCAATTGGGGGTTCTGAATCTCAATTTTATGGGGACGTACCTCACATGGTTAAATAATCAGGTAAGGATTGGCTTATTAGGAAAAAGTTGAGTGCTGATGAATATTTGTTGGTTGAATTAATTTCTAGGCTCTTTTTTAAACTTTGGGTCTCCCTTTGTATATGATCATACAATTGTTGTCCTAAATCTCAACTCACTCCTTTCTCTAAAAACCCATTCTAGTTCTTTAACTATTTAACTATAATGGAAGATGTTATGAAATATGGAATGCAAGCATTACCAACTTACAAACAAACTTAAAGCCATCATATAAGGTTTGAAATGCCTTCAATATAGGATTGGGCTAGTCACAAATGATTGGGTGTAAGAAACTAGGAATCCTCTAAGGAAGGTTCAAACCAAATTATATCAGAATCTACAAGACCAAACTCTACAACTTTATGAGAAACAAACCCTAAGGGATTACTCCTAGGCACTCCAAGAAAATTTCCCACTACTTTACTAGAGGTTAAGAATTAATTGGCTTAGGGCAGGTGATTCCAATTTAAGTTAATTCTTTATCTATATTCTTGCAAAGAGAAAGATGAACAAAATTTTCAAGTTGAATGATGATTTGGGGAAACAATACAATGATAGTACACAAATCAGCGAGTTGGTACTGAGTTGTTATAAAAAACATTTTGGGGAATGGATCAGCAAGATGTTCTACACTACAGGAGCTTAAATCCTTTATCAATTATACCATGAGCTAGGAATTGAGTGATAACCTTACCAAGCTAGTTGGTATTTAGGAAATAGAAGATGTTTTATTGGCATTAAACATAAACAAGTCTCCAAGCCTAGATGGTTTCAAATGCCTTCTTCTAAAGAACCCTAAACTTGAGTAGAGAAATTCTAACTGACTCAATCCCAGAATTCTTTAAGTCAAAAATATTCTCAGAGGGTTGAATAGAACTTATGTATATTTGATACCAAAGTCTACTCCTTCTAACTCTATACGTGACTTTTGACCTATATTTTATTATAATACCACTTATAAAGCGATATATAAGATTTTTTCTAATAGACTCATAAAGTCAATGAAGCAAATCATAGATCCAAGCAAGGGAGGTCAATTAGGATAACATATTGCTTATGCAGAAGTTATTTAAAGACTATAATGTGGGGCCAATCAGAAGTTATTCATTGAAAATCGACTTTGCAAAGGAATTGGATTCCTTTGGACTAGGAATTCATATCTATTGCCTCCAAGTGTTTGACTTTCTAGAAACATTTGTGGATTGGAATAAAATATGAGTGACTAATGCTTCTTATACATTTTGGGTGAATGGAGCCCCCTCTAATTACTTCAATGGTGCAGAAGGTATCAGATAGGGAGATCATTTGTCTTCTTATCTCTTCTCTTTAAGCTTTAAGGAACTGTTTAGACTCCTTAGGTTTAAAACTGAAACAAATGAACAATTTATTTATCATCATAAGTGCAATGGTAAAATAGCTCGCTTAGAATTTTCAGATGATTTAATATTGTTTTGTGGTGTAGATACTTATTCGTTAGAAACTTTGGTCACCTCTCTATTCCCTGGAAACTTTGGTCATCTCTCTTAACCAATTTTCGAAACTCTCAAGCTTGAAGTTGAACAAGGAAAATAGCAAGCTTTATATCTCCTCTGATTATGAAAATTTTGAGATTTTTGGATCTATTGCAAGGCTAAGTATATATCAAGTGCCTTTTAAATACTTGGGGGTCCTCATAACCACTGAGAAACCTAGATATGCTAATTGCTTACCTTTATGGGACTCCATTAAAGGAAAGGTCAACTCATGGAAAAATATATACCTATCTAAATCTAGGAAACTGTAGTTAATTATGGCTATCTTAAAGGGAATACATATATACTAGAGCTCTCACTCAATTCTTCCTAAGCGGATCACTAAGGAGATTGAGAAATTTATAAGGAATTGCATCTGGTTTGGGAAACTTGATAATTTTAGAAGGGTTAATATTAAATGGAAAGAACAATGCCTACCTAAACAATAAAAAGGATTATGTCTTATATCATTATAGCCTATGAATTCTACATTACTTGTTAAGAGGACATGAAGGCTTTTTAATCATAAAGAGACTTGTTAAAATGGATGCATGAATATTACCTCACTTCAACTAGCTTCTGGTAGTTCAAAGAGAATAAGGAGCAATCATGGTGTTTGATTCAGACACTCAAGATTAGAAGTTGGCTTTCATCTTCTTTCAAATGATTGATAAGTAATAAGAAGCACACTTGATTTTGGTATGACAACTGATCTAAAATCAATCTTCTAAGCTTAAAGGAGAATTTTCACTCTATTACCTTAAGGATTCCTCTTTATGCCAAGGTAAGTGACACTACAAGAAAATCACTAAATAGCAACGGAATATTCCCGACGGAAATAAAACTAACGCTATTTACCGACGAAATATTACTTTCCATCGGTAAATAAGGTTTATTATTCGGATATAGCGACGAAACCATATATCTGTCGATAATTCTGGAGGGAAGGAATTTCGCGCAAAATCTCCAATGGCATATAGCGACGACAAAACCTACGGTGTCGGAAAAAATTACGGGAATGGTTCTCGCAATTTAATTGCTTCGGACATATACCAACGGACAGTGTTCGGTCGGTAAAGTTACCGATGGATAGGACATTTCCGTCGGTAATAAATACGGGAAACACTCTTGAAATTAATTAACTTCGCCTAATTACCGACGGCATAAAGGCGTTTAAGGAATTTTATTTACCAACGGAGTTTGTGTTCTGTCGCAACAAGAAACTGTTACAGAGAAGCTAGTGTGAAACTTAAATACCGACGGAAAATAGATTTCGTCGATAAGTGACATCCATTTCGTAAACCAAATGTCGTCGTTCAGTTGAAGACGGGCGGATAAACCTGAATCACCGATGGAATATGTATTCCGTCGGTAATTCATCAGTTTTAACGAGAACAGGTTGCACGCGGTTCATCAATTTTAGCAACGAAATTTATGTTCCGTGGGTAACTGTCGGCAGCTAAGTCAGATAAACCCTATATTACCGACAGAATGTAAATTATGTCAGTATTTGAGTTTCCACCGCCAAGGATTACCGCTCTTTTACCGAAGGAATTGATGTTTCGTCAGCGACTGTCGGCAGGTTGCTTTGTCGTTTTCCTGGAGACGACAATGGAAAACCTAGATTACCGACGAAATGTACATTCTGTCGGTAATTCAGTACCTTTAACTCGCGCAGCCCCACCTCTCCTCCCCCCCGCACATCTCTTCTTCTCTCCTCGCGATCGCCTTCTGTTTTTCGACCCCTTCTCTTGCAATTTTCGATCGTTTTTCGAGTGTTTTCTTGCTCATCGTGCATTGTTTAAGGTAAACTCTCTAATGAGTGTGTTATTTCTATAAAAAAAAAAGCATGTTTTTAGTGTTAACCGTGAGTGTTTAGTGATGAAATCTTGTTTAATTATTATTGTTGTTTGCGGTTTTTTGTGTAATTATTGGTCTATTTGTTGTTTATATGTGTTATTGTTGGTAAATAATGGAAAAATGCAACTGATTTGTGGTTAGATTGAGATTATACATATTGCTTATGAGGTGTTCGATAAAATGCCTTTCAAGATGTTTGAAATGTTTTTTGTAATTGTTGTGTTAATTTGAGAATTTGAATACTTAATTTTGATAAAATGTTTAATTTGAAGTTTAAATTTACCAAATTTAACATTTAAGTGTGAATTTATTATATGTATGAATATTGTCATTAATTATTAATAATTATTATTAATAATAAGCATTAATATAATTAGTAATGTTATTAGTAAGTATTAATTATGACTAATTAGTATTAATATAATTAATTTGATTAATCTTATGAAATTGATTAATATTATTAGTTTAATATTAACTATTTACTTATTAATAATTTGATTATTATTAAATTTATTATTTGTATCATTTATTATTATTATTAGTATTAATGTTTTACT
>JAOSBN010000179.1:11264291-11328160 GCA_027563595.1 Erythroxylum suave | reverse complement strand
AGGCTGTCATCAGCAAACAGAAGGTGGGAGACGATCGGTGCATTTCGGCAAATTTTGAGTCCATGTAGAACATTGCTAGCCAATCTATTCATAATCAAAGATGATAGTCCTTCGGTGCATATAATGAAGATATACGGGGAAAGTGGGTCACCTTGACGGATCCCCCTTGCTGGGATGATCGGTCGGAGTAGTTCACCGTTTAGGATTACTTGATATTGCACGGACATGATACATAGCATAATCAGTTTCACAAAACTTTCTTGGAAACCCAATGCCAACAGGACTTCTCTTATATACGGCCATTCCAGGTGATCATACGCCTTACTCATATCGATTTTCAAAGTTGCAGAACCTCGATTGCCTTTCTTCTTTAACCGCATGTGATGTAACATCAACAATAGAGTTATCCAAGATGCTCCTCCCTTGGACAAAAGCACTCTGAGACTCAGAAACAATTTTTGGGAGAACGCATTTGAGTCGATTTGCTATCATCTTCACCATTATTTTATAAAGGACTTGGCAAAGGGCAATGGGTCTGAAGTCAGCAACAGTCTCAGGTAACTTCTTCTTAGGAATGAGGACTAAACCTGTGGCATTCAGCGTAGAAGGGAAAGATCCTTTATTAAGACAATCGATACAAAATTTAGAAATGTCACCGCCCACTGTAGACCAGTGTTTTTGGTAGAAACCCGGATTGAAGCCATCTACTCCTGGGGACTTATCAGGATGCATGCTAAACAGAGCTTCTTTAACTTCCCTTGACATATACTCAGCCATTAACGTATTATTTTCTTCCTCTGCAACCTTGGTCTTCAAAATATTTGTCACTGGTTGAATATTGCATCCCTGCGTACAAAAGATATTATCAAAATAGTCGTTAACCAACGATTGAATCTCCTCCTCCTTTGCAACCCAACCCCCATTTTCATCTTTAATTCTTGTTATTCTGTTCTTCTTTTGACGTGCCGTGGCTTTAGCATGAAAAAATTTGGTATTTTGGTCCCCTTCTCTAAGCCATACTTCCTTTGCTCGCTGTTTCCAATAAGCATCTCTTTGTTGGAAAAGAGAAAACAGTTTGCAATGTGCTTCATCCAGTTTTTTTTTACTGCCGGGATCATCCAAATCTCTCAAATTTTTTATAAGCTGTTTACAAGCACCTATCTCCTTCCCATGAAGTTGTCTCCGTTCCTTACCCCATATATGAAGCTTATCTTTGCAACAATTAAGTTTTCCGAAAATGTTCATAGGCTCGCCCTCACTCCAGCATTCCTGTACAATGATTTTGCATCTTTCTTCTAAAGACCAACTGTTTTCATATCGAAATAAGGGAGCTTGAGCTGAGGGGGAATAGATATTAGCTTGAAGGTATATTGGGAGATGATCCGACGATGTGAAGGAAAGCGTTTCTGCCTTTAAAAACATGAATATGTTATTCCAACGCACATTACAAAGGAACCTATCTAATTTGCATTCTATAAAACTAGCTCCCTCTCGTCCATTATTCCAAGTATACTCATAGCCATGCATCTTGATATCCTTCAACCCCGTATCATTCAGTGCCATTTGGAAATCTTCAATTAAGGTATACTGGTAAGGAACTCCCCCTTGTTTTTCTCGATACGATAGTATTCCATTAAAGTCACCTCCGATAACCCATGGGAGCAAATTATCTCTAGCAAGAATCCTGAGAATGTCCCAAGATTCTGTCCGTCTAAGTCTTTCAGGAAAGCCATAAAAACCCGTAAATCTGGAAATCAGATACCCTCCTACCTCAAAACTGATGTCAATGAATTTTTGGGAAGAAGATAACAAGCTGACATTATTTAACGAAACCCAGAATAAAACTAGACCACCACTTAAACCAATTGGATCAACGTAAAAAAAACCATCATAATTCAACACATTTTTTATTTCCATCAATCTTTCTGTAGTACACTTAGTCTCCATAAGAAAGATAATATTAGGCTTTTTAGAGATAGTAATCTCTTTTAAGAAATGAACTGCTCTCGGGTTGCCCAATCCCCGGCAGTTCCAGCTTACACAATTCATGGCTGTCGGCGGGCCTGCTCCACAGGACCCACCGTTGTCTCATTAGATAGCATAATAACATCCGTTTCCGGATTTGAGTCAATAACTCTTGCGGATAGAATAGGATGATCAATCTTCTCCAATCGTTTCCTTTTGGGTTCCAACACCTGTAGACCCTCGTTGGACGTTGCATGAGAATTATAGGGATAACTTGATTCTGCATGGAATATCCCTGATGTTACGGCACCTGTATCTCCACTATCTTTGGCATTATTTGCAGATACAACAAGAAATAAACTTTAAGGCTAAGTTCAATTGATTGACTTGTTAACTGACAATGATATAATTATTTATTTGGATTCCAAATGACATGAGAGTTGGTAAAGGTAAATGAGTCCCCAATGTCTAGATTCCCCAGAAGGGCCCTTGCACATTCAAATGCACCAATTGAAACAGTAATAGCTTTTCCCTCAAGTATAGGGTTTATCGCACCCTCTTCCAACAGATTTTTTGCTATCTCTAAATTTAAAGAGGAAGTAGTGAAATGGTCGCTAGATTTAGAACCTAAAATACAATCAGTATAGAAGTTAGATATTATCATATTAGTAAACCGTTAAATAAACTGAAATTGAGGTGATATGCATACGTGCATGAGCAGAGGAAGTATTCAGAATTGATGAATTTTCTAAATCAACCAATTTTCATTTACAGACTGTCCTTGGTACACGATTGGGATATATCAAAGGCCTTGGGTATGACCTTAAGCCTGTTGGAGCCTCTTCCTCACGATCAACATTGTTGACAGCGCTTCAAGAGGAGAACCAGGTACTGAAGACAAAATTACAATGTAAAGAAGACAAACTATAATATACAGAAAACAAATTAAATCGAGGGCTAAAAGAAATTAGCAACCTTGAAAAATTAATTAAACAAATGTTAGGTTTTTCATATGTTAGTGTTGATGATTCAGATTTAGGCTCTTAGTTTGTAAATGATGTAAATATTGTTTTATATATAATATATTCCATTTTATATGTTTATTTCATTTCAATTTATGATTATTTACAAAATAAAAATGACTTAAAATTTTTAATAAACTAAAATAAATTTGTTTTCAACAATTATAATAATTATAATTTCCAAAATTAAAATTTGTTATTAAATAATATAAGCTATCAAAAATAATTTGTCGAAAAGAGTCTTAAAATTGTAATAAATTAAAATAAATCAGTTTATAAAAATTATAAAAATTATTAAATTAAAAATTAAATTTCGTCACTAAATACTATTAGTTACCAAATGAAATTCGTCACAAAAACTAATTCACTATGTATAAACAACGCCAGTAAAAAGTTTTTGCTACAACTAACTGTTTGTAGTTAAAACTTTTTTGTTACCAAACATAAAATTGTCATAGACTCATATTAGCGACCAAACCTAATTCGTCAAAAAAGCTTTTTACTTATGTTTAGAAAACGTCTCTAAAAATATTTCTCTAAAGAATTGGTAGTTAAAAGTTTTTTGCTTCCAAAATTAAATCGTCAGTAAAAATAAATATCGATGTGTAGTGTTTCGTAGGAAAAGACTTTTATTTACCAAAATAAAATGTCATGCAAAACCATTACCGATGTTCATCTCTATTGTCGGTAAAAAGTTTTCTCGACGAATAATTTTTGTCGCAAACATGTTCTCACCATGACTTCTTTGAAACGCCGCTAATGTTGTTTTGTTACCAAGATTTGGTGACGATTTTGGCGACGAAATGGAATCGACGCACATTAGTAATAGCAACATATTTTGCTTTCTTTAGTGACGTTTAAATTGGTTACTAAAAACTCAGTTTGTTGTAGTGATTCTCAGCCCGTCGTTCTCAATTTGTAACCTAAATTCCTAAACAATAAATTGGAACGATGGGTTGTGATACAGTAGCTTATCGTCAGTGACCGGTCACTACCCAGATCTAGCATTCCCATGGAACCAGCCGCCTCCGTTAAAGCCAGCTGTTGGTAGGTGCAACTGTAATGAAGACCTAGTCACAACGTGGAGGAGCAGCCATGCTTGCGTCTCCCCATGACATGCTAGCAGCGTTCAATCAGGCACTTCCTCATGTCGCAAGCTCAACCACAATTTTGTCTCTCCTTTATGGCGAGCCACAGCCACCAGCTGCGGTTCTTCGCCGACCAGTGGTAACTACTCACACTAGTCTAAAACAACTCACAACAACGACCACTAAACGCCCCCAGTTTCCAGTAGCAATACATACAAACACCAACATGACGCTTCTTTATCTAATCAGCACCAGTGGCTTCTCTAATCCATAGTAATACAACCAAACCTCCGACAATATCCAAGACGATTCAACAACAAAATCTGATGTTTTGTTGTTCCCAACCACAACCACTAATATATCGTCTAGAAATTTGGCTTGGAGCTTATTGTGTTTCTTGAATTTCTTGAATTCATAAGCAAGCTGTAAGGACTTATGATCTCATTACAGAGGCTACCGCGACATTCCTTGCACCTCCCAGCTTAGACAATATGGTCCCAATGACTTCGACAGGAAGGTGCTCCATCACCCAAATAACCAACCAATGGTTTCAGAGGCAGAATTAGTGCTTCCATAAAGAAATACTAAGTTAAAGATGGCCATTCTCTATGACAAACTCCCCATTCTTCGTCAATCAACATAGTGAGTGATTGATGGCAAGGACAAAGGTTTTGGTCCATTGCATAAATATAGTAGCAACTCAATACAAAAAACAAATAATTGAGACTAGTTAATCAGCGAAACCTCATGGATAGATTAGAAAGAACAAAAGTTACCAAAGTTAATTCAGAAACAAACAAAAATATGGACATTTTGACGACAACATGTGAAATCAATACAAATCTACCTAAAAACTCCAAATCTAGCCAGAAAATAGTAATACAGGCTTCATCCACATCATATAATTCTGTAAGATTTCCCAATAGTGAACCAACAAGATCAAGCGTTGGAGCATCCCCATCAATAACAAAAGATCAGGAAGAAAAAAAAGACCCAAAAAGCCCCAATCGATAACAAAATTTAAAAATAAGTACTTCAAAATAGAACATTCATTGATTTAATCATACATGCCCAAAAAAGAGGAAAAAAAGAAAGAAGGATGAGGAATGAAAAGGAGGTCATCATAGATCTTACTAGAAATCAAAAGTAAACAAATGGAAAATTTAACAGCACAAAGACAGAGAAGAGATTATGCAGACAAAGAAAAACATTCAATCCTAATTTAGGTTAAAGAATGACAAGTTTGTTTTTTGTTTACGTCGTTTTAGTTTTATCATGAAACGACATCGTTTTAATAATCATATTGCCTTATGTTAATTAATCAAGGTCCCTTGACACGTATCAGTGTCACGTCAGCAAAGATAACAGCAAAAATAATCAGGGTTCCATAATTTGAATTAATAGTAAATTTTTAACTTAAGAAAACAATCTAGATTTAGAATATTTTATTGACTATAATCCCATAAATTTAAGGTAATTATTTAGATTTAAAATATTTAAGTGACCACACAAGATCATATTATATATATATATACATCATCTTTAAAATCTTTGTATGGCATACATCGTCAAGTTATGCTCCATTTTTGACTTGTAATCTCCTAATCTTTATCAGTGTCATTCACAACACTTTCCATATACTACTTCTCTGTGACAATCGCATGCACATTATGCTTCAATGTTATGAATACTATCCCAGTATTGGTATGAGTACTGAATTGTGTTTTGGTACAGTACTATGCCAATACTGGTCAATATTGAGTACCATTACGGGCAATTTTTAAATTTATGAAATAACTTTTGAATTTTTTAAAATTTGCAAAATAGTCCTTTAATATATTGTACTGTATATTTTATAATTTTACATCAACCATATCTCCAAAAATTATAATAAAAATTTTAAAATAACAACAACATATTTATTTTTATTAACATTAATTTTCAAATATTTTACATATAAATAATAGCCACAATTAATAGAAAAAGATCATTTAATCATCAAACAAATATAAAATTAAGAACAATACAAAGTATTTAAAATATTACAATTTCGTCATATAATAAATAATAATTACATTAAAACATCAGATAAAAAGAACAATAAATATCCTTAGCTCTCTAACCATTACAATTTAAAACAGGAGTTTGTGATGAGAAAATGACCAACTAGAAGTAAAACCTAAAACCAAAAACAATTACAATCACAATTACAATTACAATTATATTTCATATATATGTTTTAACATATACATCAAATATAAGTAAAATTAAAAGAGGAGAAACAAAAACTTGAAATTTCATTCAATCGTCTATGCAAGATACTTGCTATAACTGCATTGAACCCAATCTCATTTGGTATAAAATCTTCATCATTGAGAGGAGCTTCATCATCATCGTCATTTAAATTCATTGCACCAAATAACATGTTAATGCTTTCTTATCCAAAATTATCTTCTAAATCATGCTCATCTATCAAACCCAATTATGTTGAAACTTAATCTATCAAAATATCGATATTATCAATACAAATTAGATCTACTGAACTGCTTGTTCTGTTAAAAGTCCTAGTAGACAATAAAATTTAATTATTAAAAATTTTTAAGAAATTATATCTAACTTAATAATGATAATAATATACCTTTCTCGAAACCTTAAATTGTGTTGAACGAAGACCAAGTTATTCAACCTCTTATTCTCCAATCTATTCCTTTTCTTAGAATGGATGAATTCAAATGTACTCTAGTTCATTTCACAACTTGTTGCACTCATACATTGACTTACAAATCGAATTGCAAACTTTTACAATTCTTAAAGACCACTTTCGAACTGATCCCACTAAGAAATTATAAGTCGTAAGACAAAAAATGTAGCTTATAAACAAAATAAAGTGATAACTAATTTTTAACAATTAACAAAAGTGAAAAAATATACCTTGATTAAGTTTTACTCTTTGTTAAATAGCAATTGGCATCCTAGAATCCCCAAAAATCTGCTTATAAATCTCAATTTTTGAGCTTAGGAGATCTTGTGTCATCTCATTGTCAACAACTATTGTAAAAATTAATAGCATTCATCTATTAACTTCAACTTTTTTTGTAAAACCAGGATTGAAATAGACATTAGGATTCAAAAGTACCCTCGCTGCAGACAAAAGGAGAGTAAAGTTGTCTTTCCCATTTTTCATTAATGATTGCTGGATAAGGTGTATATAAAGAAGACTTGTTTTTCATATTGGCTTTGATAGCTTCCTTTGCGTTTTCCATGACATTAAAAATAGCCTATTGTTACCTTTTCATCATTATCAATCAAACAAAGCATCCTTACCAAAGACTCATAAACTTGGATGAAAATTTGGCATTATGACCAAAATTCAGTATCTTCAAGTATAATTCTAGAACCTCTAGTCTAGCATTAGACCTATCATATTGAGATGCAACCCACTTATCACTTGTAAACATCCGTCTCAATTCTTTCTTCATCATAATAAAATACTAAAGTGATAAGAAATTTGTTACAATCTCGTAATAACAGGAAGACATACCATTGGTAAAATCCTTTCTCATTGAATTCAAGACCCATGCATAATTATAAATAAACTTAGTCACTTTTTGGCTTTTTGCATAGTCTAATCAATAATAGGAAAATACCTAGCATGCCTTATATTGTTCCAGCATTAAGTTAATGTAATGTACAACACAAGGAGTCCAAAAAATTATACTTTCTTTGTAATCCTCTTTCCATTGCTTTAAAAGCAGAATCATTGTCAAAATGAACTGGACAATATTTTCTAGCCCTACTTCATTCACAACTTCATCGAATATTTCAAATAAAGAATCAGTATTCCTAATAAGGTCAAATGCATTAATAGACCTCAAAAACATTGAGCTATTTACAGAATAAACCAAAAAATTAATAATAGGCTCATGTCTTTTATTTGTCCAATCATCACATATGATCGATCACCATAATTAGTGCATCCATTCTTCTTTCTTCAAAAATAATTTTTAATTTCATAAGTTGAGCTACTCAAAAGTTTACCTTTATAGTCATCAATAGAAGGAACTTTGTATCTTGGATCGTAAGAGGCTATAGCCTCAATCATAAGCTAATAATAATAAGATTGGGAAGCATTAAATGCTACACATAAGTCATATCACCATTTAGCCATTGTTATATCTACATTGTGAGGCGCTTCTCTTGATTGGATAGAACTACGAATTGAAGGCTGAGATCCAAGAGTTATTCGTGGTGCAAAATAATTCGACTCCTACCTTCTTGTTTTCCTAACATCAGGTCTAGAAGCAACATTCACTTCTTGCTAGGAAGGAACACTACCACCTTCAACATTTCCACTATCATCATGAACACCAACAAATAAAATTTCACTATTGTTTTCATAATTAAATCTCTCCCTTCTATCTTTCTCTTATTGATACTCTTCAAGCAAAGTTTTCATTTGCTACTTCACATCATGAGTCACTTTTTTACATGGTTCCACATCTCCTTTAAGCCCAGCTAAATGCTTTTTTAATCTTGTGATTCCTCTACCTTTCAAATGCTTGTTACTAAAAAAGAAAATAGTATGCTTCTTCATACTAGGGACTAATGCAGCATGAGCCCAAGTTGGATCATTGTATCTTTTTGAGGTGGTTAAATGATCAAGATTGCTTGAACTTCATTCCATTTATCTATAATTATTTCATCTCACTTCCTACAAATAATATTTTATTATGTTTAAACCTCCCTCATTTATTATCTTTATTTTAAGTATTACATATCATTTTTATCAATTCTTTAACACATTATATATGATATTACCCTTTAAAACAAAAATCTTATCTTTGTGATGTTTTTCTCATCTTTAAAGTACTAGTAGACGATATATTGTTGCTTTATATGTTCATTGTGGAGAAAATTTTCAAGCATTAACACAATGATCTCTTTAAATGTGAACATTGACATATAGTCAAAACTGGTCGTTCTCCATTCATTCTTGCTTCACTTCCACTCTTACATTAAAAATATACCTTTGTAACTGTTTATACCTTATTAATTGTATGCCGACACCGATACTTTCTCTTTTCTCTTTCTATGAGTTCCTTTTCCACTCTCCATCAATCTACACAAAGCTTTGTATCCTTATTTATTTATGCATTCCATAGCTTCGTCCCTATTCTAGTCAAAAACTTAAATTTTGATCCCTCCTTTGAGTGTTTGTTGGTCATTCAATGAGTCAGGGTGCATATCTTTGTCTTGATCCTTAAATTTCTAAAATCTACACATCTTATGTTATAAATTTTATGAAATTTGTTTTTTCATTCAAATATATTCAAATTTATCTTAGAATTACATATAAACAATTTAATATTGGCTTCCATTTATGACATTTTTGTTACTACAATTATATCACTCAATATATCTTCAATAACCTCTCCCTCATGCTTAGATTGATCTTTCTTGCTATCTCCAAACAACTTTCTCACATCCTTGATTAATCATACATTTTCTAAAGCTTTCCATTTATGATTAAAATCCACCATTTGGATAATTGGAATAGTTTGTCGACACCATTAATAGTCCAAACCACCCATCCTCTCCTTCTTTACCATTATCTTGAGATCTCCCTACCTTTGAACTCATCCACTAATACACATACCATGACCACTCCTTATAGAAATCATATCTATAACCTATCTAAAAATTTAATCTTACAACTACCATCAATTCAAATCATCTACCTAAGCCACACACAGTGACCCAAGCCTTTAAAGATAAAAAATAGTGTCAAGCTGTATATGAGAATAGTGATGCTCTTATATGGAGCAGTTAACTTGTCCCAACTTATTCAACATAAAAACTTAATAGTTGTAAATGGATATTTAAAATTAAAATTTTACCTAATAGCTCTATTGATGGGTATAATTGCCAAAAATGTCATCAACATCTTGGTGTTGATATTATCACATTTTTAGTTTGGTAATTATACATACAACTATTCACTTGGTTCTCAATCTTGCTATTAGTCATAATTGGTCTCTTTAAAAATTTGATGTCGAGAATACAATTTTATGAGGTCATCTCTCCAAAGCTATTTATATGGCATAACTAACAAAATTTCTTGATCATGATAATCCCATACATTTTTATAAGTGATAGAAGACTATTTATGGTATGAAATAAGTACTGAGGGTTTGGTACGCGATCTATGATAAATTTTTGTAGCCTTTGGGTTTGCTAAATCATATCGATGCATCACTCTTTATCCTCAACAATAATGGCAATCTAATGTATCTTCTTGTGAATATTGATGACATATTTATTACTAAATGCAATTACTCTATAGTTCAATAGCTTATTGATTTTCTTGGTTAAAGATTTTTCACCAAAGATGGTGATTTGAACTACTTTCTTAGTGTTTAAGTTACTAGTGATTCCATTGGTTTACTTCTCTATTAGTGAAAGTGTGTCATACATGTTCTCGTTTATACAAATATGATTAGTTCAAAAATTTCTCCACTCACTTATTATCTAGCTAACACTTATAACTCTTTTTGGAGCTACATTGACATGTCCCTCTAAATACAAAACAATTATCGATAGTTTCTTATACATATGCCTCACACATTTGGCATTGCATGTGCTGTTAATAAGTTGTCTCAATTTATATATGAACCTACTAACTATCATTGGAATTTTATCAAACCCTTATTTGTCATCTTTCTAGTATAACTAATCATGTTCTTACCCTATGCCATCATACATATTTATCTTTTTATTCCTTTTGAGATGATGACTAGCTAATAATAAAGATGATTATACTTTCAGCAATGCTATATTATTTATCTTGGTTACAATATGAAATCTTGATCCTTTAAAGAGTAACACTCAGTTGCAGGCTCCTCGATTGAAGTTGAATATTGTTCTATCGCTGCCATAACAATTGAGTTATATTGGATTTGTTCTCTTCTACTTGAGCTTGAAGCTTGTAATTTTGGCTATGTTAGTTATTTATTATGACAATCATAGAGTAACTCATCTTTGTTCCAATCTTATAAGTCATTCATATACAAAGCATGTTGTGATTTATTATCATTTTATTAGGGATTAAAAATAAAGTTTTGTTTTATGTTCCACCCATTTATTCTCAAACATATAATTAGTCAATGTCTTAATCAAGCGTCTTCCATACATTCATTTTTAATTTATAAATACTAAAATTGAAATCTTTTAATAACTTCATCTCGAGGGGACATATTAGAAAAATCAATTTAGTAATTCTATCCTTTAGCAATTAAGCTGACCATGCTCTATAAGATATAGTATTGGCCCATAAAACGTATGCATAATCATAAGTTAATGGTGGTGGAGATGCAGAGGCTCTTCAGGTGTAGCTAACATTAATAAAAAATTTAAAGAGATAATGCTTAGGTAGTTCAGACATGTTAAGACGAGACATTTTAACATTTCAGTGAGAAGATGCAAAAGCTTGTATTTAGAGACTATAAGAAGAAAAAGAGAAGGCCTAAGAATAACTGGGGGAAGTGATCAATAATGATATAGCTCTATTAGAACTTATCGAGAATATGACCCTCAATAGAAAACTTTAACGTACTAGGATACGGTTAAAGGATCAAACGTAACAAGGTCCTTTTCTTTCTTATAGGTCTTAAGATCATTTTCCTTTTGAGTCTTATCTCTTGTATTTAACTTAAATATTCAACATGTAGTACTCTCATATTTTCTATTTGGCCTAAACATTTTCTTACTTAGCCTAAATAATTTCTTGTAGTGACTTTATTTATTTTATTTATACATATTTATTTTATTTTTAATTATTATTACTTTATTATTTTAATATCTTACTTACTTAATTATTTACTTCCTTACTTGCTTATTTGCTTACTTGTTGTTGTTTGTTGATTTTGTACTCATCCAAGTAGTTTCTTATTTAATTTTATAAATAATTTGAATTTATAACAGATACTTAGGTTAAGGCAACTATGTAGATTTATAATATTTCACACATAAGAAACTTCATCATTTTCAATTCGAAGAAACTCGATTCCCGGCGGGCAAATGAAGAAGATTATGATATATTTGAGTTTGATGCTTTTAGCTTCTTTTCTTTTGAAAAGTTAAAATTGTATTAAAATAATAAATGAATTACAAATTAGTGTTTGTCCTTCGTCCAATAAAAGCTAAAGAGAGAGAAAGCTCATTCCATGTAATGAACTAAGTGACGCCGTATGAAACCAAACATTAAAATGGCTTCTTTAAAGACCCAACAAAAACGACATAAAAGGTAAAACCTTTTTCCCCATTTGAATGCTACTCCAGAAGCTTTCAAATTAGTGTAGATTTCTCAAGGCTCTCTTCAACTCTTTCCTCTGCTGATAGATATCAAGGTAAGAGATTTCAGTCTTGTGTTTGTTTCTTCATCTATTTCTTGATCAATGGTGCCTCCGATTAGGGTTCCCGATGAATCCTTCTCACTGCTTGGATGGATTTAGCCAATGTGGGTGTTCTCTTCAATCGTGTGACTTTCTATTTTTAGTACTGGCGTTTGTAGGTGATCGAGGAACTATGAAGATATTAAAGATCAACCTCGTGAGGTAAGAACTTGCTTCAACTCCATGGTTATGTTTATAGCTTATCTTCTTCTTTTAACAAGGCCAACTTTTCATATCAAGAGCAAACACTGATCATATTTCCTCTCTCTAATGATGATGCTTTCGGTATTCCTCTATAAGTGTTTGATGGCACTTCCAGACAAAAATCTATAGAATCGGGCTACTTTCATCAAGCACAGAATTTGCCTCAGTTAAGCCTAGAGATTCATAGGTACTCTCATCCTTCTTTCATTAATTTGCCCCTGCTCTATATTAGTAGGTGATTCTCCTAGAAAAGGCTAAATTAGGGTATAATCCTTTTGAGCTAGTTGAACAGAGGATTTTTTCTCTGATTCCACTAATCAAAGAGTTGAGTACCTCCTTCCTTGTACGTGTCTTATTATGAAATCTCTTACTGTTTCTCTCTTGCCAAATCTCTTTAATGGAGGAGGCCAAGGAGATGATATATATGTATATACTCATTATATTTAGGAGTGTAGGTCAGCTTCAAAAACCACTCAATAGCTAATGTGTAAGTTATACCTATGTTAGAGATAGAATTTTGTGCCTTAATCCACTCCCATATAAACTGTGTGAAGGGACATTTGAAGAAAAGATGATATCTTGATTCTGGCTCTATCTCGCATAGAATACTATCTGTATTGGTGGCTATGAAGCGAATTCTATCTTTAGTACTTAACTTTTTAAGCACTATAAGCCATAACAGGATAGAGTAACTCGACATAAGTGATTTGTGCCAAATAATAAGAAATCAATTCTATCCTGAATTTTTGCAATTCTGCCATTTCCTAAATTTTGTAATGTTGAAGGTGTTTAGAGGTAGGTTAAGGCACTGGAAAGAGTCCTCCCTTTATAGGTTTGGTTGATAGTTAGGTGTTAGATATTATAGCTCAGCTGGAATGATCCATTGACCTCCTAGTAGGATAGAAATTCATTTCACATTGATAGGAACATCATGCCATAGTTGAAGAGCCTGAGGATGTCTAATTGGGGATCCTTGACCTGTCTAATTGTCAAACCAGAAATAAGACTTATCTCCCTTCCTAATCTTGCATGAGACTAGAAGTTCAAGCATAGGTCTAAGCTTCAATAGTTGGGACAAGGGCCATGAGAAGGAAGGTTTAATAGGAATAGACCAAATACTATGGCCTTTTGAGATGTAGCTGTGCAACCATCAGATCCAAAGAGATTTCTTTTCTGAGAGAATATTCCAAAGATTCTTGATCAAATCTACTTTATTAAAGGAGGCAATTGAAATTAATCATAATCCCCCTTCTTCTTTCCTTTTACAAACTTCTTGCCATTTAACCTTAGCAAAATGATTGTCTAAATTAAGATTTTCCCATAGGAATCTTCGAAAGAGTTTCTCAATAGATTGGATAACCCTTTTAGCTAGAGAAATATTTGAGGACCAACATATGTGAAGGGAATTCAACACTGCTTTAATTAGTTGTAACCTCCCTCCAAAAGAGAGCCCCCTATTAGACCACATTACCAATCTTCTCTTAATCTTATCAATCAATAGCTGGCATTCCGAAAATTGAATTCTTTTTATGGTAATGGGAAGTCCTAAATAGTTCAATGGGGTTGGTTTTTTGTTCATTCCTATTATTTGGGAGATTTTGCTTTCCATTATGTTGTCCCCTACAGCTAGAAGAAACTGACTTTTATTAAGGTTAATCTCCAAACCTAATAGATCCCTAAAAATAGATAGGGTTGACATGAGTAGCTCAATAGACTTGTAATGTGCCTTAAAGAAAAGTAGTAGATCATCTGTAAAATATAAGTTGATTAGCTCTACCTTCTTGCATTTAGTATGAAAATTAAAGGACTTACTGTTTCCCACTTTCTGTTGGATTAGCTAATTGAGGACTTCCATATAGCTAATAAAGAGATAAGGGGAGATAGGGTCACCTTGTTTTAAGCCCCTTACACTCTTAAAAGCATCTATTGGAATACCATTAACTAGAATGGAGTAAGTAGGAGTGTTTATAAAAGCCCTAATCCAATTGACAAACTCCTCTGGAAACCCCATTAGTCTTAGAGTCCTTAGGATGAATTTCCATTCAACATGATCAAAAGCTTTCTTAAAGTCCACTTTGATAATACAATTCAGTGGGTTGTTCTTCCTTTGGTACCCTTTCATCAATTCCTAAACTATGGAAAAATTATCACCAATACTTCTACCGTGTAAGAAAGAACTCTGGTTATCAGAGATCAACAAATCCAGGACCAACTTCAACCTATTTGCCAAGATTTTGTATGTAATCTTATAAAGAAAATTGGTGCATTCCATAGGCCTATAGTCATCCAAAGTAGAGGAACAAGAGGTTTTAGGAATCTAGCAAGTGTGAGTTTTGCTTATCTCCTTCAGTAGAATTCCCCTAGAGAAGAATTTCAATATTGCTTTTTTAACCATAGGTCTAATATATTGCCATGTCTTTTAAAAAAATTACCATTAAATCCGTCAGGGATAGGGGACTTATTCAGATACATCTGAAGCGTCACCTCTTCTAATTCTTTTTCCTCCATTGGTTTGATGGGAGCTACAGCTTTTTCCTAGGAGATCTTTTTGTGAATAAAGGATTCAAGAGGGATTGAATTAGTTAAGCTCTGAAAGGATTCATAGAAATTCTTGAAGTATCTCTCTGCTTCCTTAAGAAGGTCCTCTTGGTTTGAAATTTCCTCCCCATCTTGTAACTTTAAAAAGCAAATTTTATTAGCATTTCTTCTAGCTAAGACGGAATTCAAAAAGAATTTTGAGCATCTTTCAACATTTTTTAGCCAATTAACTTTGGCTCTTTGCTCTATTAAGCTGTCATTATCCTTAGCTTTAGAAAGATACGAGATCAATAGGGTCTTCTCAGTATTCAATATGCTAGAATCTATTGGATCCAAGTCAAGTTGCTGCTGAACCATTTCCAATTCCTCTCTAGCTATGGTAACTGCTTTCTGAGTAGAGCAATATCTTCTACTCATTAAAGTTTTCATCTCTCTTTTGATAGCTCTAAGCTTCTGGACACAAACATATTGGTGTGTACCTGCAACGGCAGCTTCCAATCTTTTATGTAGAGCCTCAGTAAACCCCTCATCATCAATTAATAGGTTGTTAAACCTAAATGGCCCTCTTTGACCCTGATTATGAAATATATTTTCATTTTGCATAGGCATATAAACTAAGAATAAGGGGTCTAGGAAGGAGTTACACTATTTGGGAACTGTGTAATCCAATGTTTGTTCACCATAGTCCGATCAAGTTTTTTCCTCAAAGCCCATCTTCCCATCTGCTTGTTACCCTAGGTATAGAAATGCCCTGGAGACTTTAGATCAAAGATTCCTGGCTAGCCCATACAGTCATTGAAGTCAAATGAGTAATTTCTCATACTGAAATTACCTTCAGCTTCTGTTCTATATAGCATAGAGTTGAAATCTCCATATAAAATCCATGCCCTATTGACCCTAGTTTGGAACTAAATTAAGCTATCCCATAACAATTTCCTCTGGAAGGCATGATTAGATCCATAAATAAAGGAGACAAAGATGTCAATATTTACCTGAAGGGGATGATCCCCCTCACATTCCATGCTAAGATCTTCATATTTCAAATAATATGGATTTTGGAGCCCTTCCTTTTGCTCCAGTTAATTTTCCTTTTAGCAACTGTAAAAAATTCTCCAATAGTAGGATCCTTCTCCTTGTTGTATATTAGGACCAATCTTTTCCTTTTGATCAAACCCTTTATTATTATAATCCAGATTGATTGGTGGATCATCCAACAATTGTTCCTCATTCATATCAACCACAGTTATCTCCTTTGCTTTACCTTTAGCATTGGCTTCAGTAAAGTCTCCTTGCCCTACATCTCTTACACTCCCTATTTTTCAAACATCATCCACTACAAGAAAATAACAAATTACCGAAGGCATATTATCGACAGGAATATTCCGTCGGTAATTTGTTATTTTCTTGTAGTGGAATATTATCGATGGGAAGAGTTCTGTCGGTCATTAGCGACAGAAACAGACATTCTGTCAGTAAAATGAACGGATTTACCAACAGACTTGACATTCATCGGTAAACATAGAGGAAAAATAAACTCACGAGTTTTTCCTTCATAATCTAGCAATAGAATACGTAATTTCGTCGCAAAACAAGGTGGCAACAGTTGGCACAAGAATTGGTAAAATTGGATACCAATGGGAAATTTTTTTGACGATTTCCATTGGTAAATTACCGACGAATAAAAGTGTCCGTCGGTAAATGCCGGATTGTTCATAAATAAAACAACATCGTTTGAGTTAAAACAATGAAGACAAAACGACATCGTTTGGTTTTAATCCAAACGACATCATTTTGTCTTCAGCGTTTTAACTCGACCCCCTCCCCCTCTACTATTTTTCTTCTCCTCTCTTGGCTTCGTCAATTTTCTCTCATTTTGGTTGCTTCCACCATCGATTTCTATTTGGTTTTTGGTCCATCGTGCATCATTTTCAGGTAAGGTTTCTATTGGGTTTATTTTGTCTCCAAAAATGAAACTCTTAAATGATTATATATATGTATACTGTGCATGGGTGTTAGGTGATGGGTTTTGTTATGATTGTTGTTTTATGCATTTTTTTGTTGAATTGTTGGTTTATTTATTGTTTACATGTGTTGTTATTGGTAAATAATGAAAAAATGCATTTGTTTAGTGTGAATGTTCGGGATAATACATATTGCCTATGAGTTGTTTGATGAAATGTCTCTTAGATAGAGACTTGCATATGTTAAGTATATATAACTCCAATTTTGTCATAGTTTACGTAACCTTTTTAGAACCATACTACTTTCGAAAATGTTCATGTGAAAGAGGAGGTTTGAGTATTATATAATATTTAATTTTATACTATAATTTTTATATATTGGATCTATACAATGAGAGATGTGATATAGGATAATTGGGTGTATGAGAAAGTGCACGATTATTGTGAGTAAGCCTGAGCATAATCCCTTGAATTGAAGTTTTTATTTAATTTGTTATGTTTATTAAGAAGTTTAAAACATAATTACATTTTATCTTCAATAATTTTAATTTTAAATATTTATTTTTATAGTTTTAATTAAAAATTTTACTTTAGGTTTTATAATATTAAACTTTTCTTTTAATATTTAATTTGAAGCTTTTATATATGATTTGATTTAATTTAGGTATGTTTTATAATGTTATCTAAAAATATAACTTACTTTATATTAACATTGAATTGTCTTATTAGATATTTGTAATTATAAATATCAAAATTTTCAATATTTACAAATTTAAAATTAATTAAAGAATGTCAAATGATGAAATGCGATGATAATAAAAAATAATAAACATATATATATGTTGATAATGCACTACATAAGGGTTAAAAACCAATATTTAAACAATTTACATTTTTAAAAAATAATATCTATTATATGCTATTTTTATATTTGAATATATTTAATAGTAAAAAGAATATGACATTTTTCATATCAGCGTCATTTAAATAATATTTTTAGAAAAACGGAAGAGTGTTTAGATTACATAAAATTCTAAGTATCTTATTTTTCACCGCTTGTTCCTTCTTAGTTTTTATTCTCAAAATGTGTAAATGGAGCTTAGTGAAGTACCTTTTTGAAGTGTCAACTTAATAAAATTAATGAAGATTTAAATAATCTCATGATAGTGATAAGACATTCAATATTAATATTAGAATGCAAATTTACATACAGATCTTATAGTGATAAACACTAAGTACTTAATGCAATATGTATTCATCAATCTTTGTATAGCATATATACTTAAGGCATCATATAAAGGTTCTGGACCGAAAGCCACTAAATATTAAATTAACAGAACATTTTTCATACCTTTAAATATTGGACTTAGTTTATAAGCCATGTTTTCAAAATGTTAGAGAGGGTTATTTATGATTTAATAGAATTATCTTCCCCTTTCATTTCCGATAGGTCTTCATTTTAGGAAGGTGTAAATGGCCATAAATTTCACGCTGACAAAAAAAAGCGATATGAAGCTAGAAACCAAAAAAGATTTCAACAAGCAAATCTTTTATGAAAAATATGTCAGATCCCAAACTTTCTCAAATGGAAAGACAATACTTTGTCGACATGTTTACGGTTACAAGTAGCAGCATTCGGTCACAATCTGCTTCTTATATATTTCAACAAGCCAATCAATTAATTAGCTTTAAACCACTTGCTTCCTTTTGTGAATTACTGGTTTATCTTGGTTTATCTTCCAAGTTTTTAAGCTTTAAACTTTTTACTGTTATTTCAACAACTGGAAAATAACTCAAATATATTTCATAGTAAAAAATAACTCAAATATATTTAATAGTAAAAATATATATTGAAGTATATTTAATAGTAAATAAATTATTTAAATAATGGACCACAATAGTTTATGATGTTGTATTAGAATAAGGTTGAAATATGCCACCAAAGAGAAGACAAAATATAATGCGACCAAGATCTATACCACGATTTTGAGGTACTTACCATACAGGTGAAGCATCTCATAGTGTAGCAGCTGGAGCTAAATCAACTCCTTCTCCCCCTCCTACTACACATGTAGATGAGGCTGTACCATCCACTGCCCCTACATCATTCACTACCCCTATACCGACAGAGATATTAGGTAAACAATGCGGATGAAGGAGACGGTTGTCAGTCTGGAGCTAAGGGACCCGATAGAAGAAAATACATCACAGTTGTCGATAATATGTAAGTGAAAATACACGAAACATTATATATTTATAATTAAGTTATAGGTTTAAATTTAAAAAAGGTATGAATTTATTTGTTTTTATATTAGTTTATTTCCATCTGGACCCTGCTTAAGAAACATGACATCGAAATTTAAGGAGAAGATTGATCATGAGGATTATGTATAAAATAATATTTCTCAAGCGACAAAAGAATTTTACTATCACCAGTTTGAAGTACTATAAAAATTATTATTATTATTTTTAATTTACAGTTCTATACATTAATAAGATAAATATTATTACATCATAAGAATTTATCGAATGTTTTTCCCTTTGTTTCAAAAATATTTTTTTAGATTCTCAATTTGACGAGATCATCTATAGAGTATGGGAGAGACGAGCGCGTAGACGTTATCGCGACTTTATTGCTGCAATACATAAGGCCAATGTACAACCGCCTTACATTTCTAAAGAAATATGGATCGTTGGCTGCAGTATTGGACATCATTTGAGGCCGTGTCTGTTTCAAAGCATGATTCGGCCAACAGACGTGGAGGACCAGGGGGAGAGAGTCTTCCTGTACATAGGGAGGATCTATTAACCACCACAAGTATACAGAGAGACTTGTAAGTGTTTACACTTAACATTTATATTCTCATTTCTTTTTTTTGTTGTATTTCAATTGAATTTGATATGTAAATTTTGAAATGAAAATATATGTTTCTTATTGAGAATGATAATGTTATAAATGTCTGGTGCCATATATGGCTATGTTATTAAGTTATTTTCTTTGTTCAACAGGGGGTAGATATCATAAAAATAAAGGAAACTCTACCAAAATTTTTATAAATTCTAGTCTACTTATAACATTTTATTCTTATGCAGAAAAATTCTATGGGTATGAGACCTACAACCCATCAGCTCTTTTTGCACACTCATACTAAGAAGCATAACGGTGTGACATTCGTCTACAGTCGTTGTAAAGAACTAAGTGTAAGTGAAATTTATGGTTTAATTTCAATGTTTAATAATTATCACTTACTAATATAAACATTGCCTTCTACAAGAAAGCATTTAACGACAGTCTCAGCAGTCTGAACATATTGATGAGACTAAAACCTATCTTGATATAATAGGTGGTAGGGATCGTCATGGAAGGATATTCGACTTAGGTTCATTTGCGAATACATGTTATTCGCAATCCTCCACATCTAGTACAGCAGCATCTAACAGACGATCCACAACCAATCAAGTCCAACAGCTTCACAGCACAGTGGAGCAATTGATGGAGTACATAAGTCAGCTCCGCAATAAGGTGGATGAGTTGAAGGGTAGGGGTAGCACCTCATCGCACTAACGAGAGCATCTACCATCTCCAGATCAATAGTGTAATTTTGGTCATTTCTTTTGTATTACAAATACTTATTATGTACAATGTAATGTTTTTATTATCAATTAAGATATTTAACTTTATATCATCAATCAAATTTCTATTTAAACAAATTAAATGTATAGTATTAAATTTATAACTTTTTAAATTATGAATCATCCATAATTTTAATTTATTGATGGTATATATTATATATTTAGAAAAACTTTCCTAGTTGCTTTACCAATAGAATAGCAAATTTTCATCGATAAAATCAACTCTATTTACTGACAGATTAATAAAAATTGTCGGTAATCACTGACGGAATAGACATATCCGTTTGTAATGTTTTGTCAAATTTAACAACGGAAATTCACTGTTTGTTGGTAAATTTACCAACGAAAGATTCATTGTCTATCGATAAATTTATCAATGGTTTATTTTGCAGAGCATTATCGGTAAATTTACTGATTGTTTATTTTGCGGAGTACCGTCGGTAAATTTACCAACTGACAATTACCGATGGATAGTGAATTTCCATCAGTAATTATTAGCTATAGCTGATTCTTCGATGCCATTTTTTGTCGATAAATTTCATCGCTAACCCGACATACTGACGAAGTTTTGTCATTTTTTATCAGTAATTTCAGTCACTAAATGTCATTTTTCTTGTAGTGATTTGTCATCACTAATTTTCCCCATCACCTTCTAGTTCATTTTTTTCTTGATCATCTTCAGGTATAAGCACAAATCAGGTTTCTTCATTCTGTTCTATCTTAGTATTTGTGAGACCAACACCCATCAGTTTCTCATAGTCCACTCTAATAAATTTATTACTCTTAGGGATCCATTTTTTATCTTGAGCAATAAGGGATGACTTCCATTGGTATTGAACTGAAACATTGTCCTTGTAAAAGGAACTATCAAACCCCATTCTCATAATAGGAATAGTTTTCGATAAACAATTGGAAAGATCCATATTTATGCAGATTCTAGCATACTTCAACCTATTTCTATTTGCTATTATATAGAGATTTATCGAGAAAACTATCAATCATGCTCAAGCCTTTTGATGTCCAATATTCAACAGGGACATTAAAGAGATTTACCCACATTGGCACTGGTCTCTTTTCCTTGCAATCAATCTGAAATCCTGGCTGCCATAGCTGAAAAATTAATAGAAAATTGCTACATGCCATGATCCTTCTTCTACTATCCTTAATGCTTGTGCTTTAGAGGAAACTATGAACATAATGTATTTATCCTCTGATATTATAGCCTCCATAAACCCTTTGTTCTTCTAAGTAGTTTGGGCCCATCTTTGGATGATAGTAAAAGCTGGTCCATTATCCTAGAAAAACCCAATGAGGAAATTTTCCTAAGATTTGACAACCTCTTGTAACATTTCTCTATCTAAAAAAACAATAGTTCAACCATCTTCTGTCTTAGAGGGCAATAATGCAAAGCAAGATTTGCAGAACCACCCACTACTTGCTTCCAAGTTCTCCCCTCTGTTGATGGGTTAGCAGGGGTTGGAGAGGTTAAGACAATGGTTATCACAGTAGGGGGTATAGGGGCTTGAGTTAAGGTAAGTAGGATTTTCGTAGCTGCACTTAGGAATGAATGTGAGGAAGCAGGTGAGGGTAAAGGAGGAAAAGCCTCCTTGTCAATTGCATTTTTTATGATGAGGGAAGTGTTCTGCAGGGTTTGCATTGTTGAAAAAGTGAAGACAGATACTAAAAGAGAAAAATCAGGAAGGCGAGAAACTAGGCAGGAAATAGAATGGACTAAAATGCCCTCGTGGAAGTTTTGATTTGTTGAGGGTGAATGGGTGAAGTTGAAGGAAGGAAAGAAGGAATTAATGGAAAGTAAATGACAAAAGGATAGTGTGGAAAGCTGAAAGGAGGAAGGAAGGAAGGACAATAGCAGTAATGGAGGAAGAAGAAGTAATATTCGTAGAGCTATAAGTTGGGATGAAAGATAGATGTTAGAGAGAGGACATAGCATTTCTCTCTCATGACTAATTATTTCTTAAAGAAAGAGTGCTCTTTAAAGACTTGATGATCATAGGAGCCAGGTACTTATCAATGGTGAATTTCCTGATTACCGTAGTAAATATGATATCAAAACATGTAGGGAAAAGTTTCTTGTGGCTCTATGTATTCATAAACGGAGACCCACCCTCAAACATTAAAGCTCTAATGTAGGATTTTGATGGCAAAAGCTGCGCGGTTAAATCATCAAGCGATATCCTTACCAAATATGTTTGTTAGTTCAGGATTATTCAAGCTGCATTCCTAAGCTAGATCGAACAAAAAGCATTTTTGAGATATAAGGTAGCAAAACCTATAATCCTTCAGACCCAAATATCATAGCAAAAACTACATTTTCACTTAGCTGAGCTTGTCTTTCCAAAATTTTCATGCCTCCTACTCGCGGAGTGTTAGAGTATCTCATATTGACTAAACATGAAAATGTTAAAGGGTTTATAAGTTGTAAAGGTCAACTATTCAAATGACTAGTTCTAATCATTTTGACAATGGTTGACCCAAGCCTAATTATTGTTAGTGGACTCTACACTTTGCCCATATTAAAAAATCTAATATGATATTAGAGCAGGTTTGGTTCGGATAATTAATTTCTCCATTGTCCGTCTAGATGTCTAGTCCCAACAGCCCAATTTGGTTACCAATGCGTTTATTTCAAGTGACAACTGGATGTCTAGTCCTAGTTGCACTTGAGGAGAAGTGTTAGAGTATCCCATATTAACTAAATATTAAAATGTTAAAGGGTTTATAAGTAGTAAGGGTCAACAATTCAAATGACTAGTTATAGTCATTTTGACAATGGTTAACCCAAGCACAATTATTATTAGTAGACTCTACACTCTGCCTATGTTAAAAAATCTAATACAGAGGATTTGTTTAAGTTTCTGTTCTGTGTTCCTCATTAGTTATGCACAACAAAAAACTCGAAGAAGCTTCAGATCGATAATTGATCGGTCAAAAGAGCATTTTAAACCCCAACATTTATACTAAAATCTAACTTGAACCAATGTTTCAGAGCTTTAACAAAATATAGAAATCAAACCTTATTTGGATGAAAACTTAAGTAGAGTTAAGTCTCTGTTAGTTAAATGCCACGTGACATTTTTATGGAGTTTTTCTTAATTTCATGAGAGTGGGACCAATTTTTGAGTTTAAAAAATAAATGGTCCCATTTCTTATAAGCAACGTGAAGATGATTCCACTATCTTTGGTTTAGCAAAAGGAAGGTTAGAGAAGTCTATTGGACGTGACCAACCATTTCACTACCACCACCCTGATGGTGCGACTGGAATATAATAGTTTGGTGGATTGTTTCCAAAGCCTACCATCATTGATCTTTATGCAAGGTTGTTCCTTATCAAATAATCCATCTTTATATAGACAAAATTTAAAAGTAAGAATCTTGGAGATGTAGTTGAAGTTGTTGGGTTTGTGAACTCATATATATACCTATTGCCTGGAAAAATCCACGAGATAGGTTCCATCAAATTGTTTGTCTCCATAACACACCTTCTGATTATATTTGGAAAGGATGTCACTGTAGACACTGAATAAGAGGGTCGTGCTAGTCATGTAGTGTTGGCTCCATCTCTTAAGTGAAGAACACTACCTGAAACAAAATGTTTCTAGATATTTATCATTCATATCATTTTGTGAGTTGTTATATGGTAGCTTTATAAAGATACACAAATGTGCCTATTTGCATATGTTGTAAATGGATACATTCATAAACTAAAAAAAGGAGATAAGTGTTGGTTTATGCTCTATAGCCAATCGCTTTGGTTATAGTTTAGTGACAATTATTTAAAGATGTTATTTATCTTATACTTGTTTAGATTTATATGAAAAAGTTCATGGGATAATTAAACGTTGCAAATGAAATTTTCAAGAGATTATAATTTATGAGATTCATATTGCATTTATGTATTATCCCTAAATTGTTCCTTGTTCTTGTTCTATTAAGACTGGACATTAATAAAAACATAAAAATACTAGCACATGTTTTTTTTTCGTTATAAAGGAAGTAATCGATCTCATAAGCTAAACATGGAGATACTTAAACAAACATGTGAGTGTTTGTTAAAGAACAAGTTCACTGAACAAACCTAATATGAGAAATTCATTTGGGACATTAATTGTATGTCTATAGAATTCTCATTGTTATGATTGTATAAGTGATCATTTTACTTGAGGTCACCAAAGTTATCTTGTATGATGATTGCTTTATTTTAATACTATTTATGACCTATTTAATTATAGATCTTTAATCGTTAGTCATTGGATGTATCATGAATTATATGAAAGTACTTGTATGATCAAGATAGGATTCATCACCCTAAAGTAATTAGGGAGAATGTTCCATTGTTCTCGATTACTATTGATTTAGGAAATCCTTAGGCAAAATGGAATGAAAATTTGTAAATAGTTTACAAAATCGAATCAATAAGTAATGGCATAGAACTCATATGATTAGACTCAAAATAAAGTAGACATTAATTCCATGCTCTATGTTTGGTTGAAACATTGTATGATGAAATGATTAAATTATATGTAAAATCATGACTCATCAATCATCAACATAACTCTTGGTGTCTGCATGTCTACTGGTCTAACCCAACTTTTATGGTCTGCCACTAGCTCTCCCACCTTCACAACCATTAAAGATCATATCTTGAGCTAAATGCTTGGACTCCTTTGAAAAAGAAACAAATTGTAGATTAATAGATAACTTTGTATCATCATGGCTTATCGGTACATACAATCGATGGCGCTTATAGCTGGCTTTTAATAGATAATCAATGCTCCATTTAATGGCAGCTCGAGTGTTTTCAAGCTCACCAATGGTACCTAACTCTTTGTCATAGAAAAGGGCACCCCATGATAATATGATGACAGTAAAGGCTAATGGTAGCCCATATTTCATAGTATCTTTAGCATCATAGTATCTTTCAACAAGGTCAACCTATACATGCACAAAGTTTCAAGAAAACCACACATCATTAACAGAACTCAATATACATGTATATGTACACTGTGCGTATATATAAAATTCCTTAGTAATCCTAGCGTTTATTTTTATGTAGAAAGGAAAGAGAGAAAAAATGTACATTTGCAAGTTTACCGTCGTCAAGAGCAGAGTCTCCTCTCCAAGATACCCTATTGTTTGGAGGAAGCTTTCCTAATATTTGAGCCTCTAGGAATATAAGGGATTTGGTACAGGCGTCTTTGTAATTGAAATGAGCATTAACACCCACCAAAATTCCTTAAAAAAGAGAGAAAACCATGCGACTATAATGGCCACGAATGACTTTGTTAGGATCTTTATGAAGGTTGTTAAAGAAAATGCCCTTAGATTAAATGTCAGTTGAATTTAATAGCCCGAATCTTAATAACAAAAAATAAAGAAAAGATTAAATAATTGGGACAGGACACAAAGATTTACGTAATTTGGTCAATGTGACCTACTTCCATAGCCAAAAGATGAGCAATTTTACTAAAATATGGAGAATGTATGCAAATACAAAGGTTGGAACAAAAAAGCTGTTAAAACCTTGTCAAATATACAAAAGGACTGAAGAAAGAATGGAAGGATTGGTTGTTGGTGTATTGAACTCACAAGCTTCCCATCTATTTATAGCCAAGGTTTCAAGCTTCTGTCCAAAAACTTCTTCAATCTCAATTTCTTCAATCTGTGCGCAATTTCAGTAATTGACAACAATGTCATGTGCATAAAGAAAATAATGTATCTATCTATAACAAATTCCAAAGGGTGGCCATCTATTTTTGACTTAGTGGAGGAGGTCAAAGCATTCAACCAATGGCCAACAATTTTTGACTTATTGGAGGGGCCACGGAATGCAACAAATCTCCACCTTGACTTGGTCCCGAATAATTAGTGATCTGCTCCACCTTCTTCGACAATGCCCCAAAGGGCTATATCACCAACTATAAATACCAATCAAGTCCAAGCATTGCTTGAACTTGTAAACTGGAAGAGCCTTCGTAAACATATCAACAGGTTTATCCTTAGTGTTGATCTTCTAAATAAGGATCTTTTCTCTACAGTAGTATCCCGAATGAAATGATACTTCACATCAATATGCGTTGTCCTTTCATGATACATCTGGTCTTTCGTCAAATGAATAGCACTCCATCTATCACAATAAACGGTAGTAATCCCATGATGTAGAGATAACTTGCAAAATAAACCTCTCAACCATAATGCTTCCTTGATAGCCTCAGTGACTGCCATATATTCTGCTTCAGTTGTAGCTAAAGACACTATATATTGTAGAGTAGCTTTCCAGTTAATAGCACAACTTCCAATGTAAAATACATAACCTGTCAGAGACCTACGTCTACCAAAATCACCGGCATAATCTGAATCTACAAAACCAACCAAAGTGTTACTAGTTATACCAAACTCCAAACAAAAGTTTGAAGTACCCTTCAAGTATCTAAGAATCCGTTTTATAGCCTGCTAATATTCTTTTCTAGGATTGGCCATTTATCCACTAATGACACCAATAGCTTGTGAAATATTGGGACAAGTACATACCATTGCATTTGTAAAACTGCCGACGACACTAGAATATGAAACCTGTGCTATATAATCTTTCTCTTCCTGTGACTGTGGTGATTGAGCAGTAGATAATCTAAAATGACTAACAAGAGGAGTACTAACTGTTTTGAAATCTCCTATGCCAAATCTCTCCAAAACCTTATTGAGATAATTCTCCTAGGTCAAGAATAATTTACCAGCTCCTTTATCACGTCTTATCTCTATACCAAGAATTTTCTTTGCTGCTCCCAAATCTTTTATCCCAAATTCACCATACAATAAGACCTTCAAATGGTGAATATCTGTGACATTCTTGGCAGCAATGAGCATATCATCAACATATAACAGCAAATAGATGAATGAGCCATCATCTAACTTCCAGAAGTAAACACAACTATCATACATGCCCCTGGAGAAATCATGACCCAATATAAATGAATGAAACCTCTTATACCATTGTCTTGGAGACTGCTTCAATCCATATAAGGATTTCTTCTACAAACACACCTCGTCTTCCTTTCCTGCAACTTCAAAACCTTTAGGTTGTTTCATATAAATCTACTCATCTAATTCGTCATGTAGGAATGCTATCTTGATGTCAAGTTGTTCTAATTTCAAATCAAACATGGCAACCAATGCAAGCAACACCTTAATAGAGCTATGTTTCACCATTAGTGAGAAAACATCATTAAAATCAACACCTTGTACCTGACTGTAGCCCTTTGTAACTAAATGTGCCTTAAAACTTGCATTTTCAACACCTAAAGTACTTTCTTTTCTTTTGAAGACCCATTTGCAACCAACAATTTTCTTATCCTTTGGCAGCTTCACCAGAACCTAAGTATTATTCTTGTGTAGAGATTTCATTTCTTCATTCATAGCCACCACCCACTTATCAGCATCAACACTTGAAACTGCCTTCATATATGTGGAAGGTTCACCGTATCCATCTCTCTCCTGTGCCACTGATAATGCATATGCAACTAAATTTGCATACCTTTATGATGGTCGAATCTCCCGTCTTGATCTGTCTCTAGCTATGAAATGTTCTTCTTCTACTGATTCATCTTGAAGATGATCAGGATCTGGTTCATCAACTTGATTTGTTTGATGCATATATGTTGGAGTAGAGTAATCAGCAGGAGTACTTGACCATAATTCCGTCAGAGTCTCGAAATTGAGAGGAGCACAAGGAGACCGGTTGACAATGTAGCAAGCCTTAGCAATGACTTCTGCCCAAAAATCAAGTGTCAACCCTGCATTAGAGATCATACACTGAGCCCTTTCCAAAAGAGTACAGTTCTTGTGCTCGGTGACTCCATATTGTTGCAGAGTCATTCTGACGGTGTGATGTCGAGCAATCCCGTCCTTTTTTCAAAATTCATTGAATTCACTTCAATAAAATTCCAAACCATTATTTATCTGTAACTGCTTAACATGTTTTCTTGTCTGCTTTTCAATCAAAACTTTCCATTGCTTAAAGGTTAAGAAAACATCATTCTTATGTTTCAAGAAATACACTCAAACCTTTCTTGAATAATCGTGAATAAAAGTGGCACCACCTTTAGATGGAACACGAAAGGGCCCCCAAAGATCATAATGAATATAATCAAAAGTACCTTTAATTTTATGGACAGCTGGAAAACTAAAACAGACTCGTTTCTACTTCCCAAAGATACAATGCTCACAAAAGTCCATCTTACTAGTACTTTGACCACAAAGTAGGCCAGTCTTGCTTGACAACATTAAGCCTTTCTCACCCATGTGTCCCAAATGCATGTGTTAAAGTAGGCCTCTCTTACTGTCGTAGCACTTGCTACTGTAGATCTCTACAAAACATACAAACTACCAGACCTACAAGCTTTCATCAATACAAGAGCACCTTTGGAAAATTTTAAAATTCCACTTTCAGCTAAGAACTTGCATCCTTGAGAATTGAGAGTGCCTAAAGAGATGAGATTTTTCTTCAAATCAGGAACGTGTCTAAAGTCAGTGAGTATTCTAATGATACCATCATATATTTTGATCCATACTGTACCTTTACCAATAACGTTCCTGGCAGCATTATTATCCATCAAAACAATTCCACCATCTAATGACTCATAAGCGAAAAAAAACACTTCGCGTCAGGACTTATGTGGTAAGAATAACCCGAATCTAAAATCCACTCCTTATTAGACCTGACTTTATTTTCTGTGACTATAAAGATAATTCCCTTATTCTCATCTGCCGCTACACCAGCTTCGGCGGTGTTGCTGTTATTTTGCTTAATTTTATTTTTCTCCTTATATTTCAATTTATAGGAGTCAGCCTTTATATGTCCCTATTTCTTACAATAATTACAAATTTTATTTCTATGTCTGGATTTTGACGTACCTTTGGATCTACTTCTTTCAAAATCTTTATTTTCATATCTACCTCGTATAAATAGTCCCTTTGCCTAACTTCCACTAGTCTCCCCAGTGATGTCCCTATCAATCTGCTCTTTTGACTTTAATGAAGACTTAATACTATTATATGAGACTGACTCTTTCTCATAAATCATATTATTACGAAAATATTTAAAGGACTGGGGAAGGGAGCATAACAACAATATGGCTTGATCTTCATCCTTAATTTTTACATTTACATTCTTCAAATCCAAAGTAAGATAATCAAATTTATCTAGATGTGAATGAATAGATGTACTTTGTGTCATCCTCAACATGTACAACCTCTGCTTCAAATAAAGTAGATTTTCCACCGCCTTCTTCTTGTACATGGCTTCCAACTTGTCCCACATACCTTTCGCTGTGCTTTCACAACGACTTCCTGCAAAACCTCATCGAAGAAATTCAATATGATGGTTGATATAGCCTTTTTATCTAAATCTATGAATTTATCTAACACCACATCTGTTGGCTTTTTCTCCACTCTATCAAGTGCAATCTCACACCCATCTTGTATTAAAATGGCCTGCATCTTGAGCTACCATATATTGAAGTTAACACTCCGGTCAAACTTTTCAATAGAGGTCTTCATTATCGTCATGATGGCTAAAAATTGATATTTCGACTATTTTTCAACAAGTGGGCCCTGCATGTGAAACCGGGACATTGGGCCCTATAAAAACTCTGGACACAGGCCCCACAGGCAAAGTCAGGACGTGGGCCCCCATAAGCAAAATTGAACTCTGTTTACAAAACCGAGGCAGTGGGTCCTACAAGATAAAACCAAAGCAGTAGACTCCACAGGATAAAATCAAGGCAATGGGCCCCGCTTGGACTCACAATAAAATATAAGTTAATTTATGATGTGGAGGATCCACTTTAGTGGCAACCATAGAGCATACGGTAAGTTAGACTAACAAGAGAAGCTCTGATACCAGTTTGTTAAAGAAAGTGCCCTCGAATCAAATATCGGTTGAATTTAATAGCCCGAATCTTAATAACGAAAAATAAAGAAAAGGTGAAATAATTGGGACAAGAGACAAAGATTTACGTGGTTCAGTGAATGTGACCTAAGTCTACGGCCAAGGCATGCAACAAAGGCAATGAACTTAAGTTTTAACAAGCAAAGCAACCATTCTAAAAGAAAAAAAGCAAAGCAACAGAAGACCTAATCCTTTTCTATGCATACCACAATCAAAAGAAGAAAGGGAAAATAAAAGAAGAACACTAGAAAGGCCTACGTAGAAGGGAAGGAATAAGGGGCTCAAATGGTTATTCTTATATAATGATGGAGGAGTTCAATATATAGCAACATAAGCTATCAAAATAGTAGCAAGGTTGTTATTTGTTTTCGGTTATGTTTTTGATGGTGAGGCAAAATTCATTAAGTGGAAGTGATGGACAGTGTACAGAAGAGTGACTCTCTACATTCGGGATCAAAATTTGAGATGGGTTTGCCTGATAATCTTGTAACATATATGATTATAGATTCACTAAGTGTTTGTGACAATACACATAATATGAGAAGCTTAATGTGTCTCAAAAGTCATGCATTCTCTCCATATATGAGTTGGGAAGATGACAAGGTTCAATCACCATAGTTTCTTAAATGCAACACTGAAAAATGATCGGGTCATAACCTATTAGATGAGAAAACTATACATGAAAATGCCAATGTGGGGTTCTTCTTTATGTAGCAAAGACCCCAAAGCGAAGGAAGAAAGAAACATTAACTTACAGGTAAAGAAGGCTTAAAATGATGTGGTTCCAAAATGTTTAAAACAGCTGGAGCACGAGAAGGAAGAGGCTTTGCTCCGAGTCTACCATTGAGAGGGTCTATTTCGTTGTCATCTTCCTCACCTATGTTAGAAGAGAAGTCCAAGAGGTCATTCATGAAGTGGTTTCCTATTGCTTTTGTTGTGTTAAAGAGTCTCCATTTCTAAGTTTAGAGACAGAATAAATAGAAAAGGGTATATATGTCTAGAAAGATAAAAATAGGTTCTCTCTAAAAAGTTAACGAAATGGAATCGCTCTGACTTTGGAAACATTTTCTATCAAAAAAAACGCCTCTGTGCCTAACTAGAAGGTATACAGTGGGTCATGGAATACAAAGATACGAAATCTCTCTGAGATTTAGAACAGAACTTCACAATGATCTCATTCAAGTCCTTTGTGAAGAGGAGCTATTTTAACACCAACAGGCCCGGTGTAATTGGTTGTCCCAGGGAGATCGGAATACTCATTATTATCGTACGGTTACAATGACAAAGAGAAAACAAATCAAGTTGACCCAACTACAAGACTCAAATGGAGATCTAATTTTCGACCCTACCAGGTTACACGGTTTGGCACGAGAGTACTACCAGCAGCTATTTACGACAGACACAACTCATTCGGACCCATTTCCTTTAGCAGGACAATTCCCTAGGCTGGGGGAAGTGTCTATTGGTACCCACAATCCAGTCCAACCAAAATAGATAAGGAAAGCGATTTTTGCCATGCACCCGAGCAAGGCCCCAGGATATGATGGGTTCCATGCCCTTTTTTTCAAAGTTAATGGCACGTGGTTGGCAAACCGATAATTGAGTTTGTTCAACAGGTCTTCAGATTGGAACGATGGGAATCGAAAATCAACAAGACAATCCTAATACTGATTCCCAAAGTTCCTTCCCCAGTTACTCTCGCCCAATTCCAACCCATTAGTTTATGTTTAGTGCTCTATAAAACTATAGCTAAGGTTATAGTTAACAGATTAAAGCCCCACCTGGATAACATTGTTTCTTGCAACCATTGTAGCTTTGTCCCTAGGCGCCTCATCACTGATAACATCATCATTGCGCAGGAAGTCATCCACTCCATGAAGAGGAAAAAAGGGCAAAAAGGATTCCTGACTATTAAAGTCGATCTGGAAAAATCTTATGACCGATTCACCTGGGACTTCATTCTCGATACCCTTCAAGACATAGGGTTATCGGATGGTATGATAAATCTCATTATGAAATGTATTTTCACAGTTTCCATGCAGGTATACTAGAATGGCTCACTTTTTGAACCGTTCTTCCTAGGTAGGGATATACGCCCAGGTGATCCCTTGTCCCTATACCTTTTTGTGTTAGGTATGGAAAGTTTAGGGCACTTAATCAACTATACAGTGGCTCGAGCGGCACGAAAACCAATTGTGCTTAGTCGCGATGGCCCCCCAATCTCACATTTATTTTTCTCTAATGACCTGATCCTTTTTGCCGAAGCTATGGAATAACAAGTTCAGCTAATTTCCACCATCTTACATACCTTTTACCAGGCCGCAGGTCAAAAGGTTAGTAAGGAAAAGACCCGTGTTTACTTTTCTAAAAACATATCTCATGATCGTGTTTGTTCTCTAAGTCAACAACTTAGGTTCAGGCATACTAACCAACTTGGAAAATATTTAGGAGTGCTATTAATCCACAAAAGAACAAATAGACGAACCTACCAATATATTCTGGATAAAGCCCAGCAAAAACTAGCAGGATGGGGAGCCTGCTTTTTGTCCTTAGCCGATCGGATTACTTTAACCCAATTAGTGTTGGCTTCCTTGCCTATTTATACAATGCAAACAGTCCACCTTCCTCGGCAACTATGCGACAAATTGGAGAAAATCATGCGTGACTTTATTTGGGGGTCCAAAATTGGACAACGGAATCTTAGTGGACTAGAAATCTGTCTGTCGACCGAAGGGCACCTGAGGCCTTGGGATCCGACGAGTCCGATCAGTGAATGATGTGTTACTTGTTAAGCTTGGTCGGAGTTTGCTGACAACACCATCATACTACTAGGTACAAATTTTACGCGCAAAATACCGCTATGACAGCAGCATCATTCCCCGTGACATTCATAGAAACGGAGCATCCTCAATTTGGCGGGGCATCTCTACTACCTAGCGATTTATACTTGCAAGCGTCAAATGGAAACTCAAAAATGGCTCCAGTATCAAAATTTGGGTAGACGACTGGGTGGAAGGTTGGGGCCCTCTACATCATTTCGTTACTTCATCCAGTACCTGCCAACTGCTTGCATGCACACATTCACAGTTATGTGGACTCATCTGGTGGCTGGAGGTGGGATAAAATCCAGCAATTTCTCCTTGCATCCATCTGTATGACTCTCACAGAGATACAACCACCCCGCCCTGAGTCTAGGGAGGATCGAATCATTTGGAGTCCTAATCCTCAGGGCTCATTCACTACCTCTTCTCTATACACAATTATTGAGGATGATAGTCCACTGGAGAACATTCGACTCTGGAATAGGATTTGGAAGTGGCCGGGTCTACGGCACATTAAGTCGTTTTTATGGTTGGTTGCAAAAGGCAAAATATTGACTAATCAACAACGTGAGGCTCGTCACCTATCTACCGACAACCGATGTGGATTCTGCAGAATCACCGAGACAGTTTTACACACATTATGAGATTGTCCAAGAGCGTGTATTTTCTGGTCTCAATACCCAGCAGGGATAGTGAACTTCGATTCTTTTGCCAAGATGCGGATGTCTGGGTAACGTCAAATCTATCCAACCATGGTCTCATGCGGAACCTAGAATGTTTTATTATTTATGGTATATCCTGCTAGTTTTTATGGCATTGGCGAAACCAACGTATATTTGAGCGACATTTTCAATGGCCTACTCCCACCATGGCTATGGCCATTATTCTTAACTATGTGGAGGATATTGCTAAAGTCGCTATCATCGCCAATAGAACGACTTCTGGACAGGAACACATGTTCACAAAACATGTGGGGTGGGTAAAACTGTCGGATGGATGGGTTTGCCTAAACTTAGATGGTGTTTCACACCCCTCGACCCAGCAGGTGACAACCAGGGGGTTGCTTCGGGATTGTGCAGGGAATTGGTTAAGCGGATTTTTTCACAATATTAGCCTGGGGTCTTCACTCGAGGTTGAATTCTGGGGACTTCATACTGGCTTAGTTATGGTTAGGAACTGAGGATACCAGAAAGTAGAAGCAGAAGTTGATTCCTTGGAAGTTATCAATATTTTATGCTCCTCGACAACTATGTATACTACGACGTACCCGCTAATCAAGGAAATTTGAGAGATGCTCGCCCGACCATGGGAGATCAGATTACAACATGTACTCTGCGACGGTAACCACTGTGCGAACAAACTTGCAACATTGGCCAAGTCATTTGGGACTAGTATCACAATTTTACACCCATCACCCTCTGACATGATGGACTTCATCATCCAGGATGTAGCAGGGATCACTTTCCCCATAATCAGCGTCTAGTTAGGCAATGATTTCTTAGTTTTCCTTTTTCTTTGTAAATAAAAAAGAAAGAAAGATAAAAATAGGTTAAAAAGTGAAAGGGTGAGAGAGAGAGAGTGAGGATCCATAGTGCTTGGACGGACGAAGAAGACGCCAAACCACCGATAAGAATGCAAAAGTAAGAATACTTTTTTTAAAAAACTCAAAAATGTCCTTAAAAAATGTCATGTGATATTTAATTGACGTAGGCTTAATCTCGATCGATTTTCCATTCAAGTAGAATTCAAATTGAACATTTCGAAATGTTGGAGTTCAAATTAGAATTTGGGTTTAAAATAGACTTTTGCTCGTAATGGATCATACAACATTCTTTTCTCCTCCCGTAAACTCAAACGAACCATGCATTGCGCTTCGTGGACTTGAAGTCCGTGAAGACCCTTGTCAACCAAGAATGTTTTTGGAAGTAATAGGAAGAAAAGTCAAGCAGGAAATATATAAAAGTACCGAACTCCACTAACAGAGGAAAAAGAAAAAGAGAAATGAATACCGCTGCTCTTAATCAATGGGCCGAGCTTCCGAGGGAGTTGCTAAAAACCATCAGCAACCTGCTTGATTCTCCTCTTGATGTCCTCCGTTTTCGCTCCGTTTGTTCCTCATGGCACTCTTCGTCTTCCAAGCCGTGTTTTGGCCGGAAAACTCCACCAGTCACCGTCAACCTTCCCCACATACCCGTTGAAGCCGTCTTCTCTCGGTCTAGAATATGCCTTTTAGAGCTCCTCTCTCTTCGCAATCCAAGTTCTTCTTATAAAGAAGAAGAAGTAGAGAAGTCAAAGCGTTGGTTGGTCAAAGTTCAGGAGACATCAGAAGGAAAACTGAGGTTGGTGCATCCACTCTCAGGGCAACTCATCACGTACCCTCCTATCAGGCTGAACTTGTTGGACGTTCGTATTGTCGAGCTTTGTCAAGCTTTTACGCTCAGATCTTCATGTGGGTCTTCTGTTGTTGGGGTCAATAAAGTCGTGTTATTTCAAGAATCAGAGAGCTGTATCAGAGATGGGTTTGCTTTTCTGGCGATTTTTCAAGAAGGAAAGTTGGGGTATTGGAGACATGGAGACGAGGACTGGGCGCTTTTGGGTGATGAGAAATTTCAGTACGACGACATCATAGTTCATAAGGGTCAATTCTACGTCGTTGACTGTTGGGGCACAGTTTCGTGGATTGATTCATCTCTGAGGGTGGTCCAGTATTCGCCGCCGTTGTACGGATGCGGTGGAAAGAAGAATTTGGTGGAATCGTGTGGAGATCTTTATGTAGTTGATCGGTATCTGGATGGTGAAAGAAGGAAGTGGCGAGATAATTTCTACGCTAATAATCACCGATCCAACCCCTCTCATCAAGCTTTGAGATACAGGAATGCCACCCCGAAGACGGTAGATTTTAGAGTCTTTAGGCTGGACGAAGATTGGGGTAAATGGATTGATGTCAAGTCGTTGGGTGATAGAATATTTGTTCTTGGGGTAGAGTGTTGCTTCTCCATCTCGTGTGGAGAACTTGGTGGAGGTAAAGGCAACTGTATTTACTTCACAGACGATGATATCTACATTGGAGGAACATTAAGAGCTGATTATATTCAGGTGTTCCAGTTAGAGGATGGTAGAATTGACACTCTAGAAATGCCACAGAATTCTCATATATTCTGGCCACCAAAGCACCGAACTGTCTTCTCAACTTAGGTCTGTCTGCCCACCTGAAATCTTAGTTGTAAGTTAAGAAGCTTTGTTTTGCTGTAATTGTCGTTTAGTTTTTTATTTCCCCTGACAATCCTTATTTTTAAATCTCCGACAGTATACCTTTCTCATTATCTGATACAAATAATGAAACAAAATTTCGGCAGAGTTCATGGTTAAGCATGAGCGCTTATGAATTTCCATCCTTAAGGTTCTTAAATTTCTAATAAGTTTCTGAAACTTCAGCTTGGAAAAATTGGTGATGGGAAGACGCAGACAAGGATGAACAAGTTCAACTTAGATACGTGTGGCTACGTCTATGTATATGTACTGATTGTAATGCCTTTGTTTTACTTGTATAGGTGAGCTGCTACTAGTTTCGATAGTTTGGAAGAAAATGGATTGCACGGTCTCATCATCTGTATTACCTCTATGTGGTAGCAAGTTTACAGTGTATGGCCCCTAAATTTGGAGCCCTTGTATTTGTCACCAGCTTGATTTGTCTGGAACCTGTACATGGGACTTCGTGCATGCAGAACTGAAGGTCTTATTGTGTAACGTGTACTCTTAACTGACTGCAAATACATAAGGTTAATGCCTACATCAAATAAGCTTTGAGGCCAAACTGCTCCTCCTTTCCTTTCATCCTTTCTACCTAGGACGTATACCCAGCTTTACACATTCTGATAACCAAATGCAACATTATTTGATTGTGGTTTAAAGGTAGGCAATGTTTCAGATACAGAGGATTTAACAGCGAGACCATTAAACATGGAGGGGCTAGTTATGCGACAATTTCTTCTATCTCATAGTTGCAGAAGTAAAAAGGAAATAAGAAATACCAGCTGTATTAGCGATTGACAATTGCAATATTAGTAATAACACGTTGGCAGGGAATTGGCAACAACGGGGCAGGAAAAGATCCGTAAGATGACGACAATCAATCATTCACTGTAGGAATTGAAGTCTGAAGTAGCTATTCCAGTGAACCAGTCACATTTTCTATAACTGCATTGGCAGACTGATGAGCAAAATGTTTCTGCCGTAGTTGCACATAGGGATATCCAAGCAATGAAAGAAAATGTGCAGGTTTTGAGAAGGAAAGCACCTCATACCACACCTGGTCGTTCTCATCCATTTCAATTGAGAAGCGTTCTTCTCCTGCCTGCATATGGTTAAACAACAATATGACTTCTGCCAAAAAGTAATCATAAACTTTGAATGGATACAGCAAATAGTGGGAATCATCTTTTTCCAAGCAAAACAAGGAGCACAAGTTTCTACATCATAACAACAGAAGAACGTCCAAATGATTGAATCTCTAGCCAAATAACAATATTAGAAAAAAGCTACTAACCAGCAGGTGACCTCCAAGGGTTCCGCTACCAAAAGAAAATGAAGTCATTCCCTTCGTAGCATCTCTTTTGTCATTTACATAAACCACCTGCGAAGGCATCACAACCCATGGAAGAAACTCATTCACACAAACACAGAATTTTACCCCACTTTCAATTCGGGTCTTTGGATCAACAAACGCCCAATTCAGTCCCAAATGTCTGCAATCAAATTCCACCATTAGGATCCTCCCAAAAGCACAATTTCTCACCCTCTATATGGAAAACAGTTGAAACACCTCCAATTCTGAAGAGCCAACTTGCCCTTTTCATAAGTATCAAAACCAGAACCAACAAGCACACGAGTGTGGTTTACGAAGAACCCATCTTTGGATAGCTCAGCCTCTTCCTTGAGAGAAGCCAAAGGTTTAGCAGTGGCTCCCCTGTACTTGGGGTCATAGTTGAAAGAACTCGACCTGTTAGCAAGCAGCAGCGTAAGCAAACATCTAATCCACCAAGAAAATGAAAGAAACAAACTTCAACCCGTCATAAGGAACAGAAAGAAGTGAAAAAAAAAAAAGGGCTCCAAACTCTTAATCCTTAACTTGCTTAAACAATTCTTCTGTTCTTGAAGAGACGGCCGATTCCAACACAAGAAGACCATCTCTGTCACCCATGAACAACAAGGGTCAATTAACCCCAAAAAAACCACAAATTTAACTTCTTTCTCAAACCGAAAACCAGGAAAGTTGAGAAAAGAAATCAGGAAAACAAAAATGCCTTAAAGAGTAGAAGTGGATGCCGGAGAGTTCAGATGCAAAGTTTCAAACTTTGCACTCTTGCTATTTGTTACCTGTCACTAAGCTATGAAAGTAAAATTGCTATCACAAGCGACTAAAATAGTCCGGGAAACCCAAAAAAAGTCCAAAGCGACGCCGTTTCTTGGTTGACACGTGTCCGATTTTATCATTCGTTGAATTTTCCGTGCCCGCGAAGCTGTAGAGAGTCTGAAGTCTGAACAGTTTTCGGACCGAGAACAGTGTCTTTGTTTTGCTTTCGATTGAGAAATCAACAACTTTGCGAGGTGGGAAATTGTTTTTCTTTCGTTTTGTTTCTCGTCTCCCTCTTTTTTTTTTTTTTTCAAGAATCTTCTTGAATCTATACTGATTTTAGAGTGTAATGGTAGAGATCATAGGTCTGTTGAGAGCGATGAAAAAGTCGGCATTGCCATTGAAAAGCGTTAGTGGGAAGGAGAAGCAGATAACAGTTAGCGGCAAGGAAGGGTTGGTGAAGCTTCTAAGATGGCATTTTGGGCATTCAGATTTCAGAGGCAAGCAATTGGACGCTATTCAAGCTGTTTTATGTGGTTGGTATTTTTTCTTAATCTTCACCTCTGTCTTTGTTTGTGTTTCGTGTCAATAAATTAATTTTGGTTTTTTTTAATTGTCGGATGTGTGTTGTTAGGAAGAGATTGTTTCTGTCTGATGCCAACCGGAGGAGGAAAATCCATGTGTTATCAGATTCCCGCACTTGCTAGACCTGGACGTATCGTGCTTGTTATTTCTCCTTTAATAGGTCCTCTCTAATGATTATTTCTCCTTCCACAATTTTGAAATTTTGTTTTCTTTCCGTTTAAGTTCTTGTTCTTAAGGTTGTAATTAAGGAAATTGAGCTAACTACGTTATCTTCTTCTTCACATGGTTATCTATAATTATTTCAACAGCCTTGATGGTGAGTAACTTGCCAAGTTCCTTCCTTTAGCATTGGTTTTTTGTTTATTTCATAGGTGGCAGAATGAGACGATATTTGATTTTGTGTTTCCCTTTCTTCCTTGCCACCCCCTTTTTTGCCTGAATTGGAATTAGGAAAATCAAGTAATGGCATTGAAGGAGAAAGGAATTGCTGCTGAGTATCTTTCCTCAACCCAAGCATCGCATATCAAATCCAAGGTCAGTTACGTTAGCACTGTTTTATGTTTGGTCTGATTGACATGTTTTATTTGTGGATAAACGTATTGGTAACAACATCTGGCTGTCGTAAAATCTTTACTTTCTTGTATGTCATGTTGTCACTGAATAGTACTATTCTTTCTAAGCATTAAATCATACCGTGCACATCTTCCACAAAAAATGTAGAAAAACAGATTGCTTTTTATGAATATTTATGGCCTCTTTGGTTTATCTCACCCCTTGTTTCTAAAATAATGGAACTCATTTGTTCTTTTCAAATTAATAGATTCACGAAGACCTCGATTCTGGAAAACCATCTACAAGATTGCTGTACGTGACACCAGAACTGATTGCCACACCACAGTTTATGTCAAAGATGACAAAGATTCATGCTAGAGGGTTATTGAATCTCATTGCTATAGATGAGGTGTGAGCTATTGTTTGTATGTTGCTAGGATGGTATTATGTTGTTTGAAGGTTGTTTCAGGTTATGTCCATAATTCATTTTTTCTTTGTTTGCACATATATTTCTTAATTTCAGGCACATTGCATCTCAACATGGGGCCATGATTTCAGGTTTGGAATTGACCTTAACAATGAGACAACATGCCTTCAAATTGGCTAATGCCTCATATATTTTCCTTCTATGAAGTTATTCTCATCGAATTCACTCTTTTTACTTGTTTTCTTTAATTAGACCAACCTACTGTAATCTTTCATCTTTGAGGAATTGAATTCACTCTTTTTATTTGTTTGCTTTAATTAGACCAGCCTACCGTAATCTTTCATCTTTGAGGAATCGCATTCCTGACGTACCAATATTGGCTTTGACAGCAACTGCTGTGCCGAAGTGAGTCTAGAGATGTTTTTATTCAAGATGACTTGGTTTCTTGTCTAGACTGGCCTTGGATCCTTTAGCTCGTAGCTTTATATTAATATTTCTTTACTAAAAACACCAGAGAACTGTAGCCACTTTAGTTGCTCTTTCAATATGCAGAGTTCAGAAGGATGTCATAATGTCCTTGTGCTTGCAAGATCCTTTAGTTCTGAAATCTTCTTTCAATCGTCCAAATATTTATTACGAAGGTAAGGTGTTTATCCAAAGAAGCTTTGGCTTCTTCCATGTAAACTTCATCTGTCTATGTGTAGAATTCATCCCTTTGTGTTTGGGGATAATTGATTTACGAAAAATGTTAATGAAACTGACCATGAGATGTTCTTAGGTTTACCTTCTATGGGAAAAACCCTTTAACCAACTGAAATATGGTAGAAAAATCAACTGCAATAAAGAATTTGAAGCACCTAAAATTTCACATTTAACTTGACCTTTTATTTAATGACCTGAGACTCCCCTTTCATATTTCAAACATAGATGCATCAACTTTCACTGGTGTTTGCGCATCTGAGTGGATTTCCTGATAATGCAGTTAGGTACAAAGATCTTCTGGATGATGCTTTTGCTGATTTGTCCTCTGTTCTCAAATCTAGTAGCAGTGTCTGTGCAATTGTTTACTGCCTTGAACGAACAACCTGTGATGGCTTGTCTGCTTATCTTTCAAAGAATGGAATTTCATCTGCTGGTATCGAAGTGATCTTGAGAAAATTTTGATTGCTCGTTTGATCTGTTTTTCTCCACTACATGATTCTGCTGTATTATCTTCTTTCTTTAACCCTATATCATTTTCAGCTTACCATGCAGGGTTAAACAATAAGATGAGAAGTTCTATTCTAAGTGATTGGATTTCTTCTAAAAAACAAGTCGTTGTGGCCACTGTGGCTTTTGGGTATGATCGATTGCTTAACTTCAAACTTTGACTAAGAAAGGCCTCAAAGTTGCAGCAATTCAGATGAGGACTTCCTGTTATTAAGGACTGCTTTCTATTAGCATATTGAGCTATCATATTTAAGGCTACAAGTTAATCTCTCATTTATTTTCCACCCAAAGGAAAACTCTTCTTTTAATTTCTCTACATTCTGATCCTTCAAGTTTGTCGGTTAGCTTGTGATGATTTTCTTTCCCTTGCTTTCTTTTCTCTTGGAGGTACTTTGGTGCACCCTCATTAATCGAGATGATGACATTTTGTCAGGATGGTATATTACAAATATATCGTTTTCATGTGCACTGGAGTTTCCACAATGTAACTTCATGTCTTGTTTACTAATTCACTCATCAATTTTATGTAGGGTATAGATAGAAAGGATGTCAGAATAGTTTGCCACTTTAATATTCCAAAATCAATGGAAGCCTTTTATCAAGAGTCTGGAAGAGCTGGCCGCGATCAATTGCCATCCAAAAGTCTTTTATACTATGGAGTTGATGATCGCAAAAGAATGGTACTATCCCCTGCTCATCACTTTTATGATGCTTATATCTGCATAGAGTATTAAAAGATAATTTAACTTGATCACTTTGAAATGACTTGTCAGGAATTTATTCTAAGGAATTCTGAGAGAAAAAAGTTGCAATCCTTGAGTTCTCCAGGTCCAATGTCAGAGAAGTGTTTATCAGATTTCAGTCAGGTGTTTGTCATTCAACTTCTGTAAGGCGAATTATTTGTTGAATCATGTTAACATAGAATACCTTCAGATGGTTGAGTACTGTGAGGGTTCTGGTTGCCGGAGGAAAATGATACTTGAGAGTTTTGGGGAAGAGGTAATCGGATTGATTGTAATTTTTTTATCTCTACTATTCTACTGTCTTTTTTCTACAAAGAAGAGGTAATTGAATTCATTGTAATTTTTTTATTTATACTATTCTAGTGTCTTTTTTGTACAAAGAAGCAATAATCAGATTCATTGTAATTTTTTTAATCTCTACTATTCTACTGTCTATTTTCTATAAACATTCAATCTGGCTTCTTCACATTGCCCAAATCAGGTATCCGCATCTCTATGCAATAGATCATGTGATGCATGCAAAAATCCTAATCTAATTGTCAAGCGTCTGGAGGAGCTCAAAGCAACTTATGCTGTCCATCAGAGATGTAATCTTTCACAAGTATTAATAAACAGGTCTCTTCTGATTATTCTAATTAGACATTCTCACACATCATTCTAGCTTCAGTGTACATGAGTCCAGCCGATTGTTGCCTATGCATTTTGAAATTTTCTTGTTTCTTATTCAGTTTAAATATTGTTTACCATCTCTTCCTTGCTGCTGGTGCCCAGAGCGAAACCTGTGCTCTTCTAATTTCATATTTCTGTGTTGGTTTTGCTCCAACTTGGTTCAGCCTTTGAGTTCTATGTTCCATGATATGTTCTATATGCTGATCCGTTTGTGCTTGTATTCAGCTCCAAGGATATGACTGATAGAGAGCAGTCCTCAGAGTTCTGGAATCGAGATGATGAAGCCAGTTGTTCTGAGGAAGATATTTCTGAAACTGATGGTGAATCATTTTACAATTTGCATCATTTATGGAACTCACCGTCTGCTAGGCTTTGACCTGGAAGATGGGGTTCCAGGCTTGGATAATTTCTTGTTTGTTGTTCTCTTTTGTTGAGTCTTCCATTTGGCAGAGGATGAAGAAGGTGTCACAAACCTATCCAGATCAAGGTTATCAAAAAAATTGGGAATCACTGCAAAGATTGAGTTATTGGAGCATGCAGAAAAAAGTTACTATCATAAACAAAATGCTGATAAACAGGTCCATCTCGAAGTCTTATATTTTCCTTTTCCCACCACTTTATTTTGCTATAGATTAAAAAAAGTCTCTTATTCATGATTTAATCTTGTAAGCAGAGATTTATAGACATCTCAAGTGAAAGGCTGGCAATTATCATTAACATATCATCCAATTATTTTGAGTTCAGTCTACAAAAATGATCCTAGTTATTGGAACAGTTAGCTAATTTAAAATGTTATCCTCCATCTAATGCTTAGCTTTTACCTGTTGACAGGACAAGAAACTGGATAAGAATGCCATCTCTCAAACCTTGAGGGAAGGAAGCAAACAAAGATTACTAAATGCTCTAAAGCAGGCTCAGCAACGACTTGGTAACTTGAGGTGCGTTTATCACTCCCGATTCACTCTATTTGTACTGTGATTGTATGCAAGGCAAAATTTCAGAGGTCGACTCTTTAAGATTGAAATCCTTGAGCTCTGTCTTGTATAATAAACAAGCCTACTCGCTGAGAGTGTAAAATTTCTCTGAACCCTTTTTGAAAATGTGAAAAGATAATTCGGGTGGAGTTAAACTTGCTTAAATTCCCTGTTGCAGTGTGGACTTTGAGACATCAGCCTCCCTTCTTGAAAATGAGTGCTACAAGAAGTATGGGAAGAGCGGCAAAACATTTTACATTTCTCAATTGGCAAGTACAGTGCGGTGGCTATCAACGACAAATTCCACCGAGCTAAGAGCCCGGCTTGCCATTGACACCCCTTCCCCTACCGGGAATGTTGTGTCCAAAGAGGAACCTGCTGAGACATCCCTGGAGCAGAGGTCACCTAAAACCTCAAATACTGACATCTCTTGCGGCATTTCATCAGGAAGGTCTATCAGAACTTCACCGTCAAAAAGTGCTTCTCAGAGCTCGAAGCTGCCATCAATTCCATCTTTTTCAGAGTTTGTGAACAGCTGCAAAAGAAAGGGCCAACAGCTGAATGCACCACAAAACCAATCACCTAGGAGTCTGGAGAAGAGCGTTAGGCTGCAATAACTAAAATTTGTAGTCTTCTTTCTTCTCTCCCTCCACTTTAACAAAGATAAACTATTAACATTAGATTTAGTTCAAGGTGCCAAGACATCTAAAATAACGCTTGTGCTGTGTGTGATCAATTCTAACTTGTTTGTTCTTTTGTGTGTAATCAATCTTGCCTCTCTGCCGTCCATGGAGGGACATGCATATTCTAAACTAGTTAATTTCATGGAAGAAACGAGAGATTCTAAACATTAATGCTAAATCTTTTAAACATGCGGACAAGTAGCAGCTAATCTACAACAAAGATGCAAAATTCAATATGAAAAAGCTAAAATTCGAAATGCAATATTAAACATGATTTTTTAGAAAGTGTTATTTTTTAATCTTTGCACTAGAATTTATCTTCGTAAAATGATCAACTTAAAATTTAACGTTCACATTAAATTTAAATTAGTTGAAAAATAATTTTAACATTAAAAATATTTAATTTAAACTTTAATTTGGTAGAAATCACTTTGTTAGAATTTTGTCAATTTTATTAAACTTGATACTTTTTTATTATTTATTTGTAGATCTTCATACCAAAACTTATCCATAAAATAGAATCTATTTTAAACAAATTTGCAGACCCATTTTTATTTTCACATATATCTATCCCATCTAATCATTCCACAAACTCAGAGTTTTAAATACCTCGGGTTTATCATCCAGAGTGATAGTAATATCGATGAGGATATAGTTCACCGCATCAAATCTGGGTGGAGCAAATGGCAAAGCACCTCCGGGGTTTTATGTGATAAAATGATTTCTTTAAAGCTTAAAGGTAAGTTTTACATAATGGTGATTAGGCCTACCATGTTATATGGGGCAGAATAATGGCCTGTCAAATGTCGACATACAAGACAATTATTGGTAGCAGAGATGCATATGCTCCGATGGATATGTGACCTTACATGATGAGATAAGGTATGTAATTGGGTTGTGAGGGACAGACTTCAGGTGGCCAGTATTGCCGACAAGTTACATGAGACCAGGCTTAGGTGGTTTGGGCATGTATGCAGAAAACCTCTGATGCACCGGTCAGAAGATGTGAACATATTATCCTTAGTGGATATATGAGGAGACGAGGCAAACCATACAAGAACTGGAGGGAAGTGGTTAAGGAAGATATGACAAAATTAGTCCTCACTACGGAAGCGGCCAGAGGTAGAAAATTCTGGTGGAATAGGATAAAGGTGAGAGAAATCCTTTGAGGTTCATCGAGACAATCGAGAAAGTTTACCAGGAGTTACTTCTGGTACCACTCGAACAGTGTTTCAACAGCGTAATTAGTTGTATATGTCTTCTATAGTTACGTGTGATAGTCCAGTCATTCTGTCATATTTCTAGTCTTTTACACTCAGGTGTAGGGGAACGGCCCAGAATGGATGTCGATACCCTTAATATTTCCATACTCTCACGGTTTCCACACACGTAATCCTAGTCCTACAGGAGTATAGCAGTGACGTGTCTATCCTTGCCTACCAGGTATTTTTATAGAATTGGGTTCCATATCAGGTATATCTTTCTCATTATCTATTTATTTCCATCTATTTCATTATTATCTCATTTGCATATAGGTCTATCGGAAACAGTCTCTCTATTATGTAGGGGTAAGACTGCGTACTATCAGACCTCGCTTTATTGCGAGATTCCAAACTGGACGATGATGATATATCTATCCCATATCCTGCAAATTTCCCAACAATAATCTTCAATATCACATTGTTACAAAATTTCTATTCCCATAATTTATACATCTCCATCGATATTCTCATCTCAAATTCTCGTGTACCTTTGATCATCGTACAACCTACCTCAAGAGTTCTGAGATGATTGGCAAATACTCTATTATCAGTGATGAAAGTGAAACATTACTTGACAAATTCCCAGTTGCTTATAACTAAGGGGATGCTTGGTTAAGGGATATGAGAATAAATCAATAGGAATGAAATAAATGATAAAGGTTAGTTGGTTATTATGATTGATTGAATAGTTTTTTTATACCCAAGTTTTAACTAATGGTCCATACCCTCCATGTATGGAAGGAATAAGTTTGATTTCTACCAACAATAATATTTTAATTTTTAATTAAATATAATTTATTAAAATTTAATTAATTAAAATATAAATATAATTAATTAAAATTAAGATAAAATATAATTAATTAATTAATTAAAATAATTAATCAAGATAAAATCTAATTAATTAAAATATTGCAATTAATTAATTAATTACAATATAATTAATTAAAATATAATTATTATTTAATTACATTAAATTATATTTAATTAAAATATAACTATTCATTAATTAAAATATTATTATTCATTAATTAAAATATTGAAATTAATTAATCAATTACAATATAATTAATTAAATTATTATGATTACTTAATTAATTGCATTATATTTAATTAAAATATAACTAATTATAATATAACTATTCATTAATTAAAATATTAATTATTTGCAATATAGTTAATTAAAATATTATTATTATTTAATTACATTACATTATATTTAATTAAAATATTATTATTAACTAAAATATAACTATTAACTAATTAAAATATTATTATTCATTAATTAAAATATTTTAATTCATTAATTAAAATATTTTAATTAATTAATTAATTACTATATAATTAATTAAAATATTATAATTAATTAATTACAATATAATTAATTAAAATATTATTATTTATTTAATTACATTATATTTAATCAAAAATATAATGCGGCCATGACTGCATACATCTTACCTTCTCCATACCCTGCTTAGGTGAGAATTTGGGTATGTTTGGTTTGGTTTGGTTTATATTTAATCAAAAATATTATTATTAATTAAAATATTACTATTCATTAATTAATTGCAATATAATTAATTAAAATATAATTCATTCATTAATTAAAATATAATTTATTTTATAATTAATTAATTACAATATTTTTTACAAACCAACCGCTATCAATGGTAATGATAATCACTCCTTTATCTTAACCAACTATCATAATTATAATGATTATATCCATTCTCATTCCTTCTTATATTCATTCTCATTCTCATTCTCATTTTCGTTACTTTTTATAAACCAAGCAACTCCTAAAGGTCAATGCAAAACCCAATTGGTAGTGAAGAATGAAAATGGGTCTGCGAATTTGTTTGGAAAATAAGGATTCTGGCTAATACTACTTAAAAAATGGGGACTCGTAAACCAATGATGAAAATGTTAAATTGTATAAAATTAATGAATCTTTCTCGAGCTTCTGATAAATTAAAGTTGAAATAAAATATTGAAAATTTTTAAACGCTTCAATACATTTAAAATTTTAGCATACATACTTTTTTGTTCTTATGAAAGAAATGGTAGATCTTATAGAACAAATATATGTGGGGACGGTTGGTTCACATGAAAGAACAATATAAATAGGAATAAATATAGTAAGGAATGAGAATGAACATTAACATTATAATTACGATAGTTAGTTAAGAGGAAGAAATAATTACCATTACCATTAATACAGGCTGGTTTGTAAGAAATATTAAGAAATAAAATTTTATTTTAATTAATCATAAGGTAATTAATTAATTATAATATTTAAATTAATTATATTGTAATTATTAATTAATTAATTACAATATTTTAATTGATGAATAATTATATTTTAGTTAGTTATACTTTAATTAATTAATTACAATATTTTAATTAATGAATAATAATATTTTAATTATTTATATTTTAATTAATTAATTGTATTTTAATTAATTAGCATGTAATTAATTATTTATATTGTAATTAATTATATTTTAATTAATTAATTACAATATTTTAATTAATGAATGAATTATATTGTAATTAATTATAATGTAATTAATTAATTAATTATAATATTGAAGCATTTAAAGTTGGAAGTTTGTCACACTTTTCTTAAAAGTAAGTCTTTTAAGGCCTGAAATTACAACAATGTTATGCATTCCTTTATTAGGGTATTTTTATAAGCATTTGGTTAAAATCATATACATAAGCTTAGCAATCAACCTCATTTCAAATATTTTGAAACCTTTCATTAATAATCTAGTGCATGAAGTATGAATAGATGAATTTACAAACCGACCAAAGTAAGAAAAACTAGCTTTTAGATAACAATGGGAGTAAGGTAAGAAGTAGTGATGAAATTGTAACTAGGCTTGTTAAGTGATGTAAATGCACTTTTGTTTAGACTTTTATTTAAATATACTTTTGTTCATGTTTCTATGTAAATGTATTTTTGCTCAAGCTTTTATATAAATGTAGTTTTAGCATGTTTTCATTATTAATGAAGAAGCCATTTTTTATCAAACCTAATGTCATTTTTTAACTATTATTTTTTTAACCTCTAGACCAATCATAAGGTAATAATATAGGAAAATTGTTTATATTGCTCAAATAGTTTTAGGACTTATTGTACTAAGTTTCATAAGATTTTCTCAAAATTTTGCAAAATTGATGTTCTAGTAGGATAGCCAATTGGATGCTTCATTATGGCTTATACGTCCTTTATCCAAATTTATCATTTTATGTCACTTTAAGCTTAATAATTTGTTATATTTTATATATATTTTGATGTTTTGGTAACCTTTAAGTTTGTTGTTTTGATAGATTCTAAGATTGATATTTTGCAATACTTTTGAGGCTGGAATTTCGATAATCTTTGGATTTGTTATTTTTATGAACATTGAATATGATATTTTATAATACTTTAGAGTTTGAAATTTGGTAGGCTTTAGATTTTTTATTTTATGAGGCTTTGAACTTGTCATTTTGGAAAGCATTTAGCATGTCATTTTACTATAATTACGAGTTTGTTAATTTAATTCTAACATTTTATAAGGCATTTAACTTGTCAATTTGACAGAAAATTTTCTAAACTTACGGTCTGATTATGATGTCTTGCAAAACACTTAGCCTATCATTTTGATTTATAATTTGCGAGACTTTTGGGACTATCATATTGATTGTAACATTTTTAAGTTGTCTTTTTGACTAACATTTTCGAAGGCATTTAACCTATTATTTTGGCATTTATGTTGAGAAAAAAAGACCTCAAATGAAGAAGTATGATATGTTAATAGAATGAATTAATACTTGTTTAACAAAACTAAGGCATGGGGTGTTGGTTATTCCAAGCCATTGGTAATTTGTATCATAGTCTTTTCAGCTTGTATATCCTAGGTATGATGGTATCTTTCATGCAATATGAGCTCGTCCAATTCGAAGTAAGCTTTGCTTTATCTTTAGGCATGTCAGTTACATCGTTCCTCCTTAGGATTAGGTGACCTTTCTCAATAATACGTGGTCTGACTTCTATGATTAAAATCTCAATTTATTATTTATGGGCATAATTCTTTAAATCTACATCTTATATTCTTTCATCTATTAGGTGATGTGACATTTTAGTTATGAATCATTATCATTAAGTCTCAGTTTTTCAATATGAGGTGTAAGATTTTAAACTTAATAAGAAATATAGCTTTCATGCCATATACTAAACTGAAATGGGTCACTTTGTACTAGTCCTGTGAGTTGTTTAATAGCTCTAAATGATACGTTATAATTTATTAACGCCTTCTAATATAACTCAAATAACTTTTGTATACTACCTTTAATTCCAAAGCTTATAGTGTAATCTTATTAATGACTTTAGTAAGGCCATTAGCTTGTGAATGAATGATAGATGTAAAATTTTGTTTGATGTCCTAAGATTCATAAATTTATTTTGACTCTAATAGATAAACTGTGGACTTTATTAACTATTAATCTTTTCTATATGCTTATAAAAACTTTCATATCTCTTCTCCTCTTCTATATGGGATTGTAATACATACCTCCCATACGGGATGTTTTTTTTCTTCATAAATGGGAATTTATTTGACTTATATGAGATATCTTTAAGTTTAATTCCTTTAGCTCTGGATTTAGACAGATGATCTATTAAGTTGTTATACTCTCTAGGGATATGTTCCACTTAGACCTGCATTTATTCGGTTAGGGCTTAGCAGGTGAAGTAATTGCATATGAATTTTTTTCCTTGGTTGCAAAAGAAATATTCAACTAATTGACAACAAGTAACAAATCTAGCTTAGCCTTTATCACTCTTATCTAAAAGTGCATGGTTATTTTTATGCTCGATATTAGCGCTTTAGATTCCATTTTGTTGTTTGTATCCTTAAATTCATGTTTATAATATTTGATGTTGAATTTGTATAGACGAGATCTGTCTCCCTTTTTTCTTGGATGGTCCATTAATGTACTAAGTCCAAGCAAGTGAAGATTTTATAGTAAGCTTGTTTACATTTGAGCTACTAATAGGAATCGTGAATTCAAGAATAAAGTTTGTTAATAGTTGATATTTTTCCAACGTCCATAAGAAGAATATGATATTAAATTCATTAAGCCCCATAGAGGATTTCTTTATTTGCTTTAAATTTTTTGGTTCATGTAAGAGGTACCATAATGGTAGATCAGTGATAACAATAATATTATTTACTTGAACATAAAGACTCAATTTCCTCACAGATGTGATGACAGACAACATTTCTTTAAGGTAGTGTATTTACTGAACTAAGGGAGGTTATAATTTACGTTTTGATGATAACAAATTATAAGTACTAATTATAAGTTTGCTTTTTATTAAAGCAATATGAAAATAATGGTGGTCATAGACAAATTAAGATACATCTTATGAAGGCATTAGAGAAAATTTAGAGTCAAACTCACTCAATTGAAGAAAATATAAGACTAAAGAAGAAAAAGGCACACCAAGGTTATAAATAAATATATAATGTTCATTGGACTTCCTACTTGGATACCTTGATACTTTATGGGCTTTTCATGTATAGTAACATCGTTTTTTTTTTAACTCATTGCATAGGTCTTTTCAATCATAAAGAGGAATTAAAATTTTGATTTAAAAATAAACCTTAAAATATTCTTTAAGGAATGTTTTGAAAGTGTTTAAGTTAAATTTGCATCAAGAAGATTAAATTTGAACATTTGAAGATGTTTGAATCATGATTTTGGTTGTATTGGTTAACTAATCAAAGTTATTGGTCGACCAATGTAGGTTAAAGTTGTTAAAAATGTATATCAAGACTACATAGTAATATTACTTGACACATTAGTTAACCAATATGTTGTTATAGTCGACCAATGTCCTACCAAGATGTACATTGGTTAAACAATATACAGTAGTGGTCAATCAATATTTCAACAACTAGAAAATATATACATTCAACATATATTGGCCAACTAATGTGCAATAATGATTGACTAATGCATAATAACTAGTGATTGGCAATAGCTAATGCTTGGTTCCCATATCTAGTTTGAGTTCTAAAGCCTATAAATATGTGATTTTTAATTAGTTTTGATAAAAAAAACATTTATGTGTTTTATAAACACATTTCGAAGATTTAGTCAAAGATTTTTTGAGCATTGATTGTTTCATTTTGAAGCGAACAAGGCTTCAAGTTATCAAAGTGATCAAGTAATGTCTTTGGAATTGTAAATTCATTTGTGAGTGGGGTTAGTCTTCAAATTGGAGAAATATTGTAAGTAGAGTTATTCATTACTTATTTAAAAAATAAGGCTATTGTAGAAGTTGCTCTTTAAGCTATTAAAAGAAGAGACTTAGTAGAATTCTAAAATGTATCTTGGAGAGTGGATGTAGGACAGAGATATTTGGTGAACCACTATAAATTACTCTGCATGTCTTCTTTCCTATAGTTTTAAATTATTATTTAATTGTGTGATTGATTTATGTTGAGATATATTTTTATTTCATCATATATTAATCCTTATTCAATTACATTCAATATATAAAAAATAATTTCTTAAATTCACCAACATCTGATTCACCTGCCTGTTAGCTGCTATTGGGGACTAACAATAATGGTTTCTACTTTCCATCTTCAAGTATTAAAAATACATTTAACACCTTTGAGGGAACCAAAATATCTAAGTACATATCCTTGTCACTTTAAGAGATGGTGAACATAGATAGGCTCTACAAATAGTTCTTTAGGTCTTTAAAAGCTCGTTAGCATTCGATGCTTCATTTGAACCTTTTGTATTGTTTGAATTTTTTGACAAGAGAGAGGTACATCTTAACAAACCTTGATAAGAAACAACAAAAACTTGTTTACTTATGAGTTTCTATATTTTTTTAAAGGTCTATGGTAGTTTTATATTGATTACCACTCAATTCTTTTTAGGTTTAGCTTCAATATCCCTCTAACTTTCCACTAATCCTAATAAATTCCCACTAAAAGTACCGAACATGCACTTTTTATGATTCATTTCATGCCATACTTCTTCAATGTTGAGTTTAGGCAACATATAATTAACCATAATAAGTTGCCTTTACATTATTGAGTTTAGATGGCATCATCATCTTATAACTATATGTTCGATTAAGGGTTGAGAATTTAAAGAGTATAAAGAGTGTAGTAAATAGAAAGAGGAAATGAAGAGAATAGTTTAGAAGGGGAGGTAGTGCTCCTATGTCAAAGAGGAGTGCCAGGAGTTTCCCTATACAGTCTGAGGTTAGGAGCAATAGTGCAAGTAGGCCTAAACGGACGAGAACTACTTCTCATCAAGCCTCAATTGTTGGAGGCAGTAGAAGGGGAGAGGGGGAAAAGCCATCCATTCCCAAATGTTTCCATTGTGGCAAATTCCATAAAGAAGAGTGCTATAGTTTGACCGGAGCTTATTTTAACTATGGAGAAAAATGGCACATAGCTAGAGGGTGCCCGCAGTATGCAAGATGGGAGAAAACTCAAATGCAAACTCCAGAAAGGGTTAAGATTGTAGGAGTCGAGTCTACAACAGAAGTAGGTAGTTTAACTACAACCAAGAAATTAAATCTTCCAGGTCAACTGAGGGGTCAAGCACCAGCTAGGGTATTTGCAATGACAAGAGAGAAAGCAGAAGCAACTCTAGAGGTTGTGACTGGTATGGTTAAATTGTTTAATGATGATATTATTATTTTAATTGATCTGGGGTCTACCTACTCATTTATTTTGTCAAGTATGATTGTGTACAGTAGAAATTTAAGTCTATTAGATAGTCCTTTGATGGTTAGTACCCCAATTGGTTAGTATGTCATTGTTAGTCATGTTTATCGAGAGTGTGAAATATACATTGGTGGAGAAAAATTAGTGGTGGATTTAATGTCATTGAAGATGGAGAGGTTAGATGTGATTTTTGGGCATAGATACTTTAGAAAAATATAATGCCAATTTGAATTGCAAACAAAAGATAGTAGAGTTTGAGTTGGTCAAAGGTGAAAAGGTGGCCTTTGTGGGAGGTAGGAAAGCAAGCCCACCTAGAATTATTTCAGCTCTAACAGCAGAGAAAATGATATGAAACATTATTGGCATATATGGTAGACACGAAGGTAGATAGAGGAACATTAGAAGATATTTTTGTGGTCATGGAATTTTTAGATGGCTTTCCAGATGAATTACCAAGATTACCACCACTTAGAGAGATTGAGTTTATCACAGAGCTTCTTCCTAGCACTACACCTGTATCAATTCTACCTTATAGAATGACTCCGACAGAATTGAAGAAGCTTAAAGAGCAGTTAGAAGAGTTGTTGGAGAAAGGTTATATTAGACCTAGCTCTTCACTTTAGGAAGCTCCAGTTCTTTTTATGAAGAAGAAAGATGGATCTTTGAGGATGTGTGTGGACTACAGGAAGCTCAATCATGTCACCATCAAGAATAGATATCCTCTTCCGCACATAAATGATTTGTTTGATCAATTGTAAGGGAAAAAAGTCTTCCCTAAGATAGACTCAAGATCTGGTTACTACCAATTGAGAATAAAGGAGTTTGATATGTCAAAGATTGCTTTCAAAACACGATATAGGCATTTTGAGTTTTTAGTTATCCCCTTTGGATTAATTAATGCCCTTTGAGCCTTCATAGACTTAATGAATAGAGTCTTCAAGCCTTTTTTTGACCAATTTATCATAGTCTTTATTGATGATATATTGGTTTATTCCATGAGTGACAAGGAGCGTGAAGAGCATTTAAGGATTGCCTTGGAGATATTGAGGAAGAAGAGTTGTATGTCAAATTCAATAAATGTGAATTTTGGCTAAAGAAAGTAGTGTTTTTTAGGCATATAATTTCAAAAAAAGGAGAACATATGGATCTAAGGAAAATAGAAGTTATAGTTAAATGGGAAGCACCCAAGAATGTAGCAGAAGTGAGAAGTTTCTTGGGTTAGCTGGTTATTATAGAAGATTTGTAGAAGGTTTTTCCATGTAGCAGCCCCACTCACCAAATTGACACGGAACAGTCAGAATCTTATGAGGATAGAAGAATGTTAGAAGAGCTTTGAGGAATTGAAGAATAGTCTCACATCTGCACCAATTCTGACCTTGCCTTCTGGTAGTGATCAATATATGGTATATAGTGATTCCTAAAGGAAGGGATTGGGGTGTGTGTTGATGTAAGGAGATAAAGTGATTACCTATGCTTCCAATCAACTAAAACCCTATGAGATGAATTATCCCACAAATGAATTGGAGCTGGCCTCCATAATTTTTGCGATGAAAATATGGAAATATTACTTATATGGAGTCACCACCAAGGTATTTACAAACTAAAAAAGTCTTAAATATTTGATGAGCCAAAAAGAGTTAAATTTGAGGCAAAGAAGGTGTTTAGAACTACTGAAGGAATATGACTTTACGATAGAGTACCAACTAGGGAAAGCTAATGTAGTAGAGGATGCACTGGGTACAAAATCAATTATGGCATAAGTGAAGATAGTATACCTTTCTTTGTTGAAGGAATTAGCCAAATTTAAGATGATGTTGAGACAAGTCGAATTTGGTTGTATATTGGCTAATTTTAGAATAAGGCCAGTATTGAATGAGAAGATTAAGGAATTGCAAAAGCAAGATGAGTACTTGAATAAGCTCAGAGAAGAAATTAAAAATGGTTAGCCCTTTGAAATAGAGATAAGAGAAGATAGATTGATGGTGGTAGGCAACAGATTATGTATTCCAGACATGCAAGAGTTGAAGCATGAAATTCTTAACGAGGCACATAAGGCTCTATATGTAATGCACCTGGGGAGTACAAGAATGTATAGAGATTTAAAAGAACACTTCTGGTGGAGAGGAATGAGGAATGATGTTGCAGAATATGCTAAAAAAATGCTTGGTATGCCAACCTACTGATAAGCTTAGGCCTTTTTCTATTCCTAAATGGAAGTGGAAGAAGATTACAATGGATTTCTTGATGAGATTACCAAGGACTAACAAGAAACATGATGCAATATGCGTGATTGTCGATAGGCTAACCAAGTCAGCACATTTTCTGCCAATTAAACAAACTGATTCTTTAAATGCCTTTGCTAAGAAATAAATGGATGAAATAATCAGACATCATAAGATTCTGAGTTTTATTGTCTCAGATAGAGATCCTAGATTCACCTCTAGATTTTGAGAAAGTTTACAAAAGGCTTTGAGAACCAAGTTGCATTTTAGCACGGCTTTCCATCCACAAACTGATGGCCAATCGGAGAGGACAATAAGGACATTGGAGAATGTTAAGAGCTTGTGTTATGGACTTTAAAGGCTTATAGGATGATCATCTACCTTTAATTGAGTTTGCTTACAATAATTCTTACCACTCAGGAATTCAAATGGCACCTTATGAAGCTTTATATGATAGGAGGTGTAGAACTCTTATTTGTTGGGATGGGGAAGGTGAAAGGAGATTTCAAGGACTTGAGTTGGTACAAGCTATAATCGACAAGATTAATTTGGTGAAGCAAAGACTCAAGGTAGCTCAAGATGGGATGAAGAGCTATACTGACACACATAGAAAGTAGATGGAATATGAAGTTAGAGACAAAGTATTTCTTATAGCCTCTCCATAGAAAAAAAATCTTAAGATTTGGTAAAAAGGGTAAGCTTATATAAGCCCTTATGAGATTTTTAAGATGATTGGGCCCTAGCCTATAAGTTATCCCTACCACCAGAGTTATACAAGATTCACAATGTCTTCTATGTATCAATCTTAAGGATATTAGATCAGATCCTTCACACATAGTCCAACCTTTAGAGGTTCAATTAAGGGAGGATTTGACTTATGAAAAACAACTAGTAGAGATTGTAGATTCAAAGGAAAAGGTCTTGAGAAACAAGATTGTGAAGCTAGATAAAGTCTTATCGAAGAACCATGCAAGAGAAGAAGCAACATGGGAACCTTTGGAAGCTATAAAGGAGAAGTATCCACACCTAATTGTGGACTCAGGTCAGAATTTCGAGGACGAAATGTTTTAAGGGGAGGAGAAATGTTGGACCCCAAACTTTTTCTTAGATATTAGAATTTGTTAAATTAGAATATATTGGAGTTTAGTGATGAATATATTTATTTACATGTATTTGCATGTATTAAATAGAAATGTTAGAATTAATTTAGAGTGCAATAGGCATAAGAGAATAAGAGGAGTAAGTAGGCATTAAATTAAATATGGAAGGGTAAGCTTGAAAGGACTAAATGTTGTCTTAAATAACTAAGAAAAGAAATGAGAAAGATGAAGAGAGATATGTTGGAGAAGTAAGGAAGAAAGAAAGAAAAACATAGAAGGAACTAGAAGAATAGAAGGAGAAAAAGAACCAGAAAAAAAAAGAAGAAGGAAAGAAAGAAAGAGGAGAAAGAAGAAGAAGGAAAGGGATTCGGCTGAGTTTTAGGTAACCTTCATATTTTATTCTTGCTTTAGTAGAAGAAGGAACTAGAGAAAATGAGTTTCATAGGGTGGAAATGAAGGAAGAAAGGAGAGGACCAAGAAACCTATTTTTGATTTTCATGGATTTTCAAATAGATCTTAGTTATTCTAGCTTAGATAAACCATGAGTATATTAAGTCTAAGCTCATTTTTCTTTTGGATAATAAAATTTTATGAATTTTCTATTTGTATTTTAGTTTGAATGAAAGTTTGGTTGTTGAAGGAAATCAAGAAAATCCAAGGTAAGAGCAAGAGGAAAGGCAAACTTAAGTTTGGACTTACAATCAATTAGGTGGTAATGTGTTTATAGTTATTGTGAGATGGGCTGATTTCTTGCTTGCTTGTATGATAAATTGTTTGACTTTGAATTGTTGTGATTGTTGGAAAATGCATTATGATTTATTATCATGCTATGCCTTAAATGTTTATTTTATGACATTTTTGTATTAATGAAAAGAGGAAAAGCACAAGATGCATAAAAGTATGAACATGTTATAAAATGAGTTGAGCATCGAAATTCGCTTACGTTTGGGTAAGAGAGATACTATTTCGTTCATCACATATACGTCGACTTAAAGCCTTCTTCCAGCTGCCTGCTTGTAGCATATAAGCTCCTAAGAAATGGACTTATTTAATTCATGGTGTAAACTTTGATTTCTCCATTTCTACCTTTAGGATTCTCTCAAGCCATTATGTTTGTGCATTTCATTTTGATTTGTTGAGCATGATATAAATTGAGTGTTATGTATTGATGGATGAAAATACATGATATGATTTATGTGATAACATTTTTAACTATGAGTTCTTTGAGCTAGAATTGTGGATAATTTAATTACTAGATTAAAATGATAAATATATATATATGCTTGATTATGTGTAGCTTGTTACTAATGGCTATAAACGTATTAACCACTGAGCTTTGCAGCTCACCCTATTATTTTCCACTCCTCATGTGCAGAATGAGCAGATAATTGATCCTTGCAAGCTTTAACAAACTTCAAGATATCTATTTTTTGTAGCTAAGTTTGATTACTTTCGATAGCTTTATAAGCATATTAAGAATGAGCATTCAATATGTTTTGTATTATGCCACTGACGTAGCCTTTGATATGTAATTAAAGCTATGTACAAACTCTGTTTTGATTAAGCAATGAATGCAAGAGTTGAAGAATTTCCCTTTTGCACATGTTCAAAATTATCTTTTATCTTGGGTTGTTAATTGTAGTAGGAAATGGAATTGCTATTTTGTTAGATGGCCTTTGATAGATTTAAAATAAATTATTGGGGTTATATATGTACATTTAGTGTTTGTTAGATCTGGGTCTTTTGGAATATGTAGAAGCTCATAATAGGCAAAAGACAAAATGGGGGAAACAACTACAGCGTCCCTGACAAAAATTGTTTCCTGTTTTCAACGATTAAACTATATTGATGTAGGTCGAAACAGAAAAAGTTGTCTTCATAGAAGTCGTACCTATCCTCTTAGCTTTCCAACGATATAAAGTATGAAATTTTTGGACATCAGAATTGAGAGATATGATTTTTACAAATTTGAGTACACATTAGGACTAGCACGATCGTGCACTGACCCTTTAATCATGGGAGTACACGATCGTGCACTAGCAATTCCATTTCCAGCCATAATTAACAACCCAACACAAAAGTTATTTTTGAATATGTGCAAAAGGGAAATTCTTTACTCTTGTATTCATTGCTTAATCAAAACAGAGTTTGCACATAACTTTAATTACATATCAAAGGCCACATCAATGGCATAATACAAAACATATATGAATGTTCATGTTTGATATGCTTATCAAGCTACTAAAAGTAATCGAACTAACTTAGCAATAAAAAATAGATATCTTGGAGTTTGCCAAAACTTATAAGGATCAATTATCTGCTCGTTCTGCACCTAAGGAGTGGAAAATAATACGGTGAGTTGCAAAGCTCAGTGGCTAATACGCTTATATATATATATTCCTCCTTATAGCCACTACCTTGGAGTTTGTTTTATCCCATATAGACTTTTCTTCAACTTATAGACCATATTATTTTTGTTTTTAGCTTTAAGATTTTGTAATTGCTCCATATATATATCCCCTTTTCCAAATCTCCAAGCAAAAAAGCAGTTTTAACATCCAACAACTCAAGTTTAAGATCCAAGTAGACAATCAAACCCAAAACTATTTGAATTGAGGTCATCTTAACTACTAATGAAAAGATTTCATCAAAACCAATGCCCTTCTTTTAACTAAAACCTTTCACTATTAGCCTTGCCTTATACCTCACCAACTTGTCACCATCTTTTTATCTTAAGCACCAATTTATTCTTCAGTGCCTTTTTGCCTTTTAGAAGCTTTACAAGCTCATATGTATCATTCTTCTACAAAGATTTCATCTCTTCCTTCATAACTCCAAGCTAGGGATCTTTGTTTTCACAGGAGGTTACCTCTTGCACATTATTAGACTTACCCTTAGTTGTAACTAATAGATATTTTAAACTTGAATATTTGGTAGAAAGCCTTTTCTCCCTTGTCAATCTTCAAAGCTATATTTCATTAGTTATTGGATCTGGTTGGCCCCTTGCTCATTATCCTCAATAACTTCATCTTCAACATTGTTTGGATGTGATTTATATAGCTTATCATTACTAGGTTATACCTAACTACCATTGAAATGTGGTCACCCATTTCATCTCTCACCTACAGATTGCTCAATAGTGGTAAAAATTGGAGAATAATTAACATACTATAGGATGAGCTATTGTGTGTAACTTTATCTTCACTCAAAAGATTTGAACCTCTCTTGTGCTCCTAGGATATCACATCCTTGCTCCTGAAAACTTTTTATTTCTTTAGGTCATAGAGTCTGAAGCCAAACTGTTTATTACCATAGCTTATAAGGTAGCAAGGTATTGCCTTTAATTTAAGATTTTGTCTCTAATCTTTGGGTAATTGTCTAAATACCTTGCTACTAAAAACTCTCAAATGATGATATTTAAGATCTCTACCTATCCATGCTTTCTTCAGAATCTCAAAACTTTACAAAACTGAGGGAGCTCAATTGATTAAATAGATTGCAATTCAGACTATTTGAACCTAAAATGTCTTTAACAGCTTGGATATTTTGAGCATACGACGAACTTTCTTGACAATTATTCTATTCATCCTTTTAGTAGCACCATTATGTTGTGGAGTACCAAGTTCAATCTTTTCACTTCTAATTTCATGTCATGTATAGTATTCTTCAAACACCTTAGAAGTACACTCTCCTTCATTATCTATTCATAAGCACTTTTAACTTCCCTTTCTACCATGACATGAACTTTTAAAAAGTTTCAAATACTTAACTCTTTTTTTTTTCATCAAATGCACCTAAGTCAACCTAAAAGCATCATCAATAAATGTAACAAAGTGTTTGTTATTTTCTAGTGACCCCTCCTTTTGGGTCATAGACATCTAAATGCACTGGCTCCAATCTCTTTGTCTTCTTTTTAGAGCTTCTCTTAAAAGAGACTTTATATTGCTTTTTAGCTAAACAATGATCACAAGGTTTAAGCAATAGCATATTCTTAATTAGGATAAGGGATTTTCCAGCCAATAAATTTAATCCTTTCTCACTCATATGCCACAATCATTGAAGTCACAAATTCGGAAAAATTTCCTCTTCAACCATGTATACTTCTCCACCACCACACACCTTTAAATGTGTCTCGTATTAATTTGCAACATAACTGTTCCCAAGCAATAACCATTGCTCCCTTGAGCAGTTTCCACTTCTTATCCCTAAAAGTGTGTTAGAATCCTTCTTGATTTAACATATTAGCTGATAACAGATTTAATTTTAAATTATGTATCGTAAATCTCTCAAGATTAGTAAACATCTAATGTTTGTTTGAACTCAGATTTCACTCATGTCAATAATCTTGACAAAACTTTGATTACCCCTCTTTATGCTCTTAAAGTCTATACTCTTATAGTTTGAGAAGTATTCCAATTTTGGACCATAATGATATGAAGCTACCATGTCAATCAGTTACTCAGAACTCAAATTACTAATATAAAGACATTCACGTGTCCCATAAACTAGGGACACTTTATCATCCGTGCTTGAAGCAATTGCGACTATACTCTTATCATCACCATCATTTTGATGGTCATGCTTTTTCTAATCCCTCTTTGAATTGTAGCAGAACAACGTGTCCTAAATTTTTGCAATAGTAACACGTCTCCATATCTTTGTCACCTCCAGACTTTGATCGATTCTTATAATTGCCTTAGATTCTGTTTGGTTGAGGGGTTGGCAATGGAACTGGATAGAATTTAACATACTTCCATCATTTGGTTAAGGGTTTCATAATGGAATGGAATGGAAGCAGAGGGTTTCATGTTACATTCCATTTCATCATAAACAGTGAAAATAAGAAACTTTTGATGATTCTGGGAGTTTAGGATGGAACGTAAACTAATAAATACATACTACCTAATATACCCTTAATAATTTTCTTAATACCAATTATTTCTTCTAACCAGCTCTCATTTTCTCTAAAATTTTCTTGTCTTTCCTTGAAATCTCCCTGCAGTGTCCACTCTCTTATAACACTTTAGTATCCATTGTCGTTTATTTCTTCTTCTCTTCTTTATGCATCTGTTAACATCTATTGGAGAATCTCCTTGGCATGACATTTTCCCTCTTATCTCTAATGATTCTCCTCCTTACCCTAATAATAATATTTTTATATTATTAATAAAAATTGTATATAATTAATAATAAAATAAAATTTTAATAAAATTTTATTAATTAAAATAGAAAATATATAAAAATTATTCTTTAATTGTCTGTATATATTTCTATATAAATAATAAATAATTTTTAAATATAAATCACATATAATAGAATAAAATATATTAAATAATTATTAATAATATTTTACATAATTAATAATAAATTGCATATAACATATGATTAATAATAAAATAATAAAACTTTTATTAAAATTTTTATTATTTTAAAATAGAAAATATATAAAAAATTATTTTTCGCAGTTGTGACTTGTTCGTGACTTTTTAATTGGACATGATTTCTGTTTTAAAATCATAACATTAAGCTTCTTGCAACAACCATTTTAACATCAAGGATATAATAGTCATTTAATATACATTACATTCCATTCCATCCATCTTCAACAACATTTCATTACATTACATTATGAACCTTCCATCCCTCTCAAACAACTTTTCATTATATTACATTCCATTCCATTATAAATTGTTCATTCCGTTCCATTCCATTTCATTAATTAATATCCAACCAAACAGGCCCTTGGGCTTTGAGATCCTTACTTTCTACCACAAAAGCCTACACGTTTTCAACTTCCAACTCTTTTCTTCTAATTTCTTCATTGAACATACTCTCTTCGGTTACATCCAAACAAAGCATATCTTTAGAAGCTGAATTGCTTATCATCACCATAGCGTCTCCCAATTATCCGAAGTGAACTCAATAGGAACAAGGCTTAAAGCTTATTATCAAGAATGATCTTCATCATTGTAAGCTTATTGATTATATCCTAGAAATCACATAGATGCTTTGACACAGATTTTCCAGTTTTCAACTTCAAGTTTACAAGCCTTTTAATCAAAAAGTTCGGGTTATGGACATCTTCATTTCATAAAGTCCTTCTAGCTTTTTCCACAGCTCAAAAAAGTCTATTTTTGATAACACATAATTGAATAAATTGATATTGATCCATTATCGAATCGAGCCCAGAGTTTTTTAATTCGTCTTCTCCGATTCTCTATCTGACATCTTCTTAGATTTTGCAGGAACATCATCCTTCACACTTTTGTCTAAATCAATAGATTTGAAGAGATCCTTGCAATATAGAAGGTACTCTATCATAGGCCTCCAAATATAGTATTTTGTTGACGGCAACTTGACCATTGTAGCACCCCACTCCCGCAGGACCCGAACCCGACATCGATGGTGATATCCGAGTTCGTGCCCCACGAGGGTGGCATGCTAAAGAACTCAATCAGTCAGATCTTTTTACAAAAATCTCTTAATTTAATCGATACACAAACTTACGGAAAATCAATAATCAAATGAGTCAAATCGGACCCACTTTCATTTCACTGCGCTTTCAATCACAAACTCTTTACAGTACAACATAAATCATTTGTACAGTAGTTTCGGAATATACAATTTTATACAAAATAGAAAAAGACACAAATGCAGACGCCAACTGATCCCGACCTCTATCCTTCACTTA
>JAOSBN010000179.1:11199132-11261853 GCA_027563595.1 Erythroxylum suave | reverse complement strand
AGTTATTGAGATGTATGTAATGGTATGATTAATTAGGACATTTAATTCAATTAATTAGAAATTTATAAAGTTAATAAATAAATAGTTATAGTTAAAATTATGAATTAAATTAATTACAATTTTTTAATTTACTTAAGTTAATTATTAATTATTAAGTTAATATATAAAATTATTAAATTAATAAAATAGTGGGTGAGTCGAAAGCCAAGTGCCGAGCTAGCTCATGATCCGACCCGCCCACAGTTTCAACCCCCAGCCTGTCGCCTGTGCTTCACGGTCCATTGCTCGACACAGGCCACTGCCCAACCCGCCGTTCCATAGGCCATACCTACCCAGCCCGTTGAGTCGGTTTGACCTAGCCAAACTCGCTAACTACAGACTAAGTTGGGTCAAGCCGGGCCGAAATTGATATCCTTATATCTTAGCATTTTTACGCTGTCGTTTTGGTTGTTCCATTAACTTTCTAACGTTGTTGTTTTTAGCTCCTCTTGGATGTAGCAGACATTATTGATCTCATATATTTATATTCTATTTTCTTTCAATAAATTTAATTATTCAAAAAATATTGTTAATATAATGATCTAACATATTCCATAAATTTTACATAAATTAATTGAATACAACTCAAAATAATAATTTAAGATAACTACAATCAATTGTTGATTTGGGTTTGGTTTAATTAATTTGAGGTGAGTTTAAGAGTTTAATAGGGTCATCATATCAGCAATATTTAACTAATCCATGTGTGTATCATCATTATTTTTTTAACATAAGTCATAGAAAATAAGTTTTTTTCAAGTTAAAAATCACAAAGAGTTTCAACAGACTTTTAAAAATTAAGGAATTTATTAGAGTCCCACGTCTTTTACCCTTCCTTTGTCATGTTAAAAATTTCCAATATTCCTACTCGACTTTGTTAAATGTAACTTACCAATATTGTGATTTCTGCTCATAATTTTATCATTCCCCATAATCCTTCTTTATGAGTTATAGTGATTCCTCTATATGGTATTGGTGGCACGAATGCCATTCTTGGTGAATCTATTCTTGTATCGATTTTAGCACTAATATGGTACAATATTAATATCATTCAATACTAAAAACCTTTTTTGATAATTTTTTAAAATTACATATTAGTCGATAAATTTTATATACTTAAAATTTAGTCTTTCTATTATAACTGAAATTGAAAAATATTTCTAATTTTGATTCAACAACTCTCTCTAATAAAATTAAGAGGAAAATATCTTACTTTTAGACATAATAAATATTTTATAAATATTTAAATATAAATATTTTTTCAATTTAACTCTTTAATTTTTCTTAATTTATAGATTTGACTCAATATTTTAGTATTTTAATTATATTTGAATTTCATAACATTTGTACCATATTGGATAACCGTTACTAAAATATCAAAAATATTGAATCAAATTTGCAAATTAAGAATTTTTGAAGAGCTAAGTAAAAATATTTTTTATTTTTAAAATCGATTTTATCTAAAATAATCTTTCAAGTTTTAATTTTAATAAATAAAGTTATCAAATTAAATTAATTTAAATTTAATTATTATAAGAATTAAATTTTAATTATATAAAAATTGGAAATTTTAAAAATAATTCAAAATTATATCAAATATTAACTGATATATAGATTATACTATACTAATATTAAAATCAATACAAATTCTCGTTTGTCATAACTTTTTATTTTGAGTTCTAAAGATTTCTCAATACGGTGGGACTTCGGCTGTGAAATGGCTCTTACAAGAAAGTTATTCTGAAGTGACCAACAGTTGATTAGTTATTTTTCTACATGATCAGCCAATATTTATAATCGTGAACTGCAACTTCATATAGTTAACATACCAAACTTAATTTAGTTAATATAAATTATAATAGCCGCAAAACTATTATAATAATGATCATATAACCAAGTTCATATTATAATGATTAGAGGAATATACCAATTTTAAATATCTTTCTATAAATCTCAAGTTATTTAATGTTGTTCAGCCTACAGTATACAGCCGCCTTTCGTAACCTTCGATTATTTAAATTCAAGGAATATCATCAATTTTTTCAATGTCTATAAAAGAACTGTACATGTGATCCAAGCTGCCAGAGTGGTCGAGAACTTAACCAGCTTGGCTTACATCATCAAACTTGAAACCAGATACTCGAGCAAGCTCCGATAATTCTTGCTCTCCACTCAAAACCTGCAGAATTACACACTAAATCAGAAGGCAACTAGATGAATATAACATTTTTAAGATTTGCTTCAGTGAGGTGAAGAAACATTGGCATCTCATAGAAAAGCAACTTAAGAGACTTTCGTGACTGCGAAAACAGATGGCTCTCAAAAATTCCAAGACAGTTGAAAGCCCCAAGCAGCTCTAATTTTTAGCCCAAAAAAAAAAAAAACCAAAAACCTTAAGGTAGTTCCATTGATAATTAAGAGAGACTAAGGGAATACTCAGTGAAATATTAAATTGCTCACCTCACCATTAATTACCCATGTGGGAAATCCTTCAGGTTTAGCATCCGCACATGCCTTAACCATTTTGATTCCTTGTCTAAAGCCATTAGGAAAGCATTCTACATAGTCCAAAATTTCTGATGCTTCTTTCCCGAACATCTGCAGGAATGACAGAAGATGATCTAAAACTCTTGCCAGATCAAATGAAAGTGATCAACCATGGTCCGTTTGCAGGCTAACATTTTATGATAATTCAACATAGTACAAATAGCATAGGTCAAATTCATGGATTTTCTCCAGGCATGATCGCGATTTTGTACCTACGTTTTTTATGCTCAATGTGATGTAAATAGCAGTTGAGGACACATGCAACCCTTAGAGGAAACAGCACATTTTAAGGGCCCATTACAATATGAGTAATTGCACAGACCGAAGTAATGCTACCTTTTTCACACTGAAATTCATAGACTTCAAACTTCCATTGGGATCACTCAGTAGAACAAGGCCAAAGAAATTGACAACTAGTGTCAACGCAGCTAACAGACTTGGTAATAAGGTAAAGTCTGCACCAAGAAAATGTACCTGCTTTTGGTCTAAACAATGTGAACACCAGAATGCCCCATACATCTTAGCTCCTATTGAGTGCAGATGCTTTGCAAGCGCAAGTGCAAAAGGACTCGATGACGTTGTTATCTCAGAGGTAAAAAATTCCAGGTTGAGATCAGCTGCAGTGCTAATAAACAATGAAGGATAGAAGACTTCAGGACAATGATTAACTCAAATAAAATGAAGAGGGTAGGGAAGGTCCTCCAAAGAATACAACAGAACCATCATATCAAGTAATGAAAAAAGGTTTTTTGAAATAACAAAAATGATTATTTCAATGAATCTTATTTGTTCAAATCTTGTAGAAATTAAGCAAATAACTAAGTATAAATTGCAGACAATCTAAAAAGTAGGTGCTCAAGAATAAAACAAATAAACAAGTTTAAGAGAAGAGAGATTTAATCACCTTGAGGTGGCAGACTGAAAACTACCATATGAGGTGTTCAGGGAAACAATCACCAAGATTGCTATTGAAAGCTGGATGCCCAGTAATCTTTGTAACTCTTGCAACCTAAACTCCTGAAATATTGCAACAATGAAGGGAAATTGAAATGCACAAGATCTCGTCATGAACCTAATCAGTGCAATGTCTAGTAACTAACATATACATAAATGACGAGAAAGCTGGTAAAAGAGGACACCTTTAGAGTGATGAAGAATAAGCCGAACGACAACAACACCGAAAAGAGGCAGTATGAACATGATATCCCCGAAAATCTTGTGTTTAGAATGTACAAGAAATATCCACTAGCAGCAGCCATGGAGGCAGTGCTCGTAAGTAGAAAAGAACGGCCATTTGATTCACTAATGCCCAAAGGTATGCTCCTTCCAGACAATTGTAGACTAAGAGTTGTAACTAAACCATAAGCAACCATTCCAATAATGGGAAGCGGAACACCTGACAAATGGAAAATGACAATCATTGAAATCCTCTTTGAAACACATTACTGCAATGCAATTCATGTTTATTTTTCTGGTCAAATCAATGCAGATACGCAACTTTTTGCAAGTATAACAGCAACATGAAGACACAGGCGAAGAAAAACAATCTTCTGGATACAATCCAATCTTTTTGTTTATATGAAAAATAAATTAATCCAAGAAATTAGGAGGATCACATGTACTTTATTTAACACTCGAGGCATTTGTAGGGACGTACTCTGAAAGAAGCAAATAGTTTAAAGAATAAAACGAACTACCTTTTGCAAGTTTTACCACATGGACAGCTTTCTTATGGCCAACCGTATTAGCCAACAAAATAAAGATGAAGCTTATGATTAAGTTAGATACCCACCAAAGACGACAGCGTACTCGCTGTTAAGTACATCGCCGCAACTGCCGCCGCCACCAGTGGGGCAAAAAGCTTCAGAATTGGTGAGTTTCTGGTAAGTCAGGTACGCAGTTTCCAGAAACCCTACGCCCCCGAGCGCTGCACACCAATTGTAGGCCGAAATGCTTGGAGATAATGAAGAGGACGAAGATAAGGCACGCGACGGTGGTGTTTCGGCATCTGGAACCGGCTCCTCCTCCGAAGGCTCGCATTTTACTCTCCAAGTCCAACTCTGGAAGAAAAAGAACTAAAAAATCAAATCACGCAACAAGAAGAAAAATTAAGAGTTAACGCGTTTAAAGAGGCAACCTTGGATTGACGTAGCGGTAAAAAAGAGAGAGGAGGCGAAGCAGGGAGATAAAACAAGCGTCGAGATATGAACGGCGGGGAAGGGGAAACGCCGGCGGCGAAGCTAGCCATTACTTACCAACAACAACTCTGATAAAGTTGACCGGCGAAAATAATAGTGACTGAGCTGAGTTTTTGACTTTATTATAGGGAGAGATCCATTAAATTGAAAGCCCAACCTGACCCAAATATAACTAACAGGAATTTACATCTTTGTTTAAGCCCAACCACCGGTAGGAAAGGATTAGCAAGGACTTGAATGGCCCATACCGGAAATGGAAGAGGCAGTAGAAATAAGATGGATGTAGAAATCGGGGATACTTTATATTTTGCGATGTTTAAAATGCAATTCCTATTTCCAAGAGAAGATTTATTACACTTTTTTTTTAAACCAAAACCAAAAGGCCATTTTATTACGTTTGAGACGAGTCGGCCAGAACATTGGGACGTGTGAAGATGAGGTCGTTTTCAGGTTTGCGACCATTTCCATTTTCGAGCTTATCCATGAATATTCATATTTATCCCCTTTCATTCATGTTTTTGGACTTTTTTTGTGCAGGTTAACGGATGACTCCAAAACAACCAAGCATGACGTGTCAGTCATTCTGCTTCCTATTAATCTCAAGCCAACCAAAACTTTTGTTACGACCACTGAACTCAAACAAGAATCTCAACCTTAGGCTCTTCGGCAGTGCAGCACAATTTATAAACAACAACCAGAGAATTCCTGGGAAAAAAAGATCTGTACGGAGAAGTGTAATGGAAGCAGGTTCGGTTGTTTTCTCTAGTAGGTTCAGCTGTCCGGTTTCTCCGAGTTTTGGCCCGCCAGAACCCACCAAGAGGTCTGTGTGGCTTTTTCCTTCGGTGCCTTTATTTTGTCTTGCATTTCATTGTATCGATCGCTGTTGTTGTTTTATTGCTTGCAGAGGGTTATTGGTTTTACCAATTGGGTTCTCGAGGAGATGTATGGTTATTGGAATCAATCGGAAAAGTTCAAGTCTTTGGTACGTATAAACTCTTACGTAACTGAGAAGATGGAAACCAAACAATTTCTATATCTGCTTGAAGTTTTATCTCTATTTATTGATCGAATTTTAATGTAAACTGAAGCCCGAAGGCTGCTCAGAGAGCAAACTTGGAAGCCACTGGAGTTCCAACTTCAGTACCAGTACGAGTGGCTCACGAGCTTCTTCAAGCTGGTCACCGCTACCTGGATGTCAGGTAGGATCCTGATTCTGATGAAAAGGAAGCAAACCATCTCTAGTTACCTTTATCTCTACGTGTTGCTCAGCTCTGCAAATGGCTATGTAATGTCTTTAAAAGCAAGTTCGCTTCTTTTCAAACAAATTCTGTGACGAGATGATCACCGAAGCACAATAATACTATTTCTTTTCTTTTCTTTCCTTTTTTTTCTTCTGTTCACTTTTGTATTTGACAACTTTTCAGGACTCCAGAAGAGTTCAGTGCCGGGCATGCGGAGGGAGCCACTAACGTTCCTTATATGTACAGAGTCGGATCAGGTTAGAATTCCTAGCTTCAAATCACCAACAAAACAAACAAACCGGCAATCACCCTTAACTTCTCTTAATCTGTCTGCGACCGTTAAAAACAAAGAGAGGTTATCCAACTTTTTTTGGGTTAACACCTTCAGTGACTGCCATTTTGGGAAGAGGTTTTACTTGACCTGAATTGAACTCGTGTTGGCTATAGGAGCGGTAGCATTTTCTGATAATTAACACGAACAGGGATAAAGTATAGAAGCTGGATTCTACTTTTAGTACTCGTAGAAAAATCAACGCATGAATTATTTAGTGGGTAGAAACAAAGGCAGGGTCCAGTGCCAGTATCTGGGGTCCCAACTATGAGTGGTCCTGAACCTGGATTTTATTTTAATTTTGATTTCCTGTTGTCCTCTTTCTCTTGTTTCCTTTTCCGTCCAAAATGTAGGAATGAATAAGAACTCCAAGTTTCTGGAAGAAGTATCTTCACATTTTGGGAAGTATGACGAGATTATTGTTGTGAGTTTCTGGAATTGGAATCCTCTTCGTCTCACCTGTGCGTGGAAGATGATTGCTCCTGACCTGATGGCTTCATCGTTTTGCAGGGTTGTCAGAGTGGGAAAAGGTCACTAATGGCTGCTGCAGATCTCCTGGCTTGTGTAAGCACTTGAACTTGGTTCAGTTGACATTTGATGGACAAAGTTCTTTAGTTTGGTGTCATATCAAACGTCAATATTTCCTTTAAGGCTCAGCATGAGAATTGATAGCAATTAGTCTTAACCAGAGCAGAGATAACCTTTGGTGTACAGTCTTCTTCAGATTTGTTGGTGAGAAGTGCAAACTAAGCATCTGGACAATGTGTTCTGTTCTGTGCTTCAGAGTCCAATTTCCTATAGTATTTTATTTGATAGCACTTACTGGCAGTAAGAGAGTTTGTGTAGAGGAGGTTTGTAAAATCCTTTTTCCTTTTGATTTGTATTTCATTGCAGGGTTATACAGCCGTCACTGACATTGCCGGTGGGTATGCTGCATGGACGCAGAATGGACTTCCAACTCAAAACTGATTTTTCAATTGTCATATACTATTGACAAAAGTTTTAGATGCAGCAATACAGCTGGTGCTGTTGTACAGCATATATAAAACGTTATGGAAAGTTGCTATCCAATAAATATTAATATATTGCAGTTAAATAAGAACTTCTTGTCTTGATCAGTTCGGTCTTCTAACCTAAAAGTTTTTTTTTCATTTATTTTCTTCCTTCTCTTAATGGAACTTAGAAACAGCACGTACCAAGCTTAAATGGTCTACCTATGGATTTCATTGTTAAGTGTTGCACACAAATAACAAACCAAAGTTATAACCCCAAATTTTTGTGAAATATTCAAATAATTTATACTAACCACACCTTCAAACATAAATTTCTTAGTGTTACGTGAGTCGATTCCAGGTAACTTTCTTGGCATTATATGAAATTCTTATGGTTATATGGGGCAACTACAGATGACGATCTTAGGATCATACGAGGTAACGTGAAGAATACTATTTGGGATGCTTGGTTAGTTGGTAAGGGAAGAAAGTCATGGATAAGGAATGAAAAAGATAGTTGGTAATATATTATGATTGGAAGAATGATATTTTTATATCCCTGTTTAGGGTAATATTTCAAACCCTCAATATAGTGAGGAATGAAAGTCATATTCATTTTTATTCCTTATTATGCTCCTTATAATTTTTATTACCATTCATTCAAGTGAGCCAAATACATCATTTGTCTTAGTATTTATATTAAAATAGAGGATAAATTATATAAAGATACAATAATAACACCCAGTTGAAATTTTGTCAAAACTCTTTTTAGAATTCTACTGCAATTTTGCTTTTAAGATGAATAATTTTTGTATAATCTTTCTTCGTAAAGAGAAACTCTTCTTACAAATTTCTTTCATGGTGAAGAAGAACTTCAATCTTACTTGGATCACCTCAAGTATAATAATATATTTCTCAAACCAAATATTACAATTCAAATTTTCTCACTTTATCACTTGATAACTCTAAAATGGTTTACTCACAAATATAAGACAATGATGCTCAACACTTTGAAGTATGTGTGTATGATAAAGCTAAACAGAAAACACATACTTTTATTGTTTTGAAACCCTTAAGGTATATCAAATTTAACAATAACCTACATTGATCGACCACTAACCTATATAGGTTGACCAATAACGATAAAAACATTATTTTAACAACTTTAAATACTCAAAACTAATTTTATTTAATCCAATTATGATTTAAACACTTCACAAAATGTCCCCCAAACTTTGTTTGAAAGATTAAGTGTTTTTTCTACTAAAATCAAATGAGTCAATGCCTCTTAATGAATGTAAAGACTCATATAATAAAGCGAAATTAAATGTTTATGCATGATGAGCCTTTTAGAGCATAACAAAGTGGGATTACAATTAATATTACAAACTAAAAAATGACCTTGATAAGTCCTTTTCTTCTTTTGCTCTTGGTTTGATCTTCATTTTGACGGTTGTCAACTTTTATTAATTTTTTTCTCTCTTGCTCTCTCTCTCTCTCTCTCTCTCTTTCTCACTTTCTTTCTTTTCATGTATATCATTTAAAAACAGTCTCTCTACTAGTTAGGGGCAAGGTTATGTTCCATTGGAATTCCCTAGACCCTGTGTATCAACGAGATTCATGCTCGTTATTATTATTGTTGTTATTGTTGTTGTTTGAAGGTTGTAAACTTTAACTTCTCTTTATCAAATTCATAAGCTATCTTCTTGAGTTTATGACTTCATTTCGTTCTTATATTTCTTTTTATCAAAATAATAAACTCATTTGTAGTAATTATATTTTGTTATCATCGAGGTTCAGCAACATTGATTTTACTTATCATATTAGTACAACATTTTATCAAATGACAAGCATGTGGTCATTCACATTTGTTTAAGATAATCATAAAAAATAAAAGAAAAGTTTAAGTCTTTGTAACCTAATCTAGTAGGGAATTTCACTCATCCATTATTTGTAACCTAAGCAATGATCATTAACTATCTGTTATTTATACATTTTGATTTATGGGCATATATTTTGATTGACGAGTATTACTTCTCGATGAGGGGGTTATGACACTAATTTTAAGGAGTTGAATAGGATGATATATGACAATTTCTGGTTTAGATTTTTAATTTAGAGTCTCATCGTAGTGATGCTTAACTAATGGTAAAAGTGGTTTAAAGTTTTCAATAATAATGATTAAAAGCTAAGATATAGGTTACCAAACTGTAAAGACTTCAGTTAACGAGTATTAATATGAACTTTTTTAGAGGACTTTAGGTCTCTCGTACTAATATGAACTTTTTTTGTTATTAAATATTTTGATTAACGAGTATTACTTCTCTATAAGGGGTTTATGGCACTAATTTTAAGGAGTTGGATAGGATGATGTATAGCAATTTTTGGTTTAGAATTTTAATTTAAAGTCTCATTGTAGTGATGCTTAACTAATGATAGAAGTCGTCTAAAGTTTTCAAAGATAAAGATTAGAAGCTAAGATATAGGTTACCAAACTATAAAGACTTTAGTTAATGGATGTAACTATTAGAGGAATTTAGGTCACTCATACTAATATGAACTTCTATTTTTATTGAAAATTTGAATTCTTATTAATTTATTTTTTATGACCAAATAGTTGGAATTTTTTTTGCTTGTATACTTTTAAGTAAGACATCATACAATTTGTAATTTTTTATTTTTGTGTTTTTATCAAGGAAATTAAGGTAAAGATCTACGAAGAATTGCATAAATTTTAAGTTGTTCTAGCAATGTCCAAACCTCCAAAAGTCATGTTAATGAATGTTGTCGATTCTAAAACTACGTCTGTATAGGAGTCAATTGAAATGAGATGGGATCTTCAAAAACAACATCTAAGCCATTGAGAAATGTTGAAAGATCACAAAAGGAGGCACCTTGTATGATGAGAAAAACTCTCATATAATGTCTAGGAATTCCAACCAAGTTGAATTTTGGCTATAAAAAAAACCATGGCTAATTGTCTAAAAAACGTAGCCTATAATTATTTGCTACATTCTTGTTTCTTCGCACAAAATGTCGTCAAATCTTCACAGCTGAAAACAATAGGCAACGTTTTCTCCATTGCCAAAAACTATAAGTTACGTTTTCAAAAAACATAGCTAATAGTTTTTTACTATGTTTTTATCTTTGTAACTAAATGCTATTAACTACGTTTTTTATAACATAGCTAACTATTATTGGCTATGTTTTTTGTAACGTAGCCAAAGGTTTTTCGCTATATTTTTTGAAACATAGCCAAATATTTTTAGCTACATTTTTAAAAAAATAGTTAAATATTTTTAGCTACATTTTTGGTTATTAATGGAAGTGTCGATCTAATATACCAAATAATATTACGTTTTAAGATGTATCTAAGTATAATTAATTTTATCTTGTAAGCTGAAATGTTACTTTAATGTTTCAAAAGTATTCCTCAATAATCTAGGTAAGTTTATACAATAGGTTGGTGAAGCTTTCAAGGTCATTCTTCTCGAAGATTGATGTTGAATCTCAATAGTATTAATTAATTAATATCCCAAGTAAAATAGCTGCATTGAATAACGCAATCTGGCATCTACATATACTAAACGTAAAATAATGAATTCCATGCCTATTCCATCAAAGAGAAAAAGATATAACTATTTTCTAAAGAGTTTATAAAAGATTTCAAGATATTGTGATGCAAAACTCTATAGATAAGATAAAGAAATTCCCTATATCTGGATCCCTGAGAAGGCTCCTTTTAAGTTTAAAGACATCACTTGAAACTGACAAAGATCTTCTCCCATCAATTGGTTGATAGTAGATAGTTTCATTGGCTATTAGAAGCTTTGAAATTTTTTATTCATTGCTACCCTCTTTTAAGCCCAATGACTTCTTGGTTCTAACTAAACTGGCAGAAGATACGTTAACTAATTTCCCAGATGCAGTATGGAATAGTTAATTAGATGAACCCCATGCAGAATGTTTTTCACATAAGGAACAAACAATCATCTTATATTCTTCACAATCATTTAAAAATTAAATCCCAAAAATTAAATAAGCTAAATTAAATGGTATAAGGAACCCAAATTCAAACATGTGCATACTCGATTGAATGACTCCATCATTGTTACAACAAATAGATAGAGTTTTTTCAATCAACAAATGTTTCAAAACTACCAATTGGCCTAATCCTGTATAGACCATCGGGACATCGCCACTACCTTTACTTTTATCTACATTCTCTAGAAGATTTGAGCAACCTTTGCACAACATATAGTATATACAATCACACATTCATCTAATAACTTCTTAACAGGAAATGAGATACAGAGAATAAAGAGATAGTTGATTCAAATGAGACTAAAAACCTTGAAGAAGAAGATTGTTCATTGAAGGCAAGCAATGATTAGACTTTAGTGAACAGATTTGCTGTGCACCTATTTATTCTTCAGCGGTGAGGATTCTGCTAGATACCTCCCATTAGAACTTCTTGGTGTCAAAAAATATCTTCCACATTGACATTTAGTGATGAGTCTATGTTAACATTTTTGTTTTGAAAACGTAATTAAAAAAATGTATAGATATAAAGCACAAACCTGGTTATATTGATTTACCCAGGAAAAAAACATATAGATATAAAGCACAACACACCTAATTATTTTTCATGGGCAATCTGGAAACTACACACCTCATATATGATCTGAGGATCATTTGACAACTTGAATCTAAAAGCAATGTTATCAATAACTTCCAAAAGTACACAATTAGACTTGAATTTTGAATCCAGCAACTAGAAGTTCTTAAATGAAATAATCAATATAGACGCAGAGTGTTCCCTTAAATGAAATAATTAATACAACTAGGTTACTTATGCTTTACCCCATTAACAATGGGATTGGGACTTAAAACAATTCCAAAAATAGTTATTAATTAACAACCATGATATGTGTGCATAGAGAGAGAGAGAGAGAGAGAGAGAGAATGTTTTAATTTATGTCAAAAATTTGTTGGTCGAGTCCACTAACTTGACATGTTAACACTATGATTTTAAGATAACCCCTTACAAACCAAGAAAACCTCTTAAGAGATCTTCATTATATTAAAATCACCTTGGTTGATAGGCACTCTAGTTGTTGTCATTTTGGAGAGTTGTTATCATCTCCTTTGGAAATGCTTAAAGTACTATTTTCATTACTTTTTACCTTGCTTTCTTTGTCTTTGAATGTCCAGCCAACAAAAGCTGATTAAGAGAACATAGAGGAGAGAGTTGTCTTATAAAATGCTAGTTGGACCTATTTCACCCTTCTTCTTATCTGTAACATCATCAACCAGAAGAAAAATATTGTTCTTTAAAAGTTTACTAACAAAAACAAACAACAATTTTAATTGATAAGACACAATATAATACTCCTTATATCATATTTATAGGTTAATCAGGATAGTAAATTTTCAACAAATGCTCAAGAAATCTCATCATTTTTACCTCCTCCCCAAAGATTGTTACATACGAACCACCGTTAAAATCCTTAATAGCAATTTCTGTGGTTTTGGAGATGACTGTCAAGTCATTCTTAAATGATAGAAAAAACCTAGAGGTGTAGGGAATAAAACGCGGAACCATATAGTCTCAATAGCAGAATTACTTCGTTCAAGTGTTTGTTGCAAACATCTAATCACCTTCACAATACTCATCTATGGAGTTCTATTCTCTACCTCAACAATAAGAATATCAAAAAAGAGAGGCAAAATATAATAAACAGAAAGAAGAGAAACGGAAACAAAAAGGTAAAGGGAAAAAAGAAAAGAAATTGATAAGGATTTTGCTTACAAATTGAGTCCTAAAGAAGATATGGGAAAAAGATGAAAGTAGGGGGTTAATGTGAACAAGAACTTTAAGGGTGCATTTCTAGTTTTCTTATGTCAAAAACAAATAGAAAGAAAAAACACTAGTAACTCCCAACTATTTAACAAATGGATGTTATAAACGAATAAGGATGGGCCAACCAGAGGATGGAACTCCAATATTAGTAAGGTGGGTCTCATGCACTTGTTTGGAAGATGATGAGTAATGAAGTTGTTTGGTGTTTGACATTATAGAACACCTTAGGCTATGTTTGGTAAGGCAGTTTGTAATGGAATAGAATGAAATATAATATTATTCTATGATTTGGGAGGAGGGTTTATAATAGGATAGAAGGGGAGGGTTTTACATTATATCATATTTCATCCTAAACAGCGAAAATGAGTTACCTCTGATTTTGGGAGTTTAAGATGAAATGTAAAATGATAAATATGTACTACCTAATATACCATCAATAATTTTTTATAATACCAATTATACCAATTGATATATTAACATATGTTTTGTTCTATCAAGGGTAGAATAGTCATTCATTATTTTTATAAATACATGACATTCTGTTATATCCATCTTCTAAATAATAATTCACTATATTATATTATGAACTCTTTCGTCCCTCTCAAACAATAATTTTTTAATATTACATCCATTTATGTTCCATTCCATTATAAATCATTTAATTCCATTAAAAACCTTATGTCTAACAAAACATAGTCTTAGGCTTCAAATATTACAAAGAAAGATGGAAGAAAAATAGAGGAATGCTTTTAGGTTATCAAAACGTTGTTGTTTTTATTGTTCTTGTTTTTCTATGAAAATATTTTTATGGAAAAATCTTTTTAGCTACAAAATTCAATTTCGTACCTGATAGTTAAGGAACCTGTGTGTTTTAGCTATGAAAAAAACTTTCATAGCAAAAGGTTTTTAGTTATAAAATAAGTTAATAGTTAAAAAATGTCATCAAATATTATTAGGTTTTCGTAGCTAAAAACATTTTGCTACGAAGCAGAGCTCACAATAAAAAACATCACCAAATGTTTTTATCTACGAATATAAAATGTAGCCTAATCTAAACGTAGCTAATAGTGTTAAGTAACCCGCAAATTGCTAGGAGTTGGAGGTAAAGTTAGTCTTTGGCTACGATTTCATAGCCAAAGATTGAAATTCTTAGCCAAAAGAATAGCCAATTCAACAATTTGTTGTAGTGAGGGGGAATGCTTTATATCCTAAACCAAATTATGTTTGTGTTCCTTCAATTTTTGTTGGCACAAGCAGTTATTTCATTCTCTATAAATGTTTCTTATTCATCAAATGTCTCCACAAACTCATTCCATGGCTAAACATCAATAGGGAGGTCGGCTCAATTGTATAGTTTAAGGAGTCAATGGAAACAATATTCCTCAAAGTAGAGAAGTGATGGAGATCAATTTGCACCAACACCTATTTCTAACCATTATTATAACCCCTATGCAAAGAATTGGAGGTTCAATGACTAAGGTAAAGACTAAACAAATAAAGATAGCTTTGTGTGGATCAATTAGAGAGATGTAGAGAAAAGATGTTATTCAAGATGGATCATGTGAAGATTGATCACTTTTCTATATATTGTCGAAGATAGAATATTCTTAATATATGAAGAAAAAGGCTTGGGGAAAATTAAAGAATGAAAGAACAAAATGTAATCGATAATAATGTCATTTTACTATTAGGCGTTAGTTTTTTCATTGGATTAAGCAGGTTTGAGAAACGTAATCAAATTGGTGTCAATGTGTTAGTTATAACCTACATTTAGATTTATCTTTATTATAAACTCATAAAGTTTCAAAAGCTAACCAAAACTGGTGTGAAAGTTGGACCAACATCAGACTCATGAATTATTTATTTAGTTTTAGTAAGATTTGAATTTTAAAAATTGTTTAGTTATTTTCAATTAGATTATTATAAGAGGGAATGTTAGAACTTTAGTATTTAAAGATATTATGTCTATTAAATATTTTCTTATTGATGTAATTCGTTTACATGATTTTTCTGAAAACAATTTGAGAGCTTGCTTCACTTTACTAAGAATTTTCTCTTGGTTCTTTAATCAAGAATCTAATTTGATCTTATCAAGGCAACTTATGGTGTAAAAATTCTCTATTACTTTGTTTTTTCTAAGTTAGTTTGATTTGGTTCTAGTCTTTCCTTACTTGATTTGAAGTTGATCCGTAGGTTCTTTATGTTCAAGTTTTAGGTGGTTTTCTATCTAAATTCATTATTCTTATACTTTTTTTGTCTATAATTCTTTTCAATTCAAAATTCACTTTTTGCAATCTTCTTCAAATAAAATTATTTCCATTCAGTTTTATAATGTATTTTGAAGTTATTCTACATCAATATATATATATAGAGAGAGAGAGAGAGATAGATAATAAAAATTAGAAAGAAAGTAGAGAGAAGATTTTCATAATTGAAAAGTGCTCATAAAAAACTTACATATCATATGTTGTGCAAACTAGTTATAAAGCGTTCTACTGTACTATAAAGTATTCTAATCATTTTCATATTTTAAAAGAATTCTTATTTTCATTTTATGTTTGTTACCTTCTCTGCCTTTATTCATTCTTATTGATTTTGTTAACCAAACTTATAAATTCCATTATTGCTTATTGTTTTAGTAAGACCATTGGTAAAGTTCTTCTTAAAAGACTTGTAAAGGGAAGTTAAGTGGTAAAAGGAAAGAGTTATGAAAATATCATCAAGAAAAGCCAAATTAAGTGAAACATGACCAATTAAATAACCTAATATTAAGTGTAAATATGTAAGGGAGTGTGGAGTAAAATTAAATTGTTTGTTACTAATGTTTCTTTGTAGTTTTAAATATGAGTAGTATGTAGATAATACAAAAAGGGATCACAAGTTGTTTATGAATGATATACAAGGCCAATTCTAAAGTTGGATAAACAAAAGTCCTCATCTAGAACTAAATCAAGGAAGGGGGAATAAGAGGATTTTGATTATGATGAGACTAGTTATAAAAAGGTAAAAGTGTTATTTCACAACAACATGGCAATTTAGATGGCATTAAGATGAAATTCCAACCTTTCAAGAGAAGAATGATCTTAAACTATACTTGAAGTAGAAGAGAAAGGTAAAACGTGATTAATTTTCATAATCACTATAAGTAAAAGAAGGTTAAAATAGTAGAAGTTGTGTTTATAGATTATGCTAGCATTTGATGGAATTAGTTTATGATTAATAGGTATAAGAATGATAAAAAAATATAATTGGAATAGGAACTTATGTAGATAGTTACAAAGGTTAACGTAAGGTTCTATGAGCATAGAGGATTATTACAAGGAGATAGAGATAGCCATTACTAGGGATAATATAGAGGAGGACCATGAGGTAATTATAGCTACATTCATTAGTGATTTGAATAAAGAGATGGTTGATGAGGTGGAATTGCAACATTATATAGAGATGGAGGATTTTGTGTATAAATGTATTAATGTGAAAAGGCAATTAAAGTTTAAGGGTGCTTCCAGATATGGTTCAACTTCTAACTTTTTATGGAGCTGAAAATTGGAAGGCCAACAAAACTGCCTCAAAAACTAAAGTTGTAAAGGCAAAGTATTTAGTTGACGTAGTCAAACATAAAATTGAAGCTAATTTATCTTTTAACCCACATAATACTAAGTGTTTTAAGTGCCAAGGAATTGGTCATATTACTTCTTAATACCCAGATAAAAGAACAATAGTTGTTATAAATAATGGTGACATAAAGAGTGTTATTTCAAGTGTTAACGAGATGCTAGCAGTGGAGTATTATAGTAATGCTGACATTGAGGGACTCATGTGTGGTGATGTGATAGTTATTAGATATGCTTTTAGTATACAACTTAAGAAAGATGGCAATAGGGACTAACATGAGCATATCTTACATACTAGATATTGTCATATAAATAACAAGGTAGTCAACATAATTATTAATGGTGGTATTTATGCTAAAGTTGCTAGTATTTTACTGGTTGAAAAGTAAAATTTGGCTATTATAAAGTATCATAAATTGTATAAGTTGCAATTGATGACTAAATATGGAGAAATTTAGGTGATAAAGTAAGTGTTAGTAGCATTTTCTATTGGCAATTACAAGGACAAATGGGTTCTTTATGATGTGACATCAATGCATAATGGTCATATACTTTTAGGGTCTGTGGCAATTTGATAGAAAGGTTACTTATGATGTGTACAAGTTTAAATACTCTTTTATAATGAATAACTTAAATATTATATTGATAGCTCTCAAACTATAGGAGGCGTATGAGGATCATATTAGGATAGCTAAAGAGTGTAAGATGCAAGAAAAAAACTATTAATGGAAAGAGGGATTAAAAAAAAGTGAGTACATACAAAAATATGTTAAAAAAACATGGTAGAGTGTCATAAAAATAAAAATTCAAAGTATGGAGCATAAAATAAAGAGAATAGTAAGACAATGTTTTGCTATAAGTAGTAAGATTAAGAGTGCTATGTTAATAAAATATCATTTACTTATACTTTCTGTATAAGGATGTTTGTTTTTCAACTAACAATCTTGACACTCGCTTGCCTAATGTGTTTGTTTCTTTGTTGCAAGAGCTTGCATATCTATTTTTAGAGAAAATACTCTGTGGATGACCTCTTTTAAGGTATAGAACACCAAATAAGCTTTATTTCTAATTCATCAATCCCTATTAGACTAGCTTATAGAACCAATCTTGATGATACAAATGAGACAATGCAAGAGGATGAGTTTGTGCTAAAGGGATTAATAAGGTGAGTTTTAGTTTATGTTTGGTTCTCTTGATTTTGGTGCCAAAGAATGATAAAAACATGGCACATATGTGCTGATTGTTGAGTTAACAATAACATCACTATAAATTATAGACATCATATCCCTAAGTTAGATAATATGCTTGATAAATTGTAAGGTCCATATATGTTTTCTAAAATTAATTTAAAGAACAATTATTATGAAAATGGTAAGGAAATCATATTTGCTGTTGTTGATAGGTTTAATAAGATAATGCATATTATTACATGTTTTAAAATTAGTGATGTAACACATATTGTTGATTTATTCTTTAAGGAAATAATATATTTACAAAGATTACCTAGAATCGTAGTGAGTGATTAAAATATTAAATTCTTAAGTTAACTTTAGCATACTTTATTAGGATAAGTTAAGAATTAAACTCTTATTTTCTGTTTTACATCCTTAAATAAATGGAAAAATTGAAGTAGTTAGTAAGACAATACTTTGTTATATGCTATTACTTAAAATAACTTAAAACAATGGAAGACATATTTACCACTTGTTAAGTTAGCATACAATAGGTTGGTTCATTCTACTACCTCTTATGCTCCTTTTAAAGTTGTCTATAACTTTAGTCCTCTAACCTTTTTGGATATCTTACCTTTTCCTTCTAACAAATGAGCTAATTTGTATAATAAGCATAAGGTAAATTTTGATAAGGACATTCATGTCCAATCAATAAGAGGTAAAACTTGGACATTAGGTTTAGGTTTATATATATTAGAGAGGTTCATGCACAAAAGAAGTCTTAGTTGCAGTTTAAAACTTGGACATTAGGTTTATATATATTAGAGAGGTTCATGCACAAAAGAAGTCTTAGTTGCAGTTTAGAGGAGATAGACCTTTCAGGTGTTATATACGATCAATGGCAATGCCTACAAACTAGATGTGTTAAGTAATTATGGTAATATGAGTAATAATTTTAATGTTTCTAATTTTATCTTGATTTTAAATAGATGATTCAAGGACCAATTATTTTAAAAAGGATGGGAATGATGGAGATTAGCTTGCATCATCACATATTTCCAACTATTCTTATGATCTTTTCCAAGGAATTGAAGGTTTAATGGTTAAGACAAAGACTAAATGCATGAAAATAGCTTTGCAAAGATTAATTATGGAAATGCATGAAAATAACTTTGCAAAGATTAATTATAAGGTTATTCAAGATGAATCAGATGCCAAGATTGATCACTTTTCTATATGTTGTTAAAAATAAAATATGCTTAACATATGAAGAACAAGGCTTAAAGAAAATTAAAGAATGAAAAACAAAATATAACATACGTTGGTGTTATTTTGATGTTGGGTGTTGGTTTTGCACTAGATTAAGGATGTTTGAAAAACATAATCAAATCAGAATCAATGTTATACTTGTAACTGACACCAAAGACAAATATTTTACACTCGTAAAAGTTTCAAAATCTAACAAACTTCAATGTGAAAGTTGAATCAATATCAAACTTGTGATTTACTTATTTAGTTTTAATAGGATATGGTTTTTCAAAGCTGATAAGTATTTGTTTGTTTCTATTTATGTTTTGGATTTTTTATTTTTGTTTTTCAAATTTAGTAAAAAAAATGTTTGTTTGAGTTAATGGTTTTTATTTTTACTTTTGGTTTCTTCCAGTTTTCATAAATTATGAAAACCATAAAAATTGGTGATTGAATATGATAAATAGGTAAGACTTTACTCTTTGAAATCATAATTTTGTCCATATCTTAGAAGTGCCATTCCTTCTAAACTAACATTACTAGAATAGATCCTTGACAAATAAATCTCATCTCTTGAACAATACTCTAAATGGAAAGAAACAATGTTATGAATCTTGTGTCGGATTTAATTTTGTTACAGTACGGTATTTATATCAGTTAATATTAGGGGTTGTTTCAGATAATTTTTTGAATAATTTCTTAATAAATTGCACTATATAAATTTTAACTTTACTTCAAACTTAACTCTAAAAATCATAATAATATAAATTTGAAATAATTATTATCTCTTATTTTTATTAATAATATTTTTACGTATTTTATAGAATTAATATAAAAATTATAAAAATTAGTGTATTAAATGTGAAAATGTTTTTACCATATTCATGACATGTTTGATTTATGAATATAACATTTAGGACAAAACCCATGAACTTGCATGATCTCAACGCCGCTTTCGATCACCATATGGTAAAGAAGATGGGACTTTTAAACTGAAGAAGGTCTAAGGATCAACAGATGGTGTGGAGGAAAGCAATAGGATACGGCAGAGAAGCACGTGGAAGATACAGAACGAAGCGAGAAAATCAAGAATGCTAAAAGAGAATAAAGATATCAGAGAGCGCGGATCAACTGGAAGCAGTTGCAGTCAGGAGCTGTCCAGGATTCCATATACTTCGAGAGCCCCCTTTGACTGTCTAAGATCTCATTAGACAGGACCGGCAGGGAATTAAGTACCACTTTGTTTTGCGAGACTTAGATTGAGTGTGTTTTTCCATTGTATTAAAAAAAATAAAGATATCAGAGATTTTTGTGCGAAACTCACTAGTTCAGGTAGTTCCTACCTTACCACTAAGTTGAAATTTTTTATAAAAAATTATATCAGTATTAATATAATATTTGACTTATAAAATCTTATCATAATCAACAATTATAAATCGTAATTCTTAGATTGAAAATTAAATTTTATTTACATTAAAATATATATGTATTTAATTATAAACATTAAAATTTTACCTAAATTAATACTGGTCAATGCGCATACGTGACTAGTTTAAAAGTTAAGGTTTATTAGAGAAATTTTGATTTTTCCTTGTTTATTTGTTTCTATGATTTAATTAGTAATAACATTACATGTAGTTTTACTAAAAATTGCCATTTCAGTTTTAGACTTGACATCTTAGGTAACCAAATCCTTTCAAACCCTTAAAAAATTATGTTTTAGGTTGTCATTAATTTAATTTTATTTAATATCATAAATAATGATAAAAAAAAGTTATTTTTTTTCATTTTGTGAAATTAAGAATGTTTTATAACTTTGATTCAAGAAAAATATATTTCACAAGTTCTCAGTCATTTTGAGAAAAAGAAAATAGACCTAGTAATTAGCATGAGCTAAATGCTGCATATTTTCTTTGTCATGTTTATTTTATTATTTTAAAAATATCATGCCATATTAGAAATTAGGATATTTGTTAAATATTTATCAAGTTATTTTAATTGTTGAGCACTAAGAACATGCATAAAACTATTATAATCCAAGTCAATTCAAATTTAACACATTTGTCCGTATAAACAAGAAAATTTCTTGTGGGATCTCCAAATCGAGAGCCTCCTATGAGTATCCAAGACAATGTTGATAATGAAGTATAGGAGATTAGGGCGCACGGTCATCTCGTGAAACAGGTAGCTAATGCATAACATATTGTGGAGGGTAGGACAACAATGACTGCTAGAACGAGAGCAAGTAGGCTGGATAGGATGAGGGTAACCTCGCAAGGTCGACCATTGGACGTTGGTAGGACAAAGGCACACAGTCACTCAATGGTGAAGGTGGCTAGTGTGCAAACTACCACGAAGTGTAGACAGGAAAAAACTGTGGGTGGTAGAGGCAAGGGGGGGAATATACTCAAAGAGTCGATGAAAGGTAGGAATTGGGGTGCAGAGAATAAGGACAGTGACTCACAAATTCAAACTACATACATGGGTAATGAGGGGATGAACAAAGAAGGATATGATACACAGAAGGGGGAGGAGGATACATCCACACTTTTGATGAGGAAACTGAAAATACTGATATAAAGAGTGGTGGTAGTGAGGATTCGGATTCGGAGGAATGCTCAGAGAACGAAGAGCTTGCCCTGCGGGTGTTTGATAAAATGTCAAGCTTAGGTACTACAGACAACAAAACCAAGCTCTCATATGCTAGTATATTCAAGAACAATAAAGAACTGAAGCAAGGAATTCAGTTGGCAGTTGTGAAAGTAGATGATGCAGTAATTATGGAGGACAAAGATGTAATACGAATTGAACAAGAATGGGGCTATTGTCTTGTGAAGTGCTTCATGGGAAGATTTCCAGGAATGAAGGCACTCCAAGGTCTAATTTCTAAGTGGAATGTTCCATGTAAAATTCTTCTGCATGAACAAGGCTAGATTATCTTCCAATTTGATATAGAAGAAGATTGCACTATTGTGCTTGCAGGGGGACTGTATGTACTTTATGGTGAGACTTTGCTCCTTAAATGATTATCCCCAGGCTTTGCCTTCAATTATCAAGAATTTATGGAAGTTCCTATATGGCTGCAATTTCTTAATGTTCCTTTGGAGTTATAGAATGCGAGAGGGTTGTCGAAATTAGGACCTCGAATTAGAAGACCAATATGCACAGACAAGATCACCAGTCAAAAATCATGTATTGGTTATGCCAGATTATTAGTAGAAGTTGATGAATCCAAGCAACCAGTGACAAGTTTTGAGGTGCAATTACTTGGGGGTTTTCAATACACACAAATGGTTACTTATGAAACCTTTCCTAGCTAGTGCTGTAATTGTAAGAAATTTAGCCACAACCCTTTTGAATGCAAAACTAAAGAAAGAAACAAAAAGAAGCAGCCGAAGGATTCTATGAATATAGAGGGTCCAACAGACACACTGAATGTGGACACTATAGCTACAGATGAAGATAATGTGACAAGGAGCTCTATAAATCAGCAGGTGGGGGGACAGACAAATCCAAATGAAGGTAGTAATGAAGTTGATGTGAACAAGGGAATCGAATGTAGGGAGAGGACAACAAATACCTCCGGCTTGACAAGTTTCAAAATCAGCTAGTGAAGGAGACTGGCAGAAGGTGCAAACTCACAAGACTAGTAACAAAGGCAAGGCTATGAATACACAATCTAACCGACCAGTGAATGACAAGGGTAAAACATATATTCTAGGAATTGTAGTAAGTGTGAGCGGTAAGAGTGCGACTGATACTGCCAAAAAATCAGGAGGTAAGAGGACCTCCACACCTGCCCTATAACGTTGTTATGATGGAATGTTCAAGGACTGAATAAGGCATCGAGACAACGTGCGTGTTGTCAATCTAATTAGACAACACGCATGTAAACTTGCATGTCTCCTTGAAACTAAACTCTTTATTGATAGTCTTCAATTGATGATGAAAAACAGATTTGCAAGCTGGGAACTATATCACAATTTTGATACTATAGCAGAAGGTAGAATGTGCATTGCTTGGGATTCTACCTTTTATAACTGTCATGTTTTGGATGTTGGGGAGCAATCTATCCATTGTCAAGTTCAATGCTGCATTACTCAACTAACTTTTATAGTCTCATTTGTCTATGGGCTACATAGTGTGACAAAAAGATGAGAATTATGGAAGCATTTAATGGAGTTGTATTTGAATTCAGTAGCACCCTGGATTATAATGGGGGATTCTAATTGTGTGTGTGCTACTAGTGAAAGAATTGGATGTTAGCCTCTTTCAACTCACTTGCTCACTCCTAGATTTTCGTATGACACTTGGACTAGAAGATGCCCTAGCTAGGGGGAGTTTTTCACTTGGCATAAAATTCAACTCTGGGCTAAATTGGATCGAGTACTTTTAAATCAAACACGGGGTTCTTCAGGTTATACATGTTCAGCTCACTTTCTAGATATGTTGGCAGATTCAGACCACTGTCCTGTAATGGTGGCTTTTAATCATATGGAAGCTAGAGGAAACAAACCCTTTAAATTCTTCAATATGTGGCGTAACTACCCGTTCTTTCAAAACATATTATCCAGCAATTGGGATAAGTTAATTCTTAGTACAACTCAATTTGTTCTCTACATGAAATTGAAGACTCTAAAGTAGCCTTTGAAGATTCTTAGAGTCTTCAATTTCGAAGCTTATGGTCACATTTCATACTAGGCTAAGAAGGCATCCAAAAACTCTCAGCTTGCATATAAGGCCTCTCTAAATAAGCCTAATGATGTTAAGCTTAAACAAGAGGTGAACATAAGAAGGAAGCAGGCTGGATTTTTATGGATGCAAAGAGGCAATTTTTTCAACAAAAGGCCAAGTGCAAACATCTCATAGAGGCTGATAAAAGTACTAGGTATTTTCATGCTGTAGCTAGGAAGAGAGGTAAGTAGAATGCTATTTCTCATCTCATTAAGGAAGATGGCTCAACGACTACGTCACTGGAAGAAGTCGCAGAATGTGTTCTTAGTTATTTTCAGGAGCTTCTTGGCACTTTAACCCCTGTGAACAGTATAGACTGCAATGTGGTTAGGAGTGGTTTGGTGTTAAATGTGAAACACATGACTTACTCATGACCCCAATTTTGGATACTGAGATCAAAAGGGCAATGTTTGACATGGGCAATGACAAAGTTCCAAGGTCGGATGGTTATACATCTGCTTTCTTCAAGAAACTTGGGGTGTTGTTGGATCCAATGTAATGCTAGCAGTGCAGGAATTTTTCATTAAGGGTCGGATGCTCAAACAACTAAATCATACAATCATCACCGTTATTCCAAAGAAGAAGACAGATTTGTGAGTCTCATATTTTAGACCAATTGCATGTTTGAATGTAATGTATAAGGTGACTGCTAAAATATTGACGAAAAATGGCTTCGTTTTTAGGTAAAATTGTTGATCCAGCATAAGCCGCTTTTATACCAGGGAGGAGTATGTTAGATAATATTTTCTTTGCACAAGAACTTGTTTGAGGCTACGCTAGAAAACGTATCTCCCTTTGATGCATGCTCAAAATTGATATTGCAAAAGCTTATGACACGATTTCTTGGGACTTCCTTGAAGACATGATGAAAGGGTTGGACTGTCCTATTACATTTATTCGGTGGATTATGGAATGTATAACAACTACATCCTACTCGATCTCAATTAATGGCACATTACATGGTATGTTTAGGGGTAGATGAGGATTGAGACAAGGTGATCCCATGTCAACAACTCTTTTCCTCTTCTGTTTGGAGTACCTCTCTCGATTGCTAAAAGTGAAAACTTCTAACTTCCATTTCAATTTCCATCCGAAATGTCAAAAACTTGGTATTACACATTTTGCATTTGCGGATGACCTTATGTTATACTCTAGAGGTGACTTTAACTCTATTCATATGTTAGTGGATGCTTTGACTGAATTGAAAGAAGTGGCAAGGCTTCAGGTTAACCCTTCAAAATCCAATGTCTATTTAGCTGGAGTACATGGACGGGACAGAGATGAAATTTTGCAGATGCTCAATTATCCAACAAGTAAGTTCCCTGTTCAATATTTAGGGGTTCCTTTGGCACCTTTGAAGGTTTTGGTAGCCCAATTCTCAATACTAATGGAATCCTTAGAGGCTTGCATCAATGAATGGAATGGGAAGTCCCTCCCACATGCAAGTAGAATAGAATTAGTTAATTCTGTGATTCAAGAAGTACTGTCATTTTGGTTATAGGCATTTCCCATCCCAGTAACTATCATTGAGAGAATAACCTCCTTATGTAGATTGTTCTTATAAGATGGCAAACATTTTAGGATGGCATGGGACAATATTTATGTACCCAAAGAGGAAAGAGGATGGGTCTGAAAAGCTATAAATTATGGAATTCAACTCTTTTGTTTAAAGTGTTGTGGGATATTCTTTGTGGATAAGATGGATTCATGAAATCTACTTGAAGGGATCATCAGTGTGGGATTGGGAACCTCAAACCCAAGACTCACCTCTAATGAAGAGACTTGCCTAGATCCGAAACATATTGGTAGATAATTTGGGTGGCTGTAGGGAGGTTGAACATGGGATGCAAACCGTATGCATAAATGGAACCCTCTCTTCACAAAAAGTTTATGAACTGTTACGGATCAAATACCCTAGAAGACCATGGATGTTATTCATATGGAAGCAATACATTCAACTAAAATTCTCCTTCATTGCATGGCTTAGTTTACGTAATAGACTTCCAACAAAGGATAACTTGTTATTCTTGGAGTAAGATCGAACATGCAACTTGTGTAATAAATTGGAAACTGTTGACTATCTTTTCTTTAAGTGTTCTTTCACAGGTAAAGTTTGGAGAGCCATTCGAAGTTTGATAGGATTGACCTATACCATGTCCACATTGCCTAGTGTTAAAAAGTGGATCCGGAAAGATTACACTAGAGCATGCCTATGAAGCAAAACAGCAAGATTGGCCTTGATTTGTACCATGTATATGGTATGGAAGAATTAAAACGCTATCTAGTTAGATTTTGCTTTTTTGATGAGCTCTGATGTAATGTTTAAGATAAAACTTTTTGTATAAAATTTTGTATCGATTGTATCCCGATGAACTGATTATATTTTGATATTGTTGATTCTGTAGATGACATTGATGTTTAGGTTACAGATTTTGGTCGGTGCATGCCCCAAAGATTGTGTACATATTTTTTTATTCAATATATTTACCTTTCATAAAAAAAAAGAAAATTTCTTTAAAATAATTTGTTTTGATATGATCTGATCAATATATATACCATCAACACTTGGGTAACATTTTTTAAAATTTTATTTTTAATACATTCTGCGCAAAAATTAACTCTACGATTATTTTATTAAAATAATTTAACCAAAAAAAACCTAACAAACAAAGGCTAAAACAATGAGAATTTTTTAATTAAAAAAAAAAAAGGAGAAAGACCGGTAGAGGGTAGCATTAGCGTTCCTAGTTTTTAAAGGAGAGTGGTCGCTTGGATGGGCGACTAAAGGTTAGCCTTCCTAGAAACATGTTGACAGAAGGATTGAGGGTTGAATAACGAGAGAGAGAGATGAAATGAAAACATCCAGCCACGTTCTTGGTAACTGATAACCATCTTGACACGTAAAACAAGTCTATGGAGTCTGGAGTCTGGAGTCTGGACAAAGCTAACCAAACATGGTGGGCACGTCTCCAAAGTCCTCCCTTTTACGCCAATTCCTGCTGCCTGCTATACTTCTTTTTAAGTGACAAGGGCGATGGGAGTCCCAGCTCGATGAAAGAGAGAGTAATTACCAAACCCAAGATGAGAACGCCTCGCAACTGGTTCCACAGAGTCAGAAAAAAATTCCTCAGAACATCTCACAAGAACATCGTCATCTTTCATTCAAATGCTGCTTGCTCAGGTCCACAAACATCGGGAGTAGCTAGTCATGTCACAGAAGACAAACTCAATTTCCAGGACTCAATCATATCATCACCTTCAAGGAAAGAGCTTACCGGAGAGGATGATGCTGCCATTAAAATCCAAGCAATTTTCAGGGGTCATCTTGTAATGCCATCCAAACTCTTGCCATTATCATATGAGAATAGGATTCCTGCTTTATTGACAATTTCGAGTGTCCTTACAGGCGAGACAGGCATACAGAGCACTAAGAAGCCTGGTGAAGCTACAGGCGCTGGCCCGAGGTGCGCATGTCAGAAAGCAAGCTCTTGTAGCCCAGCATTGTATGCATGCATTAGTCAGGTTGCAGGTTCGCGTTCGAGCTAGGCAACTTCTCAGCAGGTGCAGCGATGACTAATAGCTGCTGTCTGAGTATCTCTCAATTGTTTGTACTCTTAATGTTTTCCAGGGGATGTATAACAAGGACCTTGTCTTGATCCATTTCCCAATTGTTGCTCGCTAATATAGACATAATAGATAAATCAATTACGAGTCAAAGACAAAAGCATTTCAAAGCTACTAAAACAGAGGAGCGGATTTGGATGTTTAGGGAATGAAGACAAGCTACATAGAAAAGCCTCAGCTTATATTAAAGGACAAAGAACAATGACAATGCTAAAACTCTGCTGAAACCAAGCACTGTACAATTAAAAAATATGTACTGCATGGACAGTGATTGACATGTGCTGGCATTATTAACATAGTAACGTCGTCTTGCAACTCAATGGTGACCTCTGATCAGTGTTGAGAAGAAGCCAACGGATGATTTATCCCTACAGCGATCTTCCCTCTCATCTGTAACCTGTATGAAGAAAATAGTTGACATGTTTGACGAGATCAAATGTGCATGCAAAGCAATTTAGTACCTCCTTGGCCATATGTTGAAGACAATCTAAAATTTCTGAAAAGCTAGGTCTTTGACTTGGATCTTGCTGCCAGCATCTCTCTAGCAGCTCTGCAACTTTTGGATGACTGTGCTTGGGGATTGTAGGACGTAATCCCTGTGGCAATTGCCATCAAGTAAATTGGAAATCTGAAACAGAACAAAATGTAATTAAGGCGATAATATATACTTACCTTTTGCACCACACCTACTGCTGCTTGCAATGGGGTCAAGTATGAGTAAGGAAGCTGAGAGAAGAGTAACACACGTAGAAGATAATGCTTAATAAAAATATATGCCATCATAAACTGTAACATCAGTCAATTCTAGGAATTGAAATAAACAATGGCATCTTAAACTTGTTCCATCTTTTAAACTACCGCACTTACTTCTCCTGTTAGAAGCTCCCACAGCACTATTCCAAAGCTGAAGACATCTGCCTTCTGATCATATGGTTTGTGTTCAATCACCTTCACCAAGCAATGTCAGTAAGCAATAACTCCAAATATAATTAAAAAAAATGTTAATTGTCTTTGTAAATGATCCAAGGGAGGACTACAAACAAACTTAAGTAATCACCAAGCCACCACCCTTGTTGTGTAAAGTCATTCACAATTATAATTCACTGATGTCAGCAACTGCTTTCATTTTTTTTCCAAACAAGAAATGAGGAAGTTTGGATACAAGAAATGGCACACCTCAGGAGCCATCCAGCGGTATGTTCCAGTTTCTGCCGTCATTACACCAGATTGAATCTGCACTCTAGCCACCCCAAAATCAGCAACCTTTACAACCTGTGCAGATGGTCTATCCTTCAGGACAAATAATTCAATCCAAACATTGACATTGAAACAGATGGATCTGTTTGTATTAAAGGGAGATTACAGATTCTTAAGTTATTAAATCACAAAGCGTAGCATGAAATATACACACATGAATCTTGCAACAAGATGCCAACAAGGTATCAGTATAACTGGAATAATGAGATGAGATTGAAGTTCAAAAATAAAGAAAAATTCAGTCCACAATTCACATAAGATGGAACAAGTGGATTGTTGAAGGCTCTTACTTCATTTTCATCCATAAGAAGATTCGCAGTTTTTAGGTCCCTGTGAATAATGTTGTTCTGGTGCAGATAATTCATACCCTTTGACACATCAATCGCCACTTTGATTAAAGAAGGAAGCTTAAACACACCCTTCTGTTTATGCAGAAAGTCGTAAATGCTTCCTTTGGCCATGAATTCTGATAAAACAGAAATATATAGCACACAACAAGTGGTCATGATAAAAAGGCCAGATAATACTAAATATCAAATACTGTTCATAAATTTGAGAAACAGGAATAGTTAGTCTAATTTGGGTTCCGCATACTATTAACAATCTAGATATTAGCAGAACATCCCACACAATGGATATATATAGTGGGAACAAGTGGATCTGATGGAAGAAAAAAGAATAATTTGATAGCAAGAGTATGTTGAGCAATTTTAACAATTTTAGACACACATGCACCCAGTACCATTGATGTAAGTTTGTTGAGGACGCACCAGTCACAATGCACAAGTGTGGAGGTCTGGTGCATGCACCTATGAATTGCACAACATTCTTGTGCCTAATCTTCCTGCAAAACAAAATGATTACTGAGAGGGAGAGATAAATAAAGCTAAGTATTCCTAAGTAAAAATTAAAGACAACACAATTCATCATCCGCAAGGTCTACAGAATGGAGCACCTATGGGAGGAATATACAATATGCCAACACACGATCATATACAAAGGGTGCAATGCAGGAGCATCAATGATGACAAACTTTCCTATCTTACAGAGGCTAAATATTGTATAAATGAAGTTGAACGAGGTGGGTAATTTTTAAATAAGGTACAGAAATTCCTTTTAATGATAATTAATAATAGTAGGAATATAATGGATCCTTCCAATGACTAATGCTGTTTTCTTCTCCTGTTTTGCAATTCATTCAGCCTAACATAAGATAAACACTGTACTTCAGGACAGAAACTGGAATGTCTTTTTAAGGACAAATAACAAACCTCATTATATAAACTTCTTGTGAAAACTCTCTAAGCATTTCAGCACTGACTCGCTCAGGCTTGAAGACTTTGACAGCCACTTCCTGACTACAGTATGTACCTTTGTACCTGAATTCATTGAATGGTTGTCAACAAAGAACTTGCAGGATATAGAAAGAAATTGGGAGAGTAACTTACAGATCACCATAAGAACTTGCAGGATATAGAAAGAAATTGGAAGAGTAACTTACAGATCACCATAAGATCCAGATGCGACTTTGTTTCCAATTTCTAGCTGATTGGGGTCAATTTCCCAGACATCAGTTCCATCAGTTGGTATCTGAATGCACTCGGGAAAGGATTCAATTCCAGGTTTTTCAGGCTTGCATACAGCAGAAACAGAAGGCTGTTTTGTGTGATATTGCTCCTGCGAAGCATTCTAATGTTAAAAGCATAACTGACATTGTTGCAGCATGTTTCTATCATGTTAATTCAGAAAGTAACATAAAAATTAGTAGATATACCAATGCAGTGATCTTACTTATCAAATACGCAGATAATACCACATACAATCAATTAGCACTTATAAGTCCAATAATATAATCAAAGCATTCATCATACTTCAACTTCCAAAATTCTCAAGCACTTGAAAGAATAGTCTGTAGGATTTAAAATCACAATATCATAAGCCATCAGTCTTTGCACCTCTCAGTATCAGGTTAACTTTTCCAGAAGAACCAACAGTTACGATTTATGTGATTTCAGCTGAACATCAAAAGACTTCAGTGACCATTGAGGATTAGGATGAGCAATATCTTCCCAAAAGGTAAAATATTTTGATCAGTAGTAACTTAAGTCCTTCGGACAAGCACCAGAGTGACTGAAACTACAACTAAAATAAAAGAAGGAAAGAAAGAAAGAAAAGCAGAAGTTTCAACAAGAAGGATTAAATAAAAAGAGCAAATCCACATAGTTATTCAACCGAAGCTCAACATGACAATGTTTCAAGAAAAACATAGCACAGGATGCTTAAGATAGGCATTTCAAAAAAGACAAAATCAAGAAAAGACTGCACTGAGAAATAACCTTCGCCTTCAAGATTTCCTTTTCCACAGCATTTCTAAGCTCCTCTGTCTCCTGAAATTTTCCCATAACAAATGTGTCAAGCTTATGGCAAAATGAAATATAAATTTCACCAAGGCAATTATGTGAGCAAAGTGGACATAGGAAGTAATTAAGCATGTTGCATGTGCAAAAGCATTGGGTGGAAACGCGTCAAAAGAATCCTCAAAAATCTATTCAATTATTTGAAGGCCCCCATGTTCGTGCTATTAATTAGCTCAAAGTATTGAACATAGACATTCTATATTCCATTTGCTAAATTGATGTGACTGGATAGGTATTATCCAAATTATTTTCAGCCAGTCAAGAAAAACTTCAATCAAATGATACAAGACCAAGTATTTTAATCATGTACCTCATGGGGCCAACCATCAACAACAAATACGTCAAGGGAATAACCATCAACTGTGGAAAAAGCATGGGCTTCTTGAATATTCAACCCAATTTCCGCAAGCAGGGAAGTCAACTGGAAATGTTTTAAAAGTTTTTAGCCTATAATATGTTACACAGTGCGTGAAATAGATATAGAAATATTTCATAGCAAAGGAATGAGTATATCTACCTGACTAAGAAGCTTTGGCCTGTCAACTGTTGAAAAGGTGATCTCATGCATAGGCCTATATAATTCCATTATAAAATCACATGAGTAAAGGCACTGAATGAATGAAACAGAACAGCAGGCAGGAAGATTGCCTTGACCAATGGACATTAGGCTTCTCCAATCCCGAATACAAAAGCCCTCATGAAAGCAATAGATAATTCTCAACAGGGAGAACACATAAAGAAACATTTCCCAGAACTTTCAGCACAAAATCATTCAAAAATAGGATTTATTTGATGCGTCTTGAGCTTACAATGTTCCAAAAAGAAAGTATATTTTCTAAGGTAACAGAAAGTAGAATAGACATACTTTGCACTATTTACAAGCCCAAAAAGAAGAAGAAGAAAAAGCAAGCATATCTTACAAAGTTTTTCCAAATTTAAAAGGCTAAAGCCCAAACTAGATGGCAATCAAAGAGTAAAGTTGTCAAATACTTACGGAGTAATTATTGGATATGCGATTAATGTGCCATTTTCATCTCTAGTACGATATCTATGTGATTGGAACACAAGTGCCTCAAGATTAGGTGATGACCCAAATGTAGGTGGTGCATGGATACTGCAGAAGACGTACGGAAACAGAAGCATGCAGTCAGACAGAATATATGGAGAAAGGATAACATTACCTAATAGCACATATAACATTGCTTAGTGCTGAATTCAATGGATAACACCAATTAATAAGAAAGTCTTTTAACAAGTTACCCCTGCCTGCTTGTAAAATAAGAACTCTGCGCATCTTCTTTCATTGAATCATCAGAACAGAGAGAATCTGTGGACTTTCCATTTGAGACAGGATACACCTGCCCAGAAAAACTATAAAGTAAATGATGTGCTGGATACCATATATCTTTCAGAATAATGATTTACCTGTAATTAATCACTAACTGTACAATAGAATGAGAATTTTGATAGAGATATCTCTTAGGCTAGATATACTTAGCTTGGTAGCAACCTAGGATAAAAAGAAGGTTGAAATGATAAACGAATTACAAGTAAAAGAACAAATTGGTCACACTTGACCGAAATGCTGGTAACGATAACCATATTTTGTGAAAGCTCAGCAACGAAGATTGTTAATCAGGGGCTGCAAAGACATGCAAGCTTATGAGAAAAGGGGGGAGACAGAAAGTGGACACATTGAAGTGTAATTTTGATTCAAACTGAAATCAAATTTAAATGAGTTTAGAGATCACAATCCAAAGTTAAAGCAATGTCCCTGAAAACATTTGAATAGGAAAACCAGCCATGGTGAACACTGAATCCTACAACTACTTGATATACAAATGTTCACCTGCACAAGACGAACTTCGAATGCTGGTCGACTAGTAGGATCTTCTGCTAACTCAAGTAGTCTCTTGTGTGTAAGTACATCTTCTGCCCTCTCCACATTCACATCCAACGCATACCTACAACAAGAAAAGACCCCATTACAAGGCATAGGAGCAAGCAAATTCAAGCTCTACGGATAAAATCGCCATGAAGTTACAACTTAAAATCACTAAACTCCAAACAGTAAGCTAATTCATTAAGATAACACTCCAATCAACATCGCTTAAGACGAATCACCTACAAACCACACAACGGAAAAATCTTCAAAAGAGGACATGAACGTCAGGAGCATACACCTCAACTCCTCAGAACATTGAATTCCTGTTTGCAATGTTCAAATGAACAGTGAATTTTTACTTAACAGGACAACTCGAGCCACAAAATGGAAACTTTAAAAAAAGTGAACCTTGAAATCACATAATAGGCCTATTCAAGACGGTAGGACTATTAGCTGTACGATTCCAACCAATATTCTGCCAACTAAAGTTCTTCTTTCTCTTAGCATCCAAACAAACCAGATAAAACAAAAACAACAACGAAAAAGCCAAGAGATAGGGAGAGAAGAGAAATCAAGAGCAAGATTAACCCAATACCGAGCAGGAAGGCGATTAAAATGGAGCCAAAGTTGATCGTCAAAACCAGGAAGATTGGCCTCCTCAAAATTAGACTCCTGAATTCGCCTAAGCACCTCATTAAACACCTCAAGTTTTTGCCTCTGATGACGAGGATTCGTCTGCGAGAAAGAGTCCACCGCTCTACTTCCACAGCTCTCCACGTCCTCTTCTATCGCCATTTCTTTTCTCAGACAACCGTAAACGGAGGAGATTCAGCACCGGAGGGTCGATGATCACAACGGTTGCCAGACAGCGATGAGGATAGCGACAAACGAAAAGGAGCTGAGAGAAAGAGCGTGGGGATTTTAGATGCTTGGTTTATTTTTTAGTTATTTTCGGTCTTTCTAATCCAGTATCCACGTCAGCTTTGGGGTCCACATTCTGCTTTTTTGCACGTTAATTTTTCAGCATTATTCTTATATTTTATAAATATAATTTGGATTTAAAATATTATTAAATAAAATTAAAATTAGTTTTAATATTATAAAGTAAAATCTAAATAATAAAATTATTGTTAAAAATAAGTACATCTAAACCAAAGCCGAATTTTCATTCGTCTCAATCGGATATACCCCGTGAGAGCTGTTGTCGTGACTCATGTGAGATGGAATCGCAATAAGCCGGGTCCATAACAGTGACCAATCAAAGTCTTAGAAAATTAGAAGGTGGATTAGATGATAATGCACTTTTAGTAACGAGGATGCCTAATTATATAATAAATATCAATGTCACAGGTTCTCAATTTTTATTATCTTTACCCAATTGCATAGGATAAATATATGATTCCAAGAAGAGCTTATTATTGGATGACTATATTTCTGTTTAACTTTATGTCAAGGAACAAATTGCTTGCATTAGTTTGGTTATATGTTTCAAGAATTAAAACGGTTTTTATTACAAATGGTGAGTGACCAAATCTTTTTAATTTTAAATTAATAAATCGAACATTTTGTATGTGAATCATTCTTTTTTAAATACGAAAATAAAATATCATGGCAAGTTTTAACTGATTGAAATATGATTGTAATTGTAATAAGAAGGTATTCACAAATGATAAGTATAATTCACTTGACTAAGATAATTAAGTAAAAATATTCTAAATTAGCTTTAGCTTTAGGTCCTTAATTGAATTCAAGACTTAATTCAACAAGATGTCCATTTATAAACGGTGTTCTTATGATTTCGAAAATAAGGGGGAGAAAAAATATCCAGTAATTAAAAGGTTAATAAATCTTATACAAAAAATGAATAAATGATTGTATTGATTTATATTTAAAAATTTGATAATCTACTACCTCAAAGTTTTGAATTAAAATATGAACAACTTTATATATGAATCATTTGTATTGATATAATAAAGATTTTATAAAATTTTTAAATTGAATGATCCTTGCAAAACTGTATAGAAAGAATAGCTTTTAAATTATTTTAAACAAAAAATTGAGGGTGATTATATGTTTAATTTTAGATTTATTTAAAAATTAATTAATGACTTTAATGAATAACTATAACAATTTCATACATGATAATCATAAAACAATTACAATAATAATTAAAAACACTAAAGAAGAGAGACAAAATCCCGTATGCATTTCATGGATCACACTTTAAATTTCACTTAAGAATTCACTTTCATCTTCTTTAATAGATAAAGATAAGTCTTTCTTACATTCACCTTCTTTTGTGAGGAGAAATCTCATTTATCTTCTTTTTCTTAGGGTGAAGATAAAATATTTACACATCTTCTTTGTCATATGTGAAGAGAAATTCTAATAATTCAGTTGCTCTCTAATGAGACAAATAAACTAATCATTGCAATAACTAGTTTCTATACATTGTTAGGCTATCCCCCAACTTAATAGCTTGGAGTCATTGTGTAATTTTTTGTTCATAGTAGGCTAATTAAACCAAACCTTTGCAAAAAAAATTTTCAAAAACATGTTAAGTTACTAATTTTCAATATTTTAAAAGCATTAAATACCCGTAATTTAATTAACAATTATTCAAAACTATTTCAAAAAAATTTCAAAATTTGTTTGAAGATCAAGAGGTTTTGTTTAAAGTTCAAAACAAAATTTTCTTGATTTTCAGAGGATTAATCTATTATGCTTACAATGTAAATAATCGTGCATGATAAAAACTTGGAAATAAATCTTGCTTGGAAGAATGTCTAAGAAGAAATATAATAGAAGTGTACTCTGTGAGCAAAAAGAAATAAAGTTTAGGTGAAAAGAAGAAGAATTCCAGAAATGTAGTCTTCTGATTGAACGAATTCATAAAACAGTGAATGGGAATTATGTAAAATTGAATAAAATTTGTTTTGATACATCAATAAGGGATATGTGTAATTACCAATTTAGGTTATCATTAATTTGTTAATTACACCCTAAGGATTCTACACATATTTATATATTAATCTCCACACTTTTATATTAGATAAATGGAACCCCAAATAAAATTAGATCACTTCAATTATACATATACATTACAAATGCATATGGACGTATAAATGTACATGTATTGTAGTGAATAGTGTATACTCTAAAATTCTAATAATTTCCCACTTGGACAACATAACCATGTGTTCACACAATAAAACCACCACCATATACAAATGCTCTATTTTTTTTTCAAATTTAGAGAGAGTATGGAAGGACTAGTCAATTACAATCTCTATAGCTAATCATTATGTGCACAAAAATGAAAATATGCTATCTAAATCGATTATATTCATTAGTTAAATTAACACAAGTACCAAAGGGGCAATCATTGTCATTTATGAAACTAAACCCATAATGAACTCATGCATCAACTTAACTAAATGACATAGATCAAGTGTGGATGTGTAGCATGAAAAATACATGTAATGTGATATATACATGGCTATTTTCAACTAGTCTAACCTTAACTAAATGAGAATAGATTTCACATTAAACTATAAAAAACTAAAAATGAAATAAATATTAATGTCATGACGTCAAGTATGGTATCAAAAATAAAGAATATAACATGAAATCCCACTAAATAAAATGGCATAAAATGTAATAACACCCATATGAGTAACATGCTCATGAAAGGCCCTGGGGTCAACGCCTTGGTCAGTAGATTTGCAATCATGAAGTTTGTTCCTATAAGTTCAATATTAACAAAGCCACTATGAAATCACTCTTTCAATATAAGGAACTAAGTATCTATATGATTAGATTTAGAAGAGCTTATGATGCTATTTGAATATAAGAAAGTTGCTTTATTGTCACAATATAACTTGAGTGACCTTTCAATACCATTGACTACTCGCAATCCTATAATAAAATTACGCAGCCATATAGCATGATTGAATGCCTTATAACATGCAACAAATTTAGCCTTCATAGTGGAAGATATAATGAATGTTTGGTCGGTACTCTTCCAAGAAATTTCACCTTTGGTAAAAAAAAAAGAACTAGAAGTTGATTTACAACTATTTTGGAATCAAAAAAGTCAAAATCAAAAAAATCCAATGATCTCAAATTTGTCTAACCTCCTATATGTGTGCATATAATCCTTAGTGTTTTGTAAATATCTAAAGACTTTTTAAGCTGCTAGTTGATGTTCTCTTCTCATATTGCTTTGGCATCTGCCAAGCATTCCAATAACAACACTGGTTTAGACTAAATTTATCTCTTTTAGACATAAGGGTATCATGAGGTATATAATTTTACATGAAAAAATGATGCAATACCTTTTCAATGTAACTTTTAATAAATTCCACATGAATGGTTACGATGAATCTGGATGCCTAATACATAGGACACTTCACCAAGATCTTTCTGACACCGTCAACAAGAAGCTTTCTTGAGCCCATAGACTGGTTCTTAAGTTTACAAACCAATTGGATTGTTTCCACATAAGCTAACCCCACTTATTGTTTAATATGAATTGTTTCCTCAATATCTCTATTAAGGAATGTTGTCTTTACATCCATCAGGTGTAGCTCAAGGTTAAAGAGTCTTTTAATAAATTTGGAGAGAAAGTCTCTCTACAGTTAATGCCTTCCTTTTGAGTAAATCTTTTGGTGATAAGATGAGCCTTATATCTCTCCATATTGCCTAGAGTCCCTTTTGGTCTTAAAAGTCTATTTTCAACCAATATGTTTCACACTTTCAAGCAATAGGAAAAAAATCTCAAACGTCATTGTCTTTTGTGGATTGCACTTCCTTACCCATGAGATTAATCCACATATGTTAAAATTTTGAATTGATTCATAGAAGGTGAGTGGATCATCTCCTACTAAGTCCACATTTTATGTATGTTCATAGAGAAATATGATATAATCATTCAAAATTACACTTCTCTATTCCATTGTGGATCTTCTTAAAGGCAATAGTTCTACTTAAATTTGGTTTTGTTGAGTTTGATCCTTATGCTCCTCATAAATAATGTATTAAGGAACAATTAAATGATTTTGGTGGGTAGGAAACTTAAACTTTTCTTTTATTTTTACCAGATGTTGTTAAATCATGTTAGAAATGAAATTGAATATGATTAACAACACTATAGGAAGAGGAACATTGATTGACTCATCTTCAAAGACAAAGTCATTACCATAATCTTCCCCCCTCATACTTAACATATTTAAAAAAATTGGGAATTTCCCTTCTTAAATTTTTTGTTTTGTTTTAGGATCATATAATTTAAATCCTCATGATCTTTTAGGGTATCTTACAAAATAACTATTTGTAACACCGCACTCTCATCTGATACATGCACATGTACCCTTCAGTCACACGTGTACATGCCTAATAAGAAAAAGACATGTTAACTATTTCTCTTTCACTGTATCACATGGCATCAAAATTGAAATCACAAATCACATATTTGCTAACATCCAAAATTTCCTCATTTTATATCATAACCATAATGCACATTGTAGCTTTAAGCTCAACATCATCGATATATATACAACATCATCCTATGAGCATAAACAGCTCAGTCTACACAGTATGCTACAAACATGAGGAATGCTCAAAAGTTATTAACAAACTATGTCTTCAATTCTCAGATGATCGACCTTTGAGCCATATTTGATCGTCAAAGTTGCACAAAATAAGCTGCTATGGAGTCTTAGAGGCTAGGTCGTCTCACTCTCAAACCTGAAATTATCAACAGTGCAATTTTGATGAATTTTCCAAACTTAGTAGAGTAACCATCCCCGATGGTTCACTCATGCTATAAAACACAATCAATTAGAAACATATTGTCACACAGTTCATATCAACTTGATTAGCATCAAGTTCCATCACAAACAAATTGTGTTTCAGTCAAACAATTTAATCAAACTATCACTTCATTACACTTGAATAAAACACAATCATTGGTTTAATACCATGTATTCAAACATGTAACATTCTTACAGCTTTACAAATCATTCAATGAATTCAAATCATATGTGAATGCTATATGTATGAGACTCACATTCGTTTTTACAATGTTGTGACTTTGTGCTTTTTTTTTCAGTATCTTGTATCACCGAGCTCATTGATCATAGTGAGCCTTAAGCTCTAACCATATATGTTTGAGCTTCAAGTTCTTTTCAGTAGCAGTCTCAGTCAGTAGCAACACCAATCACAACTGCCTTAATATTACATGTATCGAGGATGTCCAGGATTCAGAACACAATAAGTACATATCAAATTCAATTAGTCATTCTCATTCACATACAAGTAGCACTTCCAATGATGTTTACATGCATCAAATGCCTTGGACAATTATTGTCCGAAATTCAGTACACAATAAGTATAATTCATCATATACCAAATTCAATTTAGTATTATCATATCAAATTAAAGTGAGACCATCTTTGGTTACTCACAATTGCTCCTTTAAGCCTATTGCCTTGATGTTCTAGCAATATCAGAATATGATCGCGCTACTTGCTCTCCTATATACATTAACACAATTTCACATTACTGTACTACTTATGTAATTGAGTAAACACAGGTATAAACGTATCATGTATCATGCATGTGCAATGACAAATTCTCAGGTATATTTTTGTAACAAATAGATGTACTCTAATAATGTCAAAATTCACACACTCATTCACTATTCTAGCTTTTGCTGAAAGTTTCCCATTCAGGTCAACTTTGCATAATCAATAAGATCAAGAAAATGATGTATTTTTGTAACACTCTCTTCTAGACAATTGTTCCCCTGTGACTTAACATTGGGTTTTGTTGATGTCTCCGTGGGTGGAGATAGATAACAAAACACAAAAATCCTATGCCCAGTAGTGTTTGGTTGCTAACACTGCCTATTTTTGTTCCGTCTCCAGTTCACAAAAACACAATTTTTTTGTTCCTTCCAAAACTGTGGCACAACTTTCTTGTGCCTGTCACAGAAACAAAACATGTAGGTTGTTGGAAAAAATACCCCCATATTATTACTAATATTCCACATATGCCCAAGTGTATAAATAGAAAAAAAAAAGACATTCTTAATAAAATATAAGGCTTAAATGTATCTTTAACCTATTATGTAATTAATTCCACAAATGCTTAAATGTTTTATTAAATTATTATGTACTAGAATTTCTAACTTGTAGGATTTTTTTAATTAATAACTCATTTCATTAAATTTTTAGGTTTCTCATTTTATTAAATATTAAGGTTCTTCATTTTATTTCATCGTAATTTAAAAAAATACAAATACAATTAAAAAATATTTACGTAATTCATTTTATTGTTAACTTGTATGAATTTTTTGCTATTCAATATCTCATTTCATTAAATTTTTAGGTTCATCATTTTTTAATTCCTTATTTATAGATACAATTAAAAAAATACTAATACAAATCATTTATTTTAAAATAATCAATAAATTACATATTTCCAATCATATTATACTGCAAGGATACTTTGGTATTTGACATTGTTTTCTATGTTTTGTCAACTACAACCAAACACATTTTTGTCCTTGAGATACGCAATTTTATCTGTTTTGTCTATTACAATCAAACACCTCACTGTCCCTAATTTTTGTTCTATTCTGTCTCCAAATTTTTGTTTCGTTCCGTCTAGTATATGGATCACAGTAACCATACGCAACGTTAGGTTTATAATGACTCTAAGATCATTCAATTTGGTTCATTATTCTATGAGTTATGCTCAAAATACCATAGACTGTTTACATTTGAAATTTTGGCTAATGCATGATCATGCATTCAAGTTGTGCATCTCATATATCACAATTCCAATATCCAAAAATTACAAAATTTATACCAATTTAAAGCTAAGAGAATAAGCTACAACTTTGGTGAAGACACCTTAGTCTAATTTGGCCTACATCAATATAGTTTATTCAATAACAACAGGACATAATTTCTATCCCTGGTAGTGCTACAGCTTAAGCCAAAAACTCAATTTCATGTCAGTTTTGAAAGTCTTAGAGATAGAATTAATATTTATTCTTCTTCAAGAAAGTTTTAAAAATATGTCTCAAGTTTAATCTAAATCAAGATTAAAATCATTTAAAAATCTACAGATCAAGATATAATCAAAATACTAAAGTATGTTCAATGAAAATTTTCCAATTCATAACATTCCAACACATTCCCTCACTTTGATTCAATCAATAAATTTTCAAATCAGTTCAAATAGCTCTAAATTTGTATGGAGAGAAAGAACAATGTCTTAGGAGTCTATTGGTTCAAGTTCCAAGTCATTTGGAGGTTGGATGAAAATGTTATAGCCAAAAGACTCAAAGTTGTTCAGTTAAAATTATCTAGTTCATATTCAGACTTCAAAAACCAAACCATACACGCAAACCATCGCCTTCTTCTTCCTCTCTCTGTTGCAATTTTTTTTATGAGTACAATTCTCAACAGAATCGAAAAAGACGCTAATAGCTTCACAAATTTTCATCTCAGCACATCCCAACACACACTATTCAACAATTCCAAGATTTGCACATAAACATCAAAATACACTCACATACAACTGTTCATCAATTTTCTGCACATACATTTTTGCATGTCTTTTAATATCCAACAACAACCTCATTTCACTATATAGTTTTCATTTTCATTCTTTTCCCTTAACTCTAAAACATCTCAAATGCAAGATCAAATACAACACCCAAAAACAAAACATTACTCACTGTTTTTCATCACTTTCTACATATTTTATGCACTTTCATTTTTATTTCTTCATCACTTAATGTCACCGTAACTACTCACTTAACACAACTCAAATATACATCTATTTTAGATCCAGTAAAACATCAGCACAATCCATTATAAGAACCAGAAAAGTAAAACTCACTTTCTAGTTGTCTAGCAAAAACTCCAACAGTGAGATTGAAGAAAAGTTTTCGGTGAATGGAGGGAAAAGCAAGGATAAATGATACAGACCAATCTCTAGACTGCTAAGTATACATCAAGTATCAGATGTCTCAGTGATGGATGAGAGAAGAGAGCATTTTGGGTGTTGAAGCATTTTGGTGATGAACAAAACAAAAGCTTCAGACACATTTTTTTTAGATTAAAAACATGTGACAACGTGGGTTGCTCATTTAATGACGCACGTCAACCATGCATAAAACCATATGTCACTCTCCCAATTGTCTCTTATTCTATTTTTATTTTATTTTTTTACAAAATACACCAAATTTTTGGAAATTCTCTAAAATTCACAAAAAATTCCAAAATAATACTATTAATCTTTAAATAAAATTTTAACACAAATAACCCACAATTCACATTTTAATCACATTTAACTATCAATTATATCCGGAAAATGTCAATGAATGCATGTACAATTAGTTTAATGTATCAAAATAAATATTTACATATGTGTGAATATACAATGATGCATGAACATGTAATGTACTTCTAATTTCTCACAGTATACTCAATTCACTATTCTAGTGTCTAGCCCCAAACATGGGATGTCACACTATTAATAGTTTTTTCATCCAATTTCTTCTCATTTAGTAGGGACTTCCCTCAGATAGATGTCCGCATAAATGCTTTAAAACAGATTCTCAACTGTCTATAACTCATAAGGGTTTTATTTGTTGCTTTTATAGGAACTCTATCCAATATTTATGTTATATTCTTTAATGCATCTCCCTATAATGAGTGAGGTAAAGTTGTTGATATATTTAATCATTTACACTTAGCAATTAATGATACAAAAATGATTAAGATACTCACTTTAATTCATATATAATTTTAGGTACAATTTGGAAGTAAAGAAATTAAAGTGAGTCAAAAACACTACTTTGAGGCCATTTTCTGAAGATTAATTTTCACTTGTCTTCATGGAGTAAGAAGAAGAAAATTAAAAGATAAGAAAAAATTAAAATACAAAGAAGAAGAATGCTTGCCGGAAAAATGAAGAAAAAAATCAATAATAAGTAAAGAGTGAAATGACAACACATTAAGGAGCAACAAATGAACACAACGATAGTGCAAAATGAAGAAAATGTAGTGCAGAGGACAAGGCAGGAGACCAAAATGCAGTCTACGTTTTATATAGATCATGTTTGCATTACATAGATAAGATTGAATTTAACGCAAGTTTTAAGAACAAATAGTATGGGTGGCCCCAAAACTAGGGAGTTTAATTGTCAAATCATAAAAACGGTAAAGCTATAATAGAGGGGCGTTAAGAGACAAGGCCTCAACTTAGTGGTTGAGAGAAATGGAAAAGAGTTGCGACTAGGCGTGAGAGAAAAGAAGTGAGTGAGTAGTAAAGACCATCTTTATTTATCACGCCAACAAATAGTGAAAGAGGGAAGAGAGTTACGCAGTGAAGAAGAAACAAAAGGGTTATTCAGTAGGGTTACAACGTGGGGTTGAAACATTTTCTTAGGAGACTCATGAAAGGCTAAACGTCCCAACATTGGTTCGGAGTTGACATCAACGCCAACGACCCAGGTTAAGTGTATTTTTCAATTTTTTTTTGTTTCTTATCAACGCCGACGACCTAGGTTAAGTGTATTTTTCAATTTTTGTTGTTTCTTTCTCTCATTAAAAATTGATTGCGTTATTCTGTGTTAACTGATTTGGGTTTTGTGTATGGATAATCATATTTTTGTTATTGTTCGATTATTTGTGTATGAACCTATAGGGTATCGCAAAAGGAAGATTTTAATGCGTTCATTGAACTGTTTAATTGCATACCCATTGTTAGAATATCGATATAATCTGTAATTGTTATGTTGAAATTCATATATAGTGACTAATGATTCGTAGTCATTAGGAATAACATGACCTAGGTTAAATGACACATCATATGTGGTTGTTGCTTTAATTAATCAATTGTCTTAATTCGTAATGCTACTGCCTAATTAAATCTAGAGATCATATCCTAGGTTATTCGGTGGTTAGGTTTAATTAACAATCGTATCTTGATTAAACAAAATCGAAGGGAAAACTCAGGGTTAATTACTAACCCACGATTAATAGTTGCTAGGAGAGGATTGAGAATAACAAATCATTGAAATATGCTTAATTAGGGTGTAGGCCGAGATTGAACTAAAGAACCGAGTCCCTACCAAAATTCCTGCTTTTATCAATTTTTACATGTTTTCTTTAATTTGTTTTTATTAGTCTAGCTTCATTTTATTTTTTATTTCGAAATCCAAAACCCCCTTTACCTAAGCATCTATTTATTTCATTTCATAAGATATCTGAACACTTCCTCTAGTATCGACCTAGAATCATCATTGCTACAATAATAGTATAGTTATTTTACTTTGACTAGCGTTACGATGAGCTGGTTAATTTTGGCGTAGGGAGTGGAGTGTTTTAGTTTTTGTTTGTGATTTAATTAGTGTTTTGTATACATTTGTTCATAATTGATTTCTTTTCAGTTATTTCATGATCTTTTCATTTTTTGGTGTTTGTGAAAAAAAATTCAATATGGACGGAGGTGATTTCTTTTATAACTCATATTCTCAATCCTATAACAACGTTTGGATTGATCAACCTAAGTTTTGTTATGGATGAGATAATCATCAGAATTAATTCCATGATAGTTTGCAGGATGCACAACAATTCTCATACAAACCAGAAGCTTCTTATCATGACTCTGGTCTATCTCTGAAAGAGTTGATTAATATTGTGAACGCTAATACTTTGCAATTGCATCAGAATAATTTACAATTCTAGTAGGATGAATGGCAATTTCCAAAAATTATAGAGTCTAGTGCCCAAGATTCGGAGAGCCAACACGACTTAGGTACATCTCTAGAAGAAATGCCTAATATTATGGCTGCTAACAATCTTAAAATTCAATAGGATATGCATAAGTTCCAACAGAATATTCAATAGCTGTTTTAGCAAGCTGTACAGTAAATCCAACATGATGCTTTGCAATTCCAGCAAGATGCATTGCCTCGATGGAGAGATATCAATCATCTAGAACCACAAAGCGAAGAGGAGAAGCCGTATCAACTCGAGGTGTACCCAATGGACATTTCTGCGAAAACTTTTCAAGGTGATAAGAAGCTTGAGAATTTTAAGGTTAACCCTCAATGAACTGCTTCTGTAAAAGAAGCAGAGGAGGAGCTCGAAGCAAAAAAAGACATATCTTTTAGCTCGAAGGGAAGTACTGAGTTCCATTTTATTGTTAAGGATGACTTCACGTTTACATAGCAAATTGCAGGAATTAAATAAGGAAGAAAAAGGCGAAGAGACATTCGTGATCTTTCAAGAAAGTGTGGACTCAGTAAAGATCAAAAGTCTAAGGATAGGGTGGACAATGAATAGGAATGATGATCAACTAAGGCCTTATCTAAAAGAAAGTCGTGTGGAGGAACTGCATGTGACACCTGAAGATCACAATTTTGTCATGTGAGGAGGAAACATGGAGTTGAGCCATGAACCCCAAACAAAGGTGCTTCTTGGGAGGCAACTTAAGGGAAGTAAATTTTTTTCCCTTACATTTCCACATTACTTTTATGCATGCTTGTTTCTATGTTAGTTTGTCTCTTGCTTGTTTTAAGTTTTCACTTAAAATAAGAGAAAGAATAAAACAAACAAACAAACATTTTCTCGTTTTCTGCTACTTTTGGAGCTATATAGTTATGATTAGAGAATGAGTTGACTAAAGAATTTCACGACAACTTTAGCATGTATTTTTACTCTTGTGATTGATCGATATACATTATCTTTAGAAGTGTAGTGAGTAGTGGTAAACAAAGTTGATGAGATTTTGAGCCTTATTTGACTGACACATTCATATTAGTCTTATTGTCTTTTGATAATGAGCGACCTTCATGTTATGTATATCCCAATTTTGAGTTGAATTTCTATTCGAGACCACATTTTTATCACATTCATTAACATGGATATGATTAGGCATTCTTTGCTTTTCCGAACTACATTAGCCAAATAGTCTACCCATTATATGATTTTTTCCTTTTTGATAAGTCCCTTTGAGTTTTATACCTTTCTTTTTATATCAACTATATTACATGCTTTATACTTAACCAAATGCCCTACCCAAGCCATAAAGCTAGTGGAACATTTAAGGTTGTCGAGTTTATGGATGTACAAAATTCTAAGTGTGGGGGCATACATATGTACAAAATTCTAAGTGTGGGGGCATACATATGTGTGGGTTGGTAATGTTGGGATATTTTGTTATGTCTTGTCATTGAAAGTCCCATGTTGATGTAGTTTATTTTAATTTTTATAAGGAAAAAAGAAAAAAGCACAATAAAAGGAAAAGAAAAGAAAAAAAGAGAGAAAAAGAAAAATAATGAAAAATGTTTAAATGAATTTATCAAGGAGGAAGTGCATATGAGTCTGCAAAGTTATTCATGATTAATGTGTCTTCTTAGAGTTGTAATGAAAGTGATATTTGAGTATGTTGAATATAAGGTAGATGTTGGCTTGGAAGGTTCACTTTTGTGGTTTCAATGTATTGTTGGCATAAATTGTATGAGTGATTCTTTCGGATTGGTATATGCTTGATTTGGTTGGTTTGTGAGAGTTTAATTGGATTGTGAAATATAAATGTTGCATTTGTCATAGCTGACAGTACCCAGTTTTTTATGAGTGTTGCTTTGTTTCACTAGCTCTGATGGCTTTTATTCTACTTAACCCAAATACATCTCACTTTACCTTTACCCACATTACAACCTTGAAAAGTCCTTTGATTTATGATTTTTCATGTGAATTTTAGTGGTGGAGAAATGGAATGATATGTAAAGTTGTGGAATGACATGATCATGAATGGTATTGAGTGTACATATAGATATATTTTACTTAAACATATTTTCCAAGTCTACTATTTGATTGCTTAGTTTCTGAAGATGATGCTTGTTGATTGATCATGAGTAGAAGCTTTAAATGTTGAATTCTTACTATGATTTTTTAAAGTTATTCATCTTTGTTTATGATTATGTATTCTTGGAATATATGGGAAATGAGTTAATGTTTTTGAATCTTTGAGCTTAATTTGGATGTTTTGCCCGACGATGGACAAAAGCTAAGTGTGGGGGAAATTGATATTTGTTTAATTGTTGATACATTTAACCATTTATACTTAGCAATTAATGATACAAAAATGATTAGGATACTCACTTTAATTCATCTATGATTTAGGTACAATTTAGAAGTAAAGAAATTAAAGTGAGTTGAAATCACTACATTTGGGTTATATTCTGAAGATTAATTTGCACTTGTCTTCAAGAAGTAAGAAGAAGAAAATTAAAAGACAAGAAGAAAAAAAATCAAAATACAAAGAAAAAGAATGCTTGTTGGAAAAATGAAGAAAAAATCAATAGTAAGTAAAGATTGAAATGACAACACGTGAAGGAGCAGTAGAAGAACAAAACAACAGTGCAAGATGAAGAAAACGCAGTGCAGAGGACAAGACAGGAGATCAAAGTGCAGTCTACATTTTACATATATGTGCAGACAATGTCTGCGTTTAATGCAGTTTGTGTTCAATGCAAGTTTTAAGAACAAACAGTATGGGAGGACTAAAAACTAAGGAGTTTAATTGTCAAATCACAAAAACAGTAGAGATACAGTAGAGGGGCGTAAAGAGAGAAGGCTTCGGCTTGGTGCTGAGAGAAATGGAGAAGAGTTGTGGCTAGGCGTGAGAGAAGAGAAGTGAATGAATAGTGAAGGTGGACCAAAAACCACCATCTTTATTTGTCACTTCTATGAATAGTGAAAGAGAGAGGAGAGTTGCGTAGTGAAGAAGAAACAAAAGGGTTATTTGGTAGGGTTACAACGTGGGGTTGAAGCATTTTCTTAGGAGACTCATGGAAGACTAAACATCCTGACACTAGTTTCGGAGGTGATATTAACGCCAACAACCCAAGTTAAGTGTATTTTTCAATTTTTGTTGTTTCTTTCTCTCATTAGAAATTGATTGTGTTATTCTATGTTAATTGATTTGGGTTTTGTGTATAGATAACCAGATTTTTGTTATTGTTCAATTATTTGTGTATGAACTTATAGGGTATTGTGAAAGGATGATTTTTAATGCATTCATTGAATCATTTAATTGCATAACCATTGTTAGAATTTCAATATAATCTGTAATTGTTATGTTAAAATTCATGTGTAGTGGCTTATTATTTGTAATCATTAGGAATAACATTACCTAAGTTAAATGACGCATCGTATGTATCTATTGCCTTGATTAATCAATTTTCCTAATTCATAATGCTATTTCCTAATTAAATCTAGAGATCGTATGCTAGGTTATTCGGTAGTTAGGTTTAATTAACGATCGTATCTTGATTAAACAAAACCTAAGGAAAAACTCAAGCTAATTATTAACCCACGATTAATAGTTACCAGGAGAGGATTGAGAACAACAAATCATTGAAATATGCTTAATTAGGGTGTAAACCGAGATTGAACCAAAGAACCAGGTCCTTACCGAAATTCCCGCTTTTATCAATTTTCGAATATTTTCTTTAATTTGTTTTCATTAGTCTAGCTTCATTTTATTTTTTTGTATCAAAATCCAAAACCCCCTTTACCTAAACATCAATTGATTTCATTTCATAAGCTATCTGAACACTCCCCTTGAGATCGATATAGACTCACCACTGCTACAGTAATAGTCTAGTTATTTTATTTTGGCTAGCGCTATGACGCTCCAATCAGTTGTCCAAGAAATCATACTTCATACCATATCTTTAGGGTTCTGTGTGTTCACTCTCATATTTTATTAACCCAATATAGTGTATTAGGGGAAAATCTCATACCCACTTAGGAATCAAACAAATGGACCTTGTTGTTGTTGTTCACTAAGTCAGAACTTATGGCCTTAATAGTTTCACCAAATTGATTTTCAAATTCATCCTTAAATTAAAATCTCCAATGCCTGCTACTACTCATGAATTTTAAGTATAGGTTGCCATATCGAGAGTAATAGTCTATGAACGTGGTAGAATATTGTTAACCATTCTATAAAGCTATAGGAAATGGCCCATAAATATCAGTATTGTATCAATGTTAAAACATCCTTAGTTCTTTAAACTCTTATTTTTCTTTTATTTGTAGTTTTGCCCTTTATGCACTCAACATAAACATGTAATCTGATTCATCAAGTGTTTCAAGAATCTTTTTTGACATAAGCCTTTCAATACCCATTTTAGAGATATGGCCTAAAAGCTTATGCCATAATGATAAATAATTCTAATTTTATAATTAACATTTATCACCTTTGGGTTTAATATTATAACACTCACTAAATGAATTTACCATATCAAGTAAATAAAGGTTATCATGATTAAATAAATTAATAGTTCTAATAAACATAGAATTAAAATAAACATAACCTTTTCTATTTTCAAATGAACAAAAAAATCCCTCTTTGTCCAATACAAAAATGGAAACCAAATTATGCCTAAAAGATAGTATAATAAATGCATTATTAATTAGTGAGAGTGACTGTTTGTGATCTTGAGTGAGCTTCCAGTAAGGGAGCTGCAGGTGAGCAAGCATCACTTATGAGGCTGACAAGAGGCGAGAGACATATGTGGTTCTACTGAGGATTTTATTTGGATTTTATCCTAAATATGATTTAGGATTATAATTTGTATTCATTGACAATATATTAATGAATCTAATGGGTCATACATGAAGAACGAGTTGATGATAGAAAAGATAATTTAATCGAGTTAGAATTAAGTTTGAGAAACTTTATGAGTAAATGTGAGCTATCTAATAAATAAGGATCAAAATGAAATACTAGATCTTATTAATTAGATTTAATTGTAATTTAAAATAAAGTTTAATTGAAATTAGGAATTTAATTTCAATTAAATTACTAAAATGTCCAAAACCTATTATAAATAGGCTTAAGTTATAAGGACATTGTCACTTCTTACCTAACATTCTCTGTAATAGTTACAGAGTTCTCTTAATTCATTATGTGGATACCATTAATGATTCAATGGATACAACAAGAATATGATCAAGCATGGCTTCAAGAAATTAAGTACGAAAAAGTTTTGTAATTATTATATTATTCCCAGGATCATATCCTACATCAATTTTCCAACAATTCACTACCACACTAATGCCCCTATTGTCTGCATTAACATCCAAAGACATAATGTTCTAAATACTTGAGAAAAATGAGATCAACTAAACAATTTTGGTTGATCGTGTCTAGATCTTACACTTATCGATGTTCCTGTTGGCTAGTCGATTTAATAATATTTTTTCCTTTTTCCTAGGGAAGGGGGAAAATAAAAAATGTTAGTATTACACTTGGCAAGGAAAAAATATTTTTACTCGTGAGTCGTCATGCATCAAAAACTTCATTTTTATTTCGAAACCTATTTTTGTTATAAAAAAAGTAGTAAGCTCACTACTGATTTTTACACACAATCATGCTACTGATTATTTTTACACACAATCGTGCCTATTGATGTATCAATGACACTCCATTACAAGCATCTCCCACATTAAAGTATAAGGTCGATTGTGACGTTTCACATTAAGGTTTAAGCAAGACATGTATTCTTTAATCAAACATTATGACAGTCATTAAAGCATAAGTTTATCAATCACCATAATCATTAACCACTTAACAAGATATCATTTTCTTAAACAAGTAAAACCATATCAAGAATGAAGCACCGATGTAGCTCAATTTCATTACACATATTGTTTTTATTCATTTCTATTAACTCTTTAACCTAAGGATCCTTATTTCATTACCTAAGTCACCTCACTTAGACTCTTTTCTTAAGCCATCTCACTTAGGTCTTTTTTTAAGGAAAATTTGCCTAGGTCATCTCAATTAGGTCTTTGTTTACGCAAATTTGCCTAAGTTTCCTCACTTAGGTCTTTTCCTAAGCTACCTTACTTGAGTCTTTGTTTAAGGAAATTTCCCTAAGTCGCCTCACTTAGGTCCTTTGCCTATGCCACCTTAATTCTTTGTTTAAGAAAAATTACCTAAGTCACCTTACTTAGGTCTTTTGACTAAGCTACCTTACTTAGATCTTTTTTCAAAAAAAATTTCCTAAGTTACCTCACTTAGGTTTTTGTTTAAGGAAATTTAACTAAGTCATCTCATTGAGGTTTTTCATTTATTTTATTTAATCAATCCATTTATTATCAAATTTTTATGGAGGGAACTTCACTTCACTACACATTTTCAAATAAAAAGCCAAATTGGCTTCTAGAAAAAAATTTAAGGCATTTACTGAAAATTTCAACACAATCTAATAATCAAGACAATATTCATACATAATAGTATTAACAACTTTACGAATTTCTTATGAGTATTTACATATTTCCTACACCATTCATTTCAAGCAAATTTCTCTTATTTATAAGTACTTGAGTCTTAGTAAGCTCCTGATATAAGTTTGTAATATTTGCCCCCTACAGACACAAATAGACAGATAGGCAGACAGACAAACACACACACATACATACATGCACAATTTTTTTGCTGACCATCTTTCCAAATTCAATTATTTTAGTCTAACTCCTAACAAAAAAACATATATGATGCTATAACAGCCTAAATAGACTATGATAAATCAGTTATATCTCTCAAACCACTAAGAATTCATCCAAAATATTTTACAAACAATTAATAATGTCTAAACCTACAATTTTCTTTTATTTTTATAACCAAATTCTAAATTAGTTAGTTGACACTCAAATTATGAGTATAATCCTAACTCAACTTCAGTTCTACTAGAGAGACCAGTTTTGAAATTTCCACCATATCTCTTAACCTATAGAATTTGGGCACTTTCCCTTTTATAGCAATAAACTAGACATGTTTATCTGTTTTACACTTTGTCAAATTCTCAACTCTTGACCCAACGTAATTAGAGCAAAATAGATCAATCATTCATGTCTAAAATAGGACAACTACATTTATTAACGTATATAACACAAACTAAACCATATTTCCTCGTACCCTTTAATAGACAACTAGAACATGCATAAACAATCCTGAAAGATTAGTTTTTTTAGCAAAAATTTGCTTAAAATCATAATACAAAAATTTGTTTCAAAGAAGTTTAGGTAGGGATGTAATTCTTCTCACCTATTGTTGGAAATCAAGTGTTCTTCCTCCAAACCTCTCTTTTTTATAAAACTCTCTTCCTCTAGGTGTCTTCCCCTTCTGTCCCAAATCTCCTCTTTTTCAGATCTTAAACCCTAAATAACATATTTTTAAAAAATTCTATCCATGCTCTATGATATGAAATTTCAACGATATGTCCTTAAGAAGCCTTATTCTACTTATTTCACTCAATGTCCTTATTTGTCCATCCATCTTTTATTTATTTTTTTAAATTTATATTTGTACTTATTTTAACGCCTAATTAGCACAATAATGACCTCAAAATAATTTTCCTCCAATATATATAGTTTATTATTTTTATCTAATTTATTCACTATCATCTATTATTCTTAATTAATTCTCTAAAAGTTTCAAGTAACCAATTTATTCTCAAATTCCATCAATTAATCTCTAAATCTCTCCTTATTAAACTAACTCTACCAAAAATCAAATTTTCCTTTTCTGAACAGCAAAATGCAAACTACTTAAAAATTCAAGTTCAAGAATACAAATAATTAGAGAAAATTAAGCACATTATATGGGAAAATTTTAAACTAATGAGAATAAATAGTAATTGAGAAATTAAATGAATATGTGTAAAATAGATATGAACATTATATTATTTACAATTTTCAAAAAAAACATTATATTATTTACATTGCATATTAATATTTAATATAGGTTTCTCGTCAGATGGCAGAGAAAGTGTGATCGAGTTAGGATGTTAAATGACTTGACGTCTTTCCGATATTAAATCCAATACAAATAGATAAGTTGCTTCGAATTTTATATACTCCTCCAATGATTTTATTTGTGATGCACTTAATTTCTTCTTGCTTTAGCTGACAGATGAGTATTGTACTCGTGGTTCAATAAAATTTTAAGGAACACATTATTCCATTATGCGGATTGAGAGTGGCATACGAGACTAATACCGTATATTTAAGTATGGTCATAACTTAAATTATGTTGTATTAGATAGGGTCTCACGTTAGGACAGTATGATTAAATCTGTTTATAGAGAACCCTCAAATTTGGACGCTTTAGTACCATCTTACTGAATCTGATAATGGACAAAAGTGAACGAAATCCAACTTTGGGAAATATCAGAAAAGCACCCTCGATTAATTCCAAGTAGAAAGGAAGCTGTTCATGAATTTTAATTGATTTTCGATGTTGTGCTAATTAATTTCCAACTTAGTGAAGTTTACAAAGCTAAAATATGAAACCTAGCAACTCAATAATAAAGAATGTTTAGAATTTGGGTAATTTATTAAAAAAAAAATCTAGCTTATTACTGTAATCATCTCGACAATCAGTGAGATTTCAATGGCTAATAGAGGCACGTCAATCAATTGAGTAAAAAAGAATCGAACTGTGTTGGTTTGATTGCTTAGCATAATGAATTCTGAATCGAGTTCTTTTAAAAGTATAGATACCTTTAGATCCAACGGTACATAGTTAAGCTTCTCAACAACCAAATCGAGATCATCCTGTGAAAATGGTCACACACTCCAACTCCAACCATAAGGCTGGAACGTTACTTGTCATGTTCGAAAACAAATCATATATTGGCAAATTTGGGCGTCAATATGATGATTAAGTTGATGGGAATGGACAAAAGCAAAAAAGAAACCATCATGTCGGTTTTGTTTAAGAACCTTCCGCAGAACTTTTCAGCTCTCACCTGATCTCCGGGTTGATTCTTCTTGGATTTACACGTTTATGACTTCATGTTACACGTATATCTTTAGTAGTACTATTCTATCTGCATGAAACAAACACAGGAGTCCAGAAGAAAATTGTTAAAGATAATATGAGATAGACAAATTAAATAACCTTTCTCCTTGTTGGCCTGTTTTGGTCTAAGCAAAAGTTCTGAAGAGGTGAAAAGCACTGAGATATTGGCACGGCTCAATCAAACCCATACAGCATAAACCATTTAGACAAAGCACGGAAAGTTTGCTTTGAAATGCGTTTGATTAGGGTCTGAGTGAACCAGGCCAATATCACAATCACTATTTCACAACATAAAATTTCCAGAGAGTCAAACCATTTCCCATCCGGTTTCTATCTTGTTGTGGGAACAAGACATGGATTCCATCAAAAGAAACAAACTTTTGATGAGAATCAAACAGGAAAGTTTAAAATCATAAGGAGAAGAGAATAGAGAGTTGTGAGAGAGGAACAGAAAAGTATTGAAAGAGGCTAGCTAATAGAGATGTGAGGGGAGATGGGAATGTCTGGGGTAGGATTTAAGAGGGCAAGAGGGCCTGCATGAGCATTTAAAACCGCGACTACCAAAGCAGAAAGCTGGTCCACTGCATTTAAATCCATTATTCTCCTTTCCCATCAAATTTTCTCTTTCTTTCTTCCTCTCCAAACATCATTAAAGGCACTCCCCAGAACGTTACAGCCCTCCTATAAAAACCTAGGGGGTACGAACTTCAATCTTAACGTAAAACCCTAAAGAGTCCAGAAGAGCCAAGACCATTGTCAAGCAAATATTAGGTCAAGGCATGGGCAAGAGTGAGAATACAAGCAAAACGAGGAGCTCGTGGATGACGAGAAAAGAGAGGATGGGACTTGGAAATACAGAGGGATAGCCCATGATCAATTGGTTTTAACTGAACCAAAAACAATTAATGAAGGGAATCTCTCTGTGTGGAAGAAGAGACCGGATCATTAATAGGCAACGTACATGGGGTGACTACTTTTAGAATTTTTAACCCTAAAGGTTTCTGTTTGTTGAAGTGTTGACTTATTTGACTCTTGGTGGACAAAGTAGATAGTTGTTTTTGGATTCTAGCGTATTGTTTTGCTTAGTACAGCAAAGCCAAGTTTTGTGTTGGGAATTTTATGTTGTTTATGGAAATTCCTGGAACTAAGCCTTCAAGAGTGTTGAATTACCCATCATTGCAAACTTTTCTGTACTAAACCATAATCAGACAGTTGCTGGAAAGAGAATGGACAAGATTTCATCATTTGGATACCAAGTTCAAAACCCCATAAGTTTGGTTTTACCTAACTTACAACTACATACACAAAGTAGGTAAAGGCAAAGGAACATGGAGATTGTTCCTGTTCAATTAGTGTACTCCTTTAAACCGAGTCACGATAAAGGAGGATATCATCCCAGTAATGAGAGGCATTATTATTTGGAGAATGCTTAACGATAATGAAGGTACTTGTATATAGACATGACTATCAAGTATCAAGCATCTTCCAGCAGAGAGAAGTTTAGTCAACGATGACCAAAAGTTGCTGATCATCTAGTCATAACTGCTCTGAGCTTCGACATGAAGGCTCAAAATATCGCATTTGGAAGCTGACACTAAAACACCATATTAATTCGTATAGTTTGACGGACCACTTTTAGGTCGACTTAGCTATTTCATGGAGCCCTGCCTTTAAGAATGCCTTCCCAAGATCGTTGTAAATTTGGAACCCTTAATACTGCGCCTTATTTTTTTATGAAAAAAGTTTGGCAGCCACCATCTTATGCAACCTTCATAAAATTATTTTTATGTATTAACAAGTAATGTAGTCAATATTTACTTATAATGACCGCAATAATTACTATGATGATAATCATATAACTGGATTTTTTTATAAGCCAGTTTCTTACAACATCAAAAAGATCTTTGATTCAATTGTCTTTCTTTACAGCAGAATTGTGGAGTTTGAATCTCCTTTTAAGAAAATTTGGAACACTACAGTACATATGAGGAAAGCATAAACGTATTTCTTCCAGGCATTGTGGCGAATTGCTCAGCCTTTGATACAACAACTTCGTACCATATGCACGTTCACCATATTTCCTTTGTCATGCTTATGTCGCTACTTTTTATCAATTTCCCTTTAATTTTCAATTTACAAGCTCCTCACGTCATCAAAACCTTGCACTACAAGTGCACCAAGTAATATTTGCTTCAAAGATGAACAACTTGTTCCACCTATGTCTAACGACAATACTCAAAAGCCATATAAGAATGCAAGAAAATACAAACCCTTCACAGCTTCATTGAAGTTGAGGCTACTTGACAAGAAGAATTGACCAATAGCATCAAGAAACGTAGACAAGAACAAGTTCAGCAACGGTCTGGATCTAACCACGTGTACAGAGCCGTGACATAGTGGACCAAGCCAAACTTGGAAGGTAGGTGAATTTATAAATGGGATAAAGAGCCAAACAATACGAAGTAAGCATAAATTTATATACAGAGAATTTTACGCGCTAGAGTCGCATTTTGTCATGTATAGAAATAATAGCATAGAGAAAGAGACAATAGATAACAAACGAAACAAGTGGTTGACGTTAAGAAAGGTTCAGTTTCATTCTTTTGGTTCTTCTTTCTCTTATGAGAAACACAGATAAATAGGGAGTACATTAACAATATACAAGTCAGTAGGGTTGTGGTTGTTTTTCATTGCAAACGTATAACACTTATTCGGGTACGAATTTAAATAGAAAATCCTTTCTGGGTTAGGCGAGATACAGCCTTGGGGTTCGTTCTGGTACACTTTGCTATAAAAGGTTCCAATCTTTTCTCCTTTTTCTTGGCAATTACGATTGTTAGTTGTTCTTTCAGATGGTTTAGAGATTGGTGATATTGATGGGTCACTGGCCTTGCATATCTCGGCGAGCCAAAGAGAGGAGAGCTTGGGATCATGGACCTAATAACAAGGTTTCGCGGAGGCATAGTTGCATGTCTATGATGAAAGAGCAACGATCAAGGTTCTATATTGCTAGGAGATGTGTGGTGATGCTAATTTTTTGGCGCAAGTACGGCAAGTATTGACCCATTTCCCTGTGTGCTATCTCACCTTGACATTTTTTTTCATGTTAAACTCTGGTGGCGCAACTTTGTACAATTTTTTAGTTTGTGGTCTTGTTATATATTTTAGATCAGAGAAGAATTCAGGCTTACTCGATCCTATTGAGTTATTGGTGCTTTCGGTTCATATATATGTATTGAATGTCTTTATGTTTGTGTTGGGATATCAACCAATCTTTCTCTTTCAATCTCTAGGCATCGATTAATCCGAATTCGTCTCATGTTGTTGTTTTTTTCCTTTTTCTTTTGGTTTTTATAAGATCATGTTTGTTGATAGGATTTCTTTTTGATCCATTATAATTCAATTAAAATGGTTGTTATTACTTATTATACTAGAAAAATATTAATGTGTGAATGTCTTAGATTGTTGTCTTCTATATGGTTGTAAGAAGAATTATCTTTGAAACAAATCCAAAACCCTAAATTTTATCTGTTTATATAAGAGTTGGTTGATTATAATAAGCAATAAACATGTTAAAGTTGTCCACGCTCCTATCTTTTTCTTAGCTACAAATTATTTATTGTCTCTTTCCCCTCCAGCTTTTTAGTTTAAGAGTTTTAAGCTTCTTAATTATATCAAAGCTATTGATTGACTACAAATGTTGCAATGATTATAGATTTAATTAAGAAGGAGAACCACGTTTAACAATCAAATAAAGAAGTTGGTAAGGACTTCTATACGCAACTTAAATTACGTAGAGTCAGTTGTTGCGGTAGGTCCAATGATATATATATTTTGATCTCTTTCGTGTTTTTGTTTTGCTTTTTATGTTGCCCTTGCATTCAATGGTCAAAGATATACGCGTTTTAGAACCATATGTAGCAATCTTTTCAAAAAAAAAAAAAACATATATTGCAAGACAGCTAATAATAAAAATTAGTGTGGCAGAAAATTTTAAAAAGTATTCATTTAATTATGAGAATAATCGTTGGGTATTGCAAGACAGCTAATAATAAAAATAAGGAATTAGTGTGGCAGAAAATTTTAAAAAGTATTCACTTAATTATGAGAATCTGTGTTAGGATAGGTTATGTTGGGAATAAGTATTTATCTACTGCAGTTTTAAAACTCAATTACATGTTTGGATCTTCGGGAAAACAACTAGAGGTTAGAGGAAAATGCGGTACCACGGCAGAAATCGATAAATAGAAAGAAGTTTGCGGTAGGAAAGTTTTTCTGCGATAGAAATTTTACTTTTTATTAATAATCTTCTGATAATTATTATTTTCTTTTATACCCTCAACTAATAATTATGATAATTATTGACATTAACATAAGTAATTATACTTTATCAAATAGTTTCTTTCCAATTTTTATTTTCTTTATTTTAATTTAATATTTTACTATTTACAATTTTAATTAAATAATACTAAAGGTACGTAAATTTATGAAATATCTCAAGAACATCTTATTACCATAGAATTGTAATTTAAATTATCATTTTTCAATAATATAAATAAACACATATCAAGAAATAAGATATCGATAAATATGTTATATAGTTTATTATTTATAATTTTAAATTTATTGACTATTAATATTTTTAATTATTTATACAACAATTAATAGTTTATTAAATTAATAGACTTTTTTCAGTAATCGCAATTACACTTATTAAATACCTATTTTTACGTTTCAGCAGTTACTAAAACAATAATCTCAAATACATAAATACTTATTCTCAATAAATACTTATCATTTCGACAGGTTATCAATTATTATCGCTCCCTTAAACTAAGCTTATATATTCTCATGTATTCCTATTGAGAACAATAATTTGTTGTTAGTTAATAATTGGTAGCCTAATACGTATTAATATAGAGAATTGACTTAGAAATGTTTTAAAAATTAAGAGAAGACCAGCCTGTTAATAGGTGGAAAGAGGAAGTTATTTTCTTGTAAAAACAGGCAGCCAATTTAGCCAAAAACTTAAAAAATTTGAAGAAAACGTAATGAGAAGTTGAGAAGCCATGTGTTCAAGAATGGCATCTCCTTCTGACCAAACTCTCAACAGCTCTTTACATGATAAAGGTTTTTCTTCTTATTGTACGAAATTCACTTATTTATTTATTTTCCTGTTTGGGTTCCGTCATCCATGACTTGTTTATACTAGTTAGGCATGACAATTTCAGCCTAGCCGAGCCTATTTTTAATCCGAGTTGGACAAGCCACAAGCCGATCATGTTTAGACTAATTAAGTATGACAATTTCAGCCCGCCCTAGCCCGTTTTTGGCCAGGGTTGGACAAGCCACGGGTCAACCCGCGGCCTGCCAAAGTTAAACAAAACAGCATTGTTTTGTCCGAAACGACGTCGTTTAGTACTTTTTAAAATTATATATATATATATATATATATATATATATATATATATATACATGGGCTGAGCCACCCTGACCCGCCTGTGGCCTGCGCAGGCCATGGTCCAACCACAGGCCGGGTGGCCCACTGGTAGGCCGGCCCAGGGCCCGCCATAACAGAAGCTAGGCACTTGGGCCCAGCCTGACCCATTGATATCCCTAAGACTAACAGACATAGACTACACAAATGTACAGTCATAAGTATAATGCTCACTTAATTTAAAAATAAAGAGTATTATATAAATACTCACGAACAAAATGACACTGCAGAAAGAAAAATTCGTTATCTCATTAATACTACTCTTACATCGCTTTCTCATGCTAAATTACCTTTACAATACTGGAACTATGTTGCTGAAAATAATGTTCAATCTATAAATATAATGTTGTCACGAACCTTTCAAAATCATAGTCCGTTTATGTGTTTGTATAAGTCTTCACCAAATTATCTTGCCCAACAACCATTTGGTTGTACCATCCAGTGCCGGCCCTAGGCAGGGGCAGGTAGGGCACCTGCCCAAGGCTCATGTTCACTAGGCGGCCCTTCAATATATTTGAGTAGTATTTTTTTAGCATTTTTCATTTAGAAAAGTAGTCAATTTTTTATTGTTGAAGAAGAAAAAGTAAATGTTAACGTAAACTAATAACTAACCTATTTTATTAGCTATATTACCTAGAAAGTTAGCGTTAATTTTTAATCTTGGAAGTTAAATAGCTTTCATTGGTAGCTATACAACTTTAACTTGTTATATTTATAAATACCTTTGAAACATTTGAGTGTATTTCTTATACTCTAATTTTTTTTATTTTCACTAACATATGAATCTAAGATATTTCAACTCAAAAATTGGTGGTAAAAAAATTTCACAGTTATGTCTTCTGAGTTTTGAGTGATAATTTAAAGGTAAAATTTCTGGTTTTTTTATTTATTTTTAACTTATTAAACATTTGAACATATTATAATTAATTTGTAATTTTTCATTAACGTGGATATTATATTAGCATTTTAAATCAAAACATAATATTAAATGATATTGTGTTTATTTGTGTTTCTTCTTTTTTATTTTTAAATTACTTATTATTTATAAAAATATAATTAAACATTGATAAATAATTTAATTTTTACAATTTTAATTTTCATTATACTTTGCTACATGTAATAATTATTAGATTTGTGTTCTTGTAGAGGTTCACACAAGTTTAGCAATAATATGACTAAATCAAATAATTTTAAGTTACTCAATTCAAAAACTACATAAACATTTTCATTCACTATAAAAATATGTATAATTCTATTAAACATGTTGTGATAATTAAATAATAATAAAAATTATTTGATAATTAAATAGGATCGTAAATAGTTGAATGTGTTTGATTGGTTTTTTGTAAATAGGTTGGTAGCATTAGATTACTACATTTACGATTATGATAATTCCTACAAACGAAAATTTTTTATTAAAAAATCACTAATGTTAATTAAATTCAAAAGGAACTAAAAATATTTGATTTAATAATTTAGACCTTTATCATGATATTTGTAAAATATTATTAGCTGATATTATGATAATTTAATATTTTATTGAGTATATAGACTTATAAACTAGGTCACTTATGTATGAATATTAAATTTTAATAATAAAAATATACTTTTAAAGTTTACATGTTTGCATAATGTTGATTTTTTAGGTCTTTTTTTTACTTCGTCCAGGGCCCATAAAATGTTAGGAACGGCCCTGGTACCATCTATCCATTTCTTCAACCGTATTCTAATCACAAATTTTCATTCAGGTCCATACCGTGTATTTACTTAGGAACAAGTCCTTCCTATCATGCTCATCCTTGTCTAGATCCTACGTTAAAGCGTGTTTATCTAGCTAGACATGTCAAGTTTGACTTGGTTCTCAATTATCTACAAGTATAGTTCCGCCTCCACCTACTACACCCTGGCTTTCCATTACAAATCAGATACCACATCACTTGGGCACTCCAATTGAATCAGGTACGACTTTATCTAATACAAATTTATATGAAGAGTCCAATTCAACGACAAATACCTTGCCAAATCCAACCCATTCACTAGCCCCTACATTCGACAATAATCAGACTCTTACATCCAATACATCTCACTACAAGAAAAACACAGAATAGTGGCGGAATATTTCCGACGGAAGCTATTCCGACGCTATTTACCGACGGAATGAGACGTTCCGTCAGCAAATGTGTTAGCATTAGTGACGGACATAAGGTTCTGTCGGGAAACATGAAAGGAATAATTTTTCGCGCAATATCTCCGACGGAATATAACGATAAAAAAGTTATCAGCGTCGGAAAAAATGCGAGTAAACTTCACGCAATTTTTTCGCTTCGGACATATACCAACAGAAGGCTTGCCGTTGGAAAATATACCGACGGCAAGTTAAATACCATCGGGACATGCAACCAAAAAGGACGGATATTAGCGATGGATAGGTTGTTCCGTCGTTGACATCTGAAAAACCTAATTTACCGACGGACAACTGATTCCGTCAGTAAATATGGTACAAAATGCCCTATATTACCGAGGGAGGCAATGTTCCGTCGGTGACTTCGTAAAAGATAACTGAATCACCGACCATGTATTGATTTCGTCGGTAACAGTTGTCCTTAACGGCTTCGATCCTTCGAGAATATCCTACTTTACTTACGGAATTGCTTTTCCGTCGATATTTGAGTAACTCCCGCCCAAATATGCCGCCCGTTTACCTACGGAATGATCTTGTCCGTCGGTAACTGTCAGCAGCACCGTCGTTTAGGAACCCTAGGTTACCGACGGAACGCTTATTCTGTCGATAATCCAGCGTCTTTAACTTGGGCGTCGTCCTCCCTCCCCCATACACTCATTTCTCCTCGTGAACGTCTTCTGCTTTCCCACTCGTTCTCTGGCAGTTTCCAGCCCCTTTTTGGTTGTTGTCTTACATATCGTGCGTTGTTTGAGGTAAACTCTCTTATTGTTGTGTTATTTCTACAAAAAAAGCATGCTTTTACTGTTAAACGTGAATATTTGGTAATGAAATCTTGTTTGATTGTTGTTAGTGTTTACGTTTTTTTGTGTAATTATTGATTTATTTGTTATTTGTATGTGTTATTGTTAGTAAATAAGAGAAAAATATAGTTGATTTGTGTATAAAATGAGATTATACATATTGCTTATGA
>JAOSBN010000179.1:11181070-11192317 GCA_027563595.1 Erythroxylum suave | reverse complement strand
ACAAAGAAATTTTACTATCATGAGTTTGAGGTACGATAAAATTAATTATTTCCTTTTTTAATATTAATTTTTTACATCAGCAGTATTTATCAAATATATTTCCTTTTGTTACAGAAAGAATTTTTTCGAGATTCGCAATTAGATTCCACCGTATATAGAGTATGGGAGTCCAGAGCGCGTACACTTTATCGCGACTTTGTTGGTGCGATACGTAGGGCGACTGTATGACCGCCATTTATTTATGAAGAAATTTGGAGTCGTTAGCTGACGTATTGGACATCACCTGCGGCGATGTCAATTTCACAATATAATTCTACCAACAAACGTGGAGGAGCAGAGGGAGAGAATCTTTCCGTACACACGAGAGGATCTATTACTCACCATGAGCATGCACAAAGATTTGTAAGTATCTACAATTAACAGTTATATTCTCATCTCATTTCATTGCTATATTTTAATTGAATTTGGTTTATAAATTCTATTTTAGTTATAATTAACATTTTATTCCTATGCAAAAAAGTCTTTGAGCGTGGCACCTACACCCCGTCAGCTATTTCTGCACACTCATACAAAGAAGCATGACGAAGTGACATTCATCAACGAACGTTGTAGAGAAGTAAATGTAAGTGAAATTTATGATTTAATATTAATAATATGCTTCATAATTATCACTTATTAATATATAAACATTGCTTTCTGATAGGACCAAATATAGCAAACTATTGAGCGATGGTCTCAGCAATCCGAAATGTTGATGAGACTGACACTTACTTCAAAGCAGTTGGTGGTAGGGATCATCGTGGGAGGATCTTCGAATTATGGTCATTTGCGAATACTTGTTATTCGCAATCCTCCACGTCAAGTACAGCAGCATCTGCTAGGTGGTCCAACAACTCTCAAGTGGAGACACTTCAGAGCACAGTGTAGACAATGTTGGAACAAATGCAGCAGATGCAACAGACGATAGCTGCACAACAACAGTCGTTGGACCAGATGGCTCAGCTTCGTCGAGAGATAGATGAGTTGAATGCCAGGGAGAGGTCACCGGACCAATCAGACGATCTACCAGCTCCTGATTAATAGTGTTATAGGTCATTTACTTTGTACTACATATATTATTTTTTACAATGTAATGTTTTTATTACAAATTAAGATATTTTTATTTTTAATTGCTATTCAAAATTTCAATGTAACCAAATTAAATATATATTATAAATTAATTTCTATTATAAATATAATTTATATATTTAATCATTAACAAATTAAATGTAACGTTTAATCATCAAATATAATGAAAATATAAATGTTAAAAAATTTTAATAAACAACGTTACCGACGGACATAACTAATTCCGTCAGTAACTTGTTTTCGTATATACCGACAGACCAAAAAGTCCGTCGGTAACATTTAAGTCCATTTACTGAAAGTAAACGTATTACCGTTGGTAAATTTGCAGACGGAAAGAAAATTTCCGACGCTAATTTATGGACGGAAAAGATGTGACAGTCAGTAAACTTTCGTTATATTTTTCGACAGTTGCTGGCTTTCCGATGCTAACATTAGCGACAAAAATTTAACTTCTGTCGGTAAAGTTAGCTATGGCAGAATCAACGACGTTTTCCCCCTGTCGGTATATTCCGTCGGTATTTTTCGTCGCTAAACTACTATTTTCTTGTAGTGTCTTCTTCCCCTCACAACCAAATCGTCCCATATATCAATCCACAAAATCTACCAGCTTTAGACCTTATAGTCGACCTTTCCTCTCACTTTCCACCAATTACTCTACCACAGAACCCCATCTGGACTCACCCAATGCAGCTTCGACCATCCACTAAACAAAGACGATATGCTTTAATACGTACAACCAAGCTTGATTTTTTGTCTCACGAACCTCGGACCTACAATCAAGCTCAGCCTCATCTGCAATGGATTCAGGCCATGGAAAGTGAAATTAATGCCCTCTTGCAAAATAAAACATGGTAGTTGGTTCCTCGCTCTCCAAATACCAACATTGTGGAAAATAAATGGCTATTTCGTATTAAACGGAAAGCTAATGGAGATATTGAGTGCTATAAGGCTTGTTTGGTTGCAAAAGGTTTCTCTCAGCAACCTAGAATTGAGCTCGGTAGTTAAAGCAACAACAATTAGCACAGTATTGTCTCTTGCTACTGTGTCTAATTGGTCGATTAGGCAGCTAGATATATCTAATGTGTTCTTGCATGGATGTCTTGAGGAGGATAAATATATGGCTCAGCTACCTGGGTTCACTGATTTCGTTCATCCAAATTAGGTTTATAAGTTACAGAAATCTCTGTATGGGTTCTGGCAGGCACCGCATGTTTGGTTTCAACGATTGAGTAATTTTTTGTTACAGATTGGTTTTCAAGCTTCCAAGGCAGACACTTCTTTGTTCATTTACAGGGAGGGTAATATTAAATGCTTCATTTTAATCTATGTTGATGATATTTTGCTTGCATGCTTTGATTTTAACAAGTGAGAATTTTTTCTGTAAGCATTACAGTCTACATTTCTGGTTAGAGATCTTGGCAAGTTGCATTATTTTTTGGGCATTGAAGTGCTTCCGACATCCTCTGGAATTGTGCTATCACAGCAGAAATATGTCTGTGATTTATTGCATTAGTTTAACATGATTGACAGTAAGGCAACCTTGACTCCTATGGCTACCACTCCACCACTATCTAAGCATGGTGGTGAACTCATGTCTAATGGAGAACAATTTCGGCATCTGGTTGGTTCTCTTCAATATGTTACTCTCACTAGACTAGATGTGTTCTTCACACTTAACAAATTTCCGCAGTTCATGCATCAACCAACGCAAGATCATTGGATAGCAGCCAAACGTTTGTTGCGTTATCTCAATTGTACTACTTCTATGTGTCTCTTCTTCTCTAATACTTCTCCAATATCTTTACAATGTTTTTCGAATAGCGGTTGGGCCGGCTACCCTGATGATCGAAAAAATCAGCATCTGGTTATGCAATTTATTTAGGGAATAACTTAATATCATGGTCATCCAAGAAACAATCCACTGTTGCTCGCTCTTCAACGGAAAGTGAATACCATTCTATTGCTCATGCTACATTTGAGAGTATGTGGCTTTTGTCCTTGCTATCCGAAATTGGGTATCAAGTTTCACCAGCAACCCTCTGTGGTGTGATAACAATGGGGCAATTTACTTGACATCAAACCTAGTTTTTCATGCTCGAACGAAGCATATTGAACTAGATTTTTATTTTGTGAGAGACCAAGTGCATTGCAAAAGGGTTCAGATTAAATTTATATTAGGCCAAGTTCATATTGCTGACATAATAATCAAACCTTTAGGCTCTTGTTTGTTTTTGAGCCATTGTGACAAGCTTCATCTTTAGCCTTCTCCGTCTTCAGCTTGAGGGGGCATGTTAAGATATCAGCAGCTAATTTGGATATGAGCAGACTCATTCTACGTTACTTTGATTTCTTTGATGCTGTGTATATTTGATTCCTTGATTCTTGGTGTATATTTGATTTGTTGAGATCATTTTCCCTTAGTTTTAGCTTAGCATATCTGATGTATTTGGCTATAAAGGCCACATTATTGTAACTAAAAGACAAACAATTTTCTTCTCTTTCTCTGCTGTTCGTACAGCACTATCAATCAAAGAATGTTCTTGTTTGGTCATATGCCAATAATATCATTAGCCTCTTGTCTTAAGTGTGTAATAAATATTGTGACAACCTATAATTAATTATAGTATAATCCACAATTCGGAATGATTATTAATAATATTAACGTTCTGACGTCAATTCATTTTCGTCGTCAATTACGAAGAGAATCGAAGGGTTATCCAATAGAAAAATTCGTAGTTATATCGAACCAACGAAATTCACTTAAACTAGTATAATATACCGAGTTTGTTTATGTGAGGCGGAGTTAGCTTCAAATTTCATTTTATACTCGATAAGTTGCTTTCAAAGAAGCTAAACATAGCTAGATAACCATGTATATTCTGTATAAAGTAACTTGAATCGATTCATTGGAATCCAACTGGGCACGTATCAGACCACATAGGAATTATAAAACTGGAATTGTAGAAACTTGCACCTTTTTTTTTTCCAATTTTTATAGAAGAATGTGAGTAGTCTGATTCTTAAAGGTAAAGGGCAGACAATATTCTCACGTATCAGTTAAATTAATTATTCTCGAATGAATCTTCAATCCAACCGTGGCCTGTACAGCTAGGAGAGTCGAAAGATCCTGCTTTTGTACGATAAAAACAATGTGGAGATTATTCCTATGTTCACCTTACCTGTCATCATCATGCTATCTTTTATATTTCAGGTCCTATCAAGCTAGCACAAAATTTTCTGAGTTCTCTGCTTAATAGGAATTCCGTCTTCGGCCCCGAGTTCTCTGCTTTCTTTCTTTCCTCTTTCTGTTGCCCTATGAACTATAGCAGTCCAGACTTAGTGTTCTTTCTGCCATCAGGGCTAGCGCCAGACGAAGCCTCTCCAGGATGGCTCAACAAAGGAGACAATGCATGGCAACTCACAGCAACCACTCTGGTGTGTCTACAAAGCGTTCCAGGTCTCGTGACTCTCTATGGAAGCATGGTGAAGAAAAAATGGGCTGTCAACTCTGCCTTCATGGCTCTTTATGCCTTTGCAGCAGCTCTCATTTGCTGGGTATTATGGGCTTATCACATGTCCTTTGGCGCCAAGATTGGTCCCATCGTAGGGAAGCCAAATGTTGCCTTGTCCCAAAGGTTTCTCTTAGCTCCATCTACCACTGGTCATGTGCCAATGGCTGACTTTGTGTTCTACCAATTCGCTTTTGCTGCCATTACTGTGGTGTTGGTCGCAGGGTCAGTGCTTGGAAGAATGAACTTCTACGCTTGGATGCTCTTTGTTCCTTTATGGCTCACCTTCAGCTACTCTATTGGGGCATTCACTATCTGGGGAAACGGCTTTCTTGGACAACACATTATTGATTATGCAGGTGGCTATGTGGTCCATCTTTCTTCGGGTGTAGCTGGTTTCACTGCGGCTTACTGGGTAATTTGACATATCCTTTGCAAGTTCTGGTAATAGCAGTAACTTATCTAATGATTTATCAAGGTTAATGGATGGTGGGTGATTGTGTGATACTGTACTTAGGTAGGACCCAGGCAATCACATGATAGGCAGAATTTTCCACCAAACAACATAATTCACATGATAGGAGGAGCAGGGTTTTTGTGGCTGGGTTGGACAGGGTTCAATGGGGGGTCTCCATTTGCTTCAGCTTTGGTTGCATCACAAGCCATTCTCAACACACATCTCTGCACTGCCACCAGTCTCCTGGGTTGGGTTTCGCTAGACATGATAGTGTACAAGAAAAGCTCCGTCATCGGTGCCATTCAGGGAATGATCACCGGCCTTGTCTGTATCACTCCTGGTGCAGGTGACCTCTTTTTCTGTTATCAATTACTTTATTGTTCATCAAGTTCCTGGTCATCGTAAGGAAAGACACATTTTCTAGTTTCCTGTAGGAATACAAAATAATCTGTTTTTTGTCGGACTGCGACTTTGGAGAGTATCAGGTAGGTTGTTGAGAAATTAAGGACTCCGTAATGACGGTTTGTTCCGCATATAGTAACAACGATATAGTGCACTTATTCAAATTAACAAAACCAGTCCATGATGAACTGGAAACCAGGGTCGGAGAATACCGCGCGGCTACGAAAAATCAAATAGAACCGGAACAAAAACTAAAGAACTCTATAGCAATAATACGCGGCCATGAAAAATCAAATAGAACCGGACAAAAACTAAAGAACTCTATAGCAATAATCTAATAATACAAAAGATTACAGTAACATTAGCAGTAAGCGACAAATTCCTGTTACTAGTCTTGGTTCAGATGGCATGCACTCCTGATATATATACATGGCAGGTGTAGTGGAGGCATGGGCTGCAATATTGATGGGAGCCATGTCTGGGATGGTGACATGGTACACCATGATGGTACTGCACAGGAGGTCAGCTCTCTTACAAAGAATAGACGACACATTGGCAGTGTTCCACACGCATGCGGTGGCCGGAGTGTTAGGAGGATTTCTATCCGGCCTATTGGCCAAACCCTCATTACTACGCCTAATGTATCCAAATTCAACATATGGGACAGGTTTAATTTACAGCTTGTCCAGTGGGCGACAGAACGATGGCCTTAAGCAAATGGCGTTTCAGCTAATTGGGGCAGCTTTTATCACTGCCTGGAACGTGGTTGTGACAAGCTTAATCTGTATACTAATCAGCCACATTGTTGATCTTAGGATGGACGATGAAGACCTCGATGTTGGTGATGACGCCGTGCACGGTGAAGAAGCCTATGCGCTATGGGGTGATGGTGAAAGGATGCCAAAACCTCGTAGCTTGCAGGTGCCTAAGCGTTTTCCTTCTTTGTGTCGACGACATTAAGTTTCATACTTTGTCCGAAGAGAATTGTAGTTGGTCACCACCAATAAAGCTCAGAGCTTCTACACGCTGTCAGGATCACAGGCGGTTGTAGTAAAACTCATCAAGGTGCCATTGTCCAATTTTCTTTGTACAATTGCTGTTTCCATGCAGCAAATTTTATGTTAGAGAGGAAATTTAATTTGTCATGATTTCCAAGTAAGAAAAGTATTGTTACTGCACAAAATCACTGGATGCCAATTGTTCAAATTGGCAAAGCCCTAGCTCAAATCTCCCATGACAAAGCAAAAACAATGCCACGCATTATATCAAAGAGCAACCATTTTTGCAGCTTAGTCGTTTGGGCTTAAATTCAAGAGTTTTAGGTTAAGAGGTTAGAGGTTCTAAGTAGACACTGCTCAAATCTTATCCTTTTATTCTGAGTAGTCTTTTGTTTGCGTTGAGGATGGGGTTTAGGATAATCAGGTGGTTGGTATTATAACCAAAATAAATAAATTTCAAATCAGGTATAAACACGCTAGCAGAACTGTAGTGAACTCATTTATTTCCTAACAGATGGAAAGATATACCCAATGCCACGACAATACACTGAGGCCTCTTAAAATACAACAGAACAACTTTTCATGATACATCGTCATTCATTAACTTCAAGTTCATATTTGGAGAACTTTCAGCGACACCATCCACTAAAATTGTTATCGTGGAAGCTTCTCTACCGTAATTGCGACATGCCGTTTTAAGAAGAATAAGCAGCAGCAAACATCATGTTGAAGCAGGTCGTAATTCTTCACATCCGTCTTTAGTCCAGACAGAGTGAACAGATAGGAAAACGGGCAGCAGGGGAAGAAGGGATATATAGTTTATATACATCATAGGTCAAAAGATTTGGGGGATAGAAACATACGAGAATTTCACAGCAATAAAAAAATTATAGAACTTCCAGCAGTCTTTCCAGGAAAACATCATTTATATTCTTTGGAATCTTTCATGAATTACATATCATTGCAGCCACAACACATGTAACTCCTCACAATTGTGAACTTCCCTTTCAAAGGGAGTTAATCATAATATACACAATAGATACATCATTTCTATATTCAAGCTATACATACTATTTCTTTGAAATTATTCGATCATGCATAAGCTTCTTGAAAATGCTGATCAAAGTCATACGCCAAAGCATCACAAGGCCTCAAGGAATCCTTTTAAGTAAATTCATCCCATTACATTTTACATTAAATTACTTTTGGACGAAGGATAAAGTCTACACCAGGAGCTGTTATTAAATCAGATCCTGCAAAAGGAAAATAATTATGCGTAAGAGCTGTAGTTACAAATTCATCACCAAACAAACTAACCTCGAAAATCATTAGTGGTCATGTCTTGACTTGCGAAGTTCCATTATTTTATTTCTCCACATAGCTGCCCATATTGAAAATCACACAATGATCTACCATTCAAGGTAACAAAAGCGACCAAAAGGGAAGTGCAAATACGTATACTTTGATTATTGCTTAGGCGAAAAAATAAAAAAGAAGAAACAGATTCATAATGCTCTACTAAATTACCCGCATCACTGTATCTTTCCTCTTGAACAGCTAATTTCATATTCCGCACAAGGTCAATTTCCTGAGCTAGCAAATCTGGGCCGTCAGCAGCGCTGGAGAGAAATGAACCCATGCCATGGTCACAAGGAAACAGATAGAGCCCATAATGGGAATTGAAACAAGCAAGCATGCTAATACCTATCAAGCAATACATCATAAGCAGGTTTTGAATCACGCGCTCTTCCCATCCCATAACCAATTCTGATAGCATCCGAGATTATAATTTGTTTGTTAATATAAATTGGAGCCTGCATGAATAAGTAATCAACCAAAATTAACTATTACTCAAGAGATGTATGCATCTTGAAACCAGTGAATATTTCGATAACAAAGAGAAAAGATCCTAAGATACAAGTATAAAGAGGACGTTGAGAGGAAGTGGTACGGCTGCTAAAGTGGAGAAAAACCGATCTAACAAGCTGATTTATTTATTATCAACCTTTTAATGAGCAATAGACTGGAAAAGTATTCTCGTCATAGGAATCTTGAAACCCCAGAATTCTTTTGTGAAGCAATGCAAAGATATGATGGGTAATCTCAAGTGCATAGTTTTTGGCATGAAGGTCTGTCACAAGTTATAAGGAAAAAATAAAGCACAAAATATCATTTGAACTTCTAGAAAAGGGGAAAAAAAAAGCAGCACTTGTACTAAGTGATAATAATTACCTTGCATCTATTTGCAACATTTATAGCATCAGAGGTTCTTGCATCCACACTAAGAATATCACTGTCTCCTGGCTGTAAATGAGATTAGTTTACATTTAGTAAAATTCTGCAAAAATTTTGAACTAGCATGGGTCTTGACTTTCTGCTCACCCGGCTAAAATATAATCTTGCAAAGTAAGTATTGATCACTCTTTTGGTAATTCTCATCATTTTTATCTGAAACCAAATAGGAAATTCATATCATTTTCATCTGAAATAAAAAGCGGAAAACAAGCAGCAACTTTGTAAAGCTGAATACTCCAAGATACCCTACTCTAGTGCACAATAAAACTGAATTTGAATTATAATAGTAGAAAGTTTCCAGATGCTGAACACTTGGAAGTTATTTGAGTTCTAAAAATTTGGCCAGGTTTCAGAGTTCTAAAAATTTGGCCAGGTATCAGCCATGTACAAGTATAGATCACAAAATTCAACACCATAAGCCCATGTAATATATAAAGAAGTCATAGAAGCATAATAAAGTAGCTACATACTTCATATCCAAGTGTTTCCACTATATTTTTCACCAGCAGGTACTGATCCGGACAGTCCTATAACAATGTCACATACATCTCAAATTAGTAGTGATAAATTATATAAGCAACAGATGTACTGATAAAGAGAAAGTGTTTTACCCCATTATCGTCTCCCCTCTCCGAATCTATAAGTTTTTCAAGAGAAAATTCCCCTGCATAATGAATGAAGCAAAACTGAAGTTGGCTGTTGCCGGGTGGCCAGAAAATAGAATCCTACCAATCTATGATAAACCAGAAAATGGAAAGAAACAAAGAAAATGAGACAGTGGCTTAGTTAAGTTAAACATACCAACAAGAATTGGTAATAAGAAGTCACCATCACAAGAAACTTTAAGGAACATGGTGGGACCTTGGAACCTACGAAGAAAGTCATGTGTTATTATGCCCAGCTCTGGTCTAGATTCCTCGGCTTGTAAAGTGTGTGGAAACATTCTACCAGATGTTTGCCATCTCCAATCTTCTGCAAATCCTTGCCTTCGCATCCGATAATGGGCTACAGTTTCTGATCCAATGACAAAAGAAATTAGTTCAGCAGTAAAAGAACCTTCATTTTAGTCTTACGATAAAATCACAATGTCCTTCACATCAAAAAGTCTAAACCCTTCACTGTAACCGGCAATTATATTCTTTCCATGCAGATCAAAGCTATTTCATAGATTCGACAAAAGATGAGATGCATTATTCAATAAAATAAGGTGGGTAATTCCTAGAGCAAACTTTTCAAACAGCAGTAACAGGAGACTAAATGAAGTGACAAACTTCAATTGTATTCGTGTCTGGATTATATCAAATCCAAAAGTCCCTTACCCCTAATAACGAAAACCATTACAAAACCGTTGTCAATTGTTCAACAGGAGATTTGAGAGCGAGCGAGCCAGATAGAGACAGAGAAAAAAAACCTGAAATGAGGAGAGAAGCTTGAAAGTAGTCCTGATTGTGGTCATCGTAGGCATTGGTCGGACGGTCACCTGATGAGCTCCCATGAGACGATTTGCAAGAAATGAGGATGGAGTTGGGAGGACCACGACGGAACAATAAACCCAATCTCACGGACAACGAACAGAAAGAAGAAACAGTCCGCGAACCTGAGGTTATACCCAAGCCAAGGTTCGCATCTTTATGATCTGTAAAAGCCCAGTAACCACCATAAACAGCACGACTTTGGAATCGGGTTCCTATCATTGTTGGGCAATGGTTAGTTAAGTACAGGAAGACGGATAAATGGTAGGTGAAGCTAAGCTAAGCTGTGAGAGAGAGAGAGAGAGAGCGACAGAAAACGATATCATGTCACGTCATGTCATGTCCCGGAAATTTGGATTGTCTCGTATCAATAAAAGAATCGTTTAAGAAAACATGTGTTGTATCCGAAAATTATGATAACTGCAGTGGGTTTTGTTAACTTCCTTAGTTCCAGAAGTTGGGGAATTCGTCAAGTTTAAGAATTATTTAGAATGAATAAATGTACAAGTTTTGTGAGAAAAAACTGTTGAATTGTCGTTTATGTAGTTCTTCTAACCAATTTGAAAGTGGAAATTATTTTTTAAGCTGCACAAAGTTAAATTTAATGACAATGCAAGAAATCCTTTGTTATTATTTAGAGATATGTGATGTAGACCATCTGTCTATTTAATAGCAAAAATCATCTATCCTAGTGAAAATTCACAAATTTGGACTTACGGTAAGTGTTCTGATTACGCATGATTATAAAATAGTAAAGACACTTGCCGGCGTTACTAAATTTGGTCGTGTTTTGGTCATAGAAGAAAGATGAAGACACTTTTACCAGTTATCATCAACCCCTTATCATTGACTTTGAACGGAAAGCAACGTGGTCATCAACAACATCAACAATTTCGCCAAACTTCTCTGATAGATTAGGTAGACATGTATCCAGTAGTATACAAATATGATAGAAAGATTGTTTTCAATATATTTACATGAATATA
>JAOSBN010000179.1:11123031-11176871 GCA_027563595.1 Erythroxylum suave | reverse complement strand
CATATAATAATAATAATAATAATAATAATAATAATAATAATAATAATAAATATGTATAACTAAAAAATAAAATAAATATATAACTAGGTAAAAATAAAAATTAAATAAATACACAAACAAGAAAAAAGATAATTGAATAAATAATGAAATAATTCATTATAAAAAAATATTTGGATTAAATAACTAAGAGTAAAGTATTACATATTAAATGTTTAGGCTAAATACAAGATACAATACTTAAAAAATATTTTAAAAAATATATGAGAACAAGAAAGACCTTTCTATATGATATCTTTTATTCGTATCCTAGTACGTTAAAGTTTTTTTTATTAAAGGTAATATCCGTGATAGAATCTAGCATAATCATATTATTCTTGATCACTTCCCTCATGTTCTTCTTAAGCCTTCCTTTTTTTCTCTTACATCTCGCAACACAATCTTTTCGCATCTTCTCACTAAAATATCAGGGTGGCTTCTCTTAATAGGTCATAATCACCTAAGTCTTGTCTCTTTTAAACTTTTTATTAATATTAACAATATTTAATTTATCTCTTACCATTACATTCTTGACCTTATCATGATTTTACTCCTTATCAAAAGGGGTACATTATAACCATGCGTCAATACATCATATAAAAACAAACGGTAGTAACAAAAAAGAAGGAAACAAGTCGGGCGAATTGGATTTTCATTTCTTTTCAATTCCAACCATTATGATCGTTTCTTTGTTCGTATTATCATCTTTCAACTATGTAGATCCTTCAAAGAAGAGTCGATGGGTTCCATGGAAGTCCTTTCACCACCAAAGGGGAGGAGGATTCCTTATGAACCCAGATGGCGGTCAAATCATAAGTTATCTCCAAGAAGCTAAGATCCTGCAACGTAAGGACGAGCTATCTCTAAAACTTATGTACTTAAAGAAATTGATTTTAACAACCTAACAAGTACGTCCTTATTCTTTTAATCATGGACGTATCCGTATTTTTTAGAAGTAAATATATATACACAGTTTAGAATATAGGCATGTGTACTTATGTTTCTCTCTAAAAGTAAATATATAGTCTACGAATATGTTTAAACTTATGCTTCTTTCCACTATTATCAAAACAAAGTCTTAGTATAAAGTTTTAGCACCGTATCAACCATCTACTTGTCTAAATAATAATATTCAAGTTTTACTTCATTCTCCTTTCAACTTCTTTAACAGTATGAACCTTGATTTTGATACGTTTTGTTCTTTATGTTGAATAGAATTCTTTGCAATGATTATAAGTGATTTATCATGACAAGCATTGATTATGAGTTAATTATATACTTGTTATAATTAAGATCAAATCATGTTGTTATCACAACTTAGGGTTCATCACACTTAGGCACTAAATAAATTAGTTCCTATTGATAGAAAACAAAACTAAAGACAAATATATAGAAGAATAACTAGAAACAAAAGAAAGCATAATTCTAAATCTCCCCTTTTCCATCTAATAGATCTTTTGCAAGTTGGATTGGATGTTGTTATCTATCGGATCTTGTGACATATTTTTCGTGTTTTCTTTGTCCTTTGATTAGAAGCGTCACCTCTCTATGTTTCTTACAACTCAAAACTATTTCTAAACTTGTCTCCTTTTCTTTTTGCCTTTCTTCACATCCTTTTATAGTAACCATTAAGGTCATTGGGATATACACGATCAACATACATAGGCATATAGGAGACTGTGTATCTCCAAAAATACTTGAATTTGCAATTTTACAAAGGCATAAAGACTTACATGAGCAACATACATAGTTGTGTATATCAACATACACGAGTGTGTAACTTCACACAACTAGAAATAATATTCTTCAAATCTCCACATATTTTCAGAGATTTACACAATCACTATACACGATCGTGTAGGTCTAAGTTGCTTCAAATATTTGCTCTACGCCACAATTTCATCTGAGTTCTTCTCTTTTTAGTCCAACAAGGCAATTATCACCTATAAATACACTTGAAGTGAATTAAGTACCAAAAATACTATAAAAATATTAAATAGTAAGAAAAATATATTAAATATGGGTGTATCATTGTAGTCAAATAAGCATTTATCAAACATCCCCACATTTAAGCTTTTGTCATTCCTCAAGCAAATCATAATAAATCATTAATTTTACAAACATCAATCCCTTATTAACTTTAACATGTCTATCCACACTCTAAATTCATCATATCATATCGATAAAATTAACATACAATAAAACTTGAGTTATCCTAGAACTAACCTTCATAAGTTAATATCAATAATAATCATATCGATTATCTTCTTGAAATCAAAAGCATAAATTTTCACACCCTCACCAAATATTTCACTCAATGCATAATAAAACGCTTAACTATAAGCTTGCAATATTATCACATCTCCACCACTGATAAGTAAACTAGAAACAAAAATCAAAAGGTCTTGTTACAAGGTTTTAATGTGGTTTAGGTAAAGTATGATAGTGATACTGAAAAAAAGTGATAAAATTGAAAGAAATTTATAAGAAACTTATTCTTCACAATATAGGTTCTTCATATTGTAACTCCATTGGTACCATAACTTTATCATTTTTTAATCAATAAAATTGAAACTTTTTTTCAATCTTGCAACACATGGTCCAAGAGAATTGTAACACGTGGTCCAATGGGATTGTAACACATGGTCTGATAGGGTTGTGACATATAGACCAATGAGATTGAAACATGTGTCTAAGACTAGAACATTCATGAAAAGGAATATGATGAAGAGGGGAGATGGAAGAAAATTTGATCGCTTAACTTCATGTTTTTCTCCTCTCTATTTCACCTTCATCCGACCATTTTCACTTGGTGATTCAAACAAAACCAAAGAGAAAGGGAAGGAAAAACATTAGAAGAACTACTTTGCCAATTTTAAGGTTTGGGACTTCACTTAGTTGATTTCTGTTTTTGTGTATGATTGAATGGATATACAAATTCATTTGGATGTTGAATTGTTGATGGGATGTTGTTTTGTTGTTATTTTCGTATTATCTTGGATAGAATTGGTTGAATATGACAAGAGAACAATGTGTAGTGGAATTCTGTCTAAGGTTTGTTTGAGTCATAACTAAGGCTAAAGACCCCCAAATTGCGTTATTTTAACTGAATATGAAACCTAATACATAGCGCTAAATATCTATAGAAGAGACTTTGACTTAATTCTGGCTCTATGACCTTAGAAAGTGAGATTGAAAAAGGTGGCATGATGTTGCCCTTGTTTCGGATCAACTTGTGATATTTTGCGTATATATCATGCTTTAGAAGTCCAAATGGTCTGGTTATTAGTGATATAGAAACTTAAGACATATAGGAACATTTTTTTAGAAGAACATAATGTCTAAAAACGTCATCTTCTGGATCATAATAGCCCTAAAAAATTGAACCAAAAACTTTTCCTGTGAAAACAGTTGTTTGAAGGTTTCAGGACACTTATCTCACAATTATGTGACATGATAAGGAAGGTGAAAAAATGGGGTTTCTGTGCAATTTATGAACTATATAAGGTTCAGTTAATTTATTTGGTACAATAGGACCTAAATGGACTAGTTAAAGGCGTGTTTGAACTTAAATTGGTATCTGAAGTTATTGAGTAATATTTAGTTTAAGTATGCATTATTAATGGAGATGATAATGTAAAGGATGTATGGTTTACAATGTTGAATTGCTTGGTGTGATCATGAATGAATGAGTTCCAAAGGCTTATGTCTTTTGAATTGGATATGGATGTTTATGAATTGGGAATTTCTGCAATAATATTGTGATAATTCCAGATTATCAGTTGTTCGAGGAGTTTGATAGTTGGGATTATGTTGGAAGTGCTTTCTAGTTGTTTGATGATACCTAATTAGTGATGAATCAATACCTCTATTGATGCATTATTGCACATACTTGTAATTTTATGACATCTTAGTTTGTTTAAAAATCAGTGGCTATGTCAAGTTGAATGAAATGGAATAAAATGGTATGTGTTGCAATATTTTCCTCATATGAGAATTATGAAATGAATTTGTTTTGTTTTAAAACTGTCAAGTCCTAGTCATGGGTAAATAGGCATGCTTAGATGCAGCTGCTCCTGGATACATTTAAGATGTTAACACTTCGATGTCTCTTAATAATAACACTTCGGTGTCTTAGACATAAGTCTCTCCTGATATTCGAGACATAAGTCTCTCCTTTTCTGTGATACCAATGGTACCTCCTATTTTGGCCTCATTACCCACTTCTATAAAAAGGATTCGCAGGCTAAGTTATGTCTGTATTCTGATGTATGTCCAATTCTAAAATAAGATAAATTTTAATTTGATACAGGTTAAGTTCAATTTTGATATAGCTAAATGTTGTTTTGATATACACAAGATTTGTTCATATACTTTAAAGTTATGTTTTGTGATTTTGATATTCTATTCGTATAGTTATAAGTTTGATGTACGCATATTATGTTCTAATATGTGATATTCTGTTCTGATGCAAGTGATGTTGGAATGTTCAGTAATTTGAACAATTAAACTTTTTCTGAGATTTGTTATGATTCAGTGCATATATATGCTAGATGAATGTTAGAGGCAGTCGCCAATTTACAGGTTGTTTAGTTATTCTCCACTAAGCTATATGCTTAGCATGGTAGTTTTATCCCCGTGTGGGTTCTGATAAGAAAACTTGAGATAGGGACAAAGGCAACCGTAGTGGCCAAAAAGACTGTGTTTTGTTTTGGAAATATTCAGTTTGTTTTGAGTTGTTCTTCAATGTAATGAGATATATTGTATTTTGTGTTTTGTTTAAAGGTTTGTAAAAAAAAAGCTTAATGTAGTTTGGATTTGGATTTAAGGTTTGCATGTAAAAAGTATAACATGTATGTTATGTTCTGAATATAACGTAATCAATGATGAATGAAATGTATGCTTCTTGAGTTTCTAGAAATGCTTTAGTATGTATTGGATTACTTTGGCTCTGTTTTATGTAGCATCTGCATATCCTCCCAGGGGTATATGGGGTCTGCAGCTACTCATTGATACATTTTAGGTGTCGACACTTCAATGTCTCCTGATAATGACACTTGAGTGTCTGAGACATAAGTCTCTCCTAATATTGACACTATGGTGTCTTTTAATAAGGACACTTCGATGTCAAGACAGTCTCTCCTGTTCTATGATACCAATGGTATCTCCTATTCTATGATACCAATGGTATCTCCTGTTCTGGTCCTGCTACCCACTTCTATAAAAAGGATTGGCAGGCTAACTTGTTTTGTATTATGATGTATGTTCAATTCTGAAATAAGATAAATTCCAATTTGAAGTTCAATTTTGATATAGCTAAATGTTGTTCTGATATAAACAAGATTTGTTCAGATACTTTAAAGTTATGTTTTGTGATTTTAATATTCTGTTCGGATATTTATAAGTTTGATCTAAGTATATTTTGTTATGATATGTGCTATTCTGTTCTAATGCAAATGATATTGGAATGTTCAGTAATTTAAACAATTAAAGTTTTTCTGAGATTTGTTATTATTTAGTGCATACATGCTCGATGACTGTTAGAGAAAGTCACCAGTTTATATGTTATTTAGTTATTCCCCACTAAGCTATATGCTTAGCGCGGTATTGTTATCCCCATGTAGGTTCTAACAAGAAGAATTGAGATGGGGACAAAGACAACCACAATGGCCAAGAAGATTTTGTTTTGTTCTAGAAATATTTAGTTTCTTTTGAGTTGTTCTTCAATGTAATGAGATCTATTGAATTTTTTGTTTTGTTTAATGGTTTGTATAAAAAATACTTAATGTAGTTTGGATTTGGATTTAAGGTTTGCATGTAAAAAGTACAGCGTGTACGTTATGTTATGAATATGACGTAATCAATGATGAATGAAATGTATGCTTCTTGGGTTTCTAGAAATGCTTTAGTATGTATTGAATTACTTTGGTTTTGTTTTGTGTAGCATCAGGATATCCTCATACGGGGTATGTGGGTGTTACAGTAAAGCCTTAGTTAAAAGACAAACTAGTTGTATGTTTAAGGAACTTCATTTTTTAAAAATGCGCTGACTATTCTCAAAAAGTTCAAAATGGAGAGATGTAAGTTTGTATAAACTCCACTAGTGATTAATAAGACAATCTCAAGAGATAAAGGATGATAATATCAAACTATTTATAAAAGCTCAATTGGCAACTTATTCTATTTATTAGCAGCTAAACTAGACCTTATATTTATAATTAATCTTATATCCTAACTTATGCATGCTCATAATAAATTTTATCTTTGTGTTACTAAAAGAATGTTGAGATATATCAAGGAGATTGTAGATTATGAGTTTGATTTAGAAAGGAGCAAGGAGTTTTGAAAGAGTTATTCTGACAATAACAAACTAAAAGTGTTGCAGATAAAAAAGGAATTTTAGGTTATGTTTTTTCACTTAGCTTAAAAATGTTCTTGTGGAATTAAAAAAGAAGGAAGTAGTGGCTCAGTTCTATATAAAAGCAAAATATATCTCAACTATATAAATAATTGACCAAACAATAAGGTTGAGGAAAATTTAAATGATTTATAGTAGAAACAAATAAATGTAATAATCATTACAGTGGATAGCAAATTAACAATATCTATAGCTAAAAAACTAGCATGACACAAGCATACTTAGCATATTAATGTAAAGTTTCATGTAATTATATGGGAGAAAAAGATGAAAAAGTTCAGCTTATTCGATGTAGTTCATAGGAGCAAGTTGCATACATCATGACCGAGGTTGTTTCGTTTAAGGATTGTTATATTTTGATACTTTTTATGACATATTCTGGCCAATAGTAGCTCAAGTGGTAGTTATTAGATGTAGCATAAATATATGAAATTAGTTAGGTGATTAATATATAATTCATTACATTAAAGTGATTAAGGAGAATGTTTTATCCTTCCTAATTAATATTACTTTAGGAAAAGAAATATTTTGGCTAAGATAGAATGACACTTTGTAAAATAGTTTGCAAATCTCATTGATTGAATCATTTGTTAATGATGGATAACTAATATGATTTGACTCAAATAGATTAGACATTAATTCTATTCTATATTTCTAATTTAAATATTTTGTGATGAAATGGTTAAATTATACAAAAAATCATGCTCAAAAAGGTCAATTAAAGCCGTTTTGATTCCTAAATATTTTAGTAATCATGACACATTGTTAGATACCGATCTTAATCTATAGATATGAATTGTTTAATTAGAGAGTTAATGTAACACTCATTCCCAACTGACATATGCACGTGTGTCCATCAGATACACGTGTAAATGCCTGTCAGAAATGACATGTTAAGTATCTCACCTTTACTGTACATAATATGGCATCATACACTAAACCATCAATCACAAATAAAAAAAATGTTACCACATTATATCAAACCACGATTTACACTGTTTCATATAGTATAATATCATCCATGTTTATACAACATTGTCCTATGAACATAAACAACTCAGTACACACCACATACTATAAACTCAAAAGAAACAACTAAGCCCTCAATCCCAGCTGACCGACCTTTGAACCAAATCTGACCGTAAAAACTGCACAAAATATGCTTCTACAAAGTCATAGAAGCTAGGTCGTTTCACTCTCGAACCTGAAAAGCAATGGTGCAATTTTGATGAGTTTTGCGAACTCAGTAGAGTAACCATCCTCGATGGTTCACTCATGTCATAAAACAAGATCAATTATAATAGGTGATCACACAGTTCAAAGCTACTTGACAAGTATCAAAATATTATCACATACAAATCATTTCTCAGTCAAACAGTTCAATCATATAACGACATTCACACAACTTTGCAAATCATTCAATGAAATCAATTTATATGCGGATGCGATATGTATGAGACTCACATTTATTTTTATATTGTTGTGACTGTGTGTTTTTATAATATCCCAAATTATCAGGCTCAGTCAGTCAGCCTGTGACTCACTGATCACAATGAGCCATAGGCTCGAACCACATATGCGAGAGCTTAAAACTCTTATCAGTAACAGTATCAGTAGCAACACCAGCTGGAATGAGGTGTATGTCACAGTTTAGTCATCAAATTCAATCACTTTCATTAGCATGTAATATAACAGTATATCAGTCACAGTATCAGTTACAGTAACAATAATAGTAGCAGTGGTCATTGGACTAGGCCTGGCATTCAACTTTTCAGTTGAGAATCAGAAAGTCATTTAGGCAGATGCATTCACATTCAATCAGTACTTCCAATATCATTTTCATGCAGCAAAACACCTCGGACAAATATTGTCTACAATCCAGTACACAATCAACACAATCAATCATATTATGAAGCATATAGTTCTACACATTCACATACAAGCAACACTTCAATATCTTAATCCAATATCACAGTCATCACCTTCATTGTCCGGAATCAACAATCAAGCCTTATTCATTCAATCATTTCAAAACATAATTTAAACAAACAAGTAATAAAGTGAGACCATCTAGGTTACTCACAGTATGCTCCAAACAGCTATTGCCTTGAAGTACCAGCAAAGTCAGTATGCTGTTGCTCAATGCGTTCCTCTCACTAAACATCAAGTCCAACTCCCAAGAACCAACTATTACAGGCCCTTCCAAACAACTAAGACACTTCCAACATCAAGGTTGAATATCTTTACACCAAGAAGACAATAGTATAAAAGATAGCAAAATTTAACTTCTTTGATGCAGCATCTTACAAGATGTCAAGTGATGATGATCCAAATTAAAACAAAACCTAGGAGTTTGTGGGAGTAAGGAAGAGTTTCGGTGTAGAGAGAAAGGAAGCTGCCAAAACTCCAAAGGTGAAGATGACTCCTCACTTGCCTAACTCTTTGAATGCAAGGTGTCTTGGTTTACAATGGCCATATGTCACACATGAAAGTGTGACACTTGTTCTTCACTAAAGCAACCTACATGTAAATGTCACTTACTAATTGCTCCAATTGTCACACAATTACTAGTCCATTTGTCACATAATAATTGGTCCATTTGTCAATTAATTACTAGTCCATTTGTCACGCATTTAACTATGCCAAATGTCACTCAATTTAAGAATTAGTCATCCTAATTCTCCATGTCTCAATTAGTCTTGCCACTAAGCATTTTTCCTAGTCCAAAAATATCTCAAATTTTCATAAATTTCCGAAATGTCACCAAAAATGCTAAATTAATTCTAATATACACCAATTCAATTTTCAAGACAAATAATCCACAATTCACATTTTTAATCCCATTAAAAATCACTTATACCCGAAAAATGTCAATGAATGCATGTACAAATAATTATAATGTGCAAGATCAATAATGTCGTGTATGTGTATGCCACATTATGCATAAGCATGAGTTATACTTCCTAATTTCTAATTAATCTCTAATAATCACCATTTTAACCCTAATTGAAGTGATAGGATGTTACAATTATCCCCTCCTAACAAAAAATTTTGTCCTCGAAATTCTTACCTATTAATTCGAATAGGCGGGGATATTGTCACCTCATATGATCCTCAGTTTCCCACGTTTCTTTCTCAATCGAGTGATTTCTCCAATGAACTTTCACTAATGGAATCACTCTCTTTCTCAATTGCTTTGTCTTATAACACACTATCTTGATCGGCTCCTAAATATAACTTAAGTTGCTATCAATCTCAATATTTTGAGCCGGTAATACATGAGTAAGATCAAATCTATATCTTCTTAACATACTTACATGAAACACATTATGCAATTGAGACATCTCGTTAGGCAAAGCTAATTTATATGCTAAAGGTCTAATTTTCTCAAGAATCTCATAAGGACCAATGTATCTCGAGCTCAACTTGCCCTTTTTACCGAATCTTAATACACCACGCCAAGGAGACACTTTTAAAAACACTCGATCTCCAATATTGTACTCCATATCCTTTCTATGTTAATCCACGTAGCTTTTCTGTCTATCCTGAGCCTCCTTTATTCGAATCCTGATCAATTTCACCTTCTCTACAGTATCCTGTATCAGTTCCAAACCCTCAATCATTCTCAAACCTTCCTCATTCCAGTATAGAGGAGATGAACATTTTCTGCCATACAATGCTTTATACGGTGCCATCCCAATGCTGCTATGATAATGATTGTTATAAGCAAACTCAATCAATGCTATGTATTGATCCCAAGCTCCCTAAAACTCCAATACACATGCTCTGAGCATATCCTCAACAGTTTTGATAATTCGCTCACTCTGTCTGTCTATCTGAGGATGAAATGTTGTCCTAAAATTCAACTGTGTACCCATAGCTGACTGTAATTTCTTCCAGAATCTCGAAGTAAATATGGGATCCTATCTGATACAATAGACACTGGAATCCCATACAGTCTCACAATTTCAGTTACATATCTCCAAGCCAACTGGTCTAATGTATTGTTCTCCCGTACTGGTATAAAATGGGCTGACTTAGTTAATCGGTCCACCACAACCTATATTACATCATTTTGCCTCGGAGTCTTAGGCAATCCCACTATAAAATCCATAATAATTCGTTCCCATTTTCACTCTGAAATAGGTAACGAATGCAATTTTCCAACTGGGGCCTGATGCTCAGCCTTAACCTGTTGACATGTTATACATTTAGAAACAAACTCCGCTACTTGCTTTTGCATTCCAGGCCACCAGAAATGTTGTTTCAATGTATTATACATCTTGTTAGTACTAGGATGCATAGCATAAGCAACCATATAAGCTTCTTCTATAATTTCCTTCCTCAGATCGTCAACATTAGGCACACAGAATCTTTGCTTTAGCCACAATGTATCATCTTTAAATTCAAACTCAGAATCTATATCCTTCTTAACTTTCTCAATCAATTTCACCATTTCAAGATCTTTACTCTGTACTCTTCTGATCTGATCATGCAGCATAGGACTCAGTTTCAATGTAGCTGTCAATACTTCATTATGCTCTAGATTCAAGTCTACATTTAAAGCTCTCAACTGAATCAGGCTTAGTAACCTTAATAATTGAATCTAAGCCACATTGGTATTTGACTTTCTGCTCAAAGCATCAGCCACTACATTAGCCTTCCGCGGATGATATTCAATTGTGTAATCATAGTCTTTCAGTAACTCTATCCATCTTCTTTGTCTCATATTCAGCTCTTTCTGGCTTAATAGATACTTCAAACTCTTATGATTAGTGTATATCTGAAATGTCTCGCTATAGAAGTAATGTTTTCAAATCTTTAGAGCAAAAACTACTGCTGCAAGTTCTAAATCATGTACCAGGTAATTCATCTCGTGAGACCTTAATTGTCTCGATGCATAAGCTATCACTGTCATTTTGCATTAATACACATCCCAATCCCCGATGCGACGCATCACTGTATACCACATATCCACCAGATCCTGATGGAGTAGCCAACACCGGCGCTGTAGTTAACCAATGTTTTAACTCTTTAAAACTTCTCTGGCACTCGTCATTCCATCTAAATGTCACATTCTTCCTCAGAAGTTTAGTCAGAGGGGCTGAGATTAAAGAAAACCCCTGGACAAACCTCCTGTAATAACCAGCTAATCCAAGCAAACTCCGGATCTCTAATACATTCTTCGGTGCCTCCCATCTCATTATTGCTTCAATTTTTATTGGGTCCACCTGAATACCATGCCCTGTTACTATGTGGCCCAAAAATACTACTTGATTTAACCAAAATTCACATTTACTGAATTTGGCATACAGTTGTTTTTCTCTCATGGTCTGCAAAATTATTCTCAAATGCTCAGTATGTTCCTCATTGCTTCTAGAATACACCAGAATATCATCAATGAACACAATTACAAACTGGTCCTAGTAGGGCTGAAATACCTTATTCATCAATGTCATGAATGCAGCTGGGGCATTAGTCAACCCAAAGGGCATAACTAAGAACTCAAAATGTCCATAGCTGCATCTAAAAGCACTTTTTGGTACATCAACCTCTGCTATCTTTAGCTGATAATACCCAGACCTCAAATGAAGCTTAATAAATACTTGAGCTCCCTACAACTGATCAAATAAATCATCAATTCTAGGCAATGGGTATTTATTCTTCACTACAACATGGTTAAGTTGCCTGTAATCAATGCACAACCTCAAAGTGTCGTCCTTCTTCTTCACAAACAACACTGGAGCACCCCAAGGTGATACACTGGGCCTAATGAATCCCTTCTTGAGCAACTCCTGCAACTGAACTTTCAACTCTTTTAGTTCCACAAGTGTCATCCTATATGGAGGAATGGATATAGGAGCAGTACCTGGAACTACATCAATTGTGAACTCTGCTTCCCGATCTGGAGGTAAACCAGGTAATTCAGTGGGAAACACGTCCAGGAATTCCTTAACCACAGGAATATCCTATACACTCTGTTCAGCTCGAGTATCAATCACATATACTAGATAGGCCTCACATCCACCATATATTAACTTCAAAGCAGTAATAAATGAAATAAGTCTGGTTGACACTGCTTGGCTAATTCCTCTGAATACTGCTCTTGGTTGATTATTAGACTTTAAAATCACTTCCTTCGTATAACAGTTCATGATGGCCCTATGAGCTGTGAGTCAATCCATGCCTAAGATAACATCTATCTCCTTCAACTGTAAAACAATCAAATATGCTGCCAACTCTGCCTAGTCAATTCGAATTAGACACTTCTTACAGACCTCCCCAATAACTATAGTACTACCAATTGACGTACTCACCTCTAATCCATATCTCAAGAATTCTCTATCACAATGCAATCTAGATGCCATGTGTGGTGTGATAAATGAATGCGTAGATCCAGGATCTAGCAGTGCATAAATCTCAAAAGTAAATAATGATAACACACCTGCAACGACATCTGGAGAATCCTGAGCCTCCTGTCTCGTCATGGCATAAACTCTGACTTGAGACTGCGGTCAATTGCTCCGTACCCCAATCCTCCCAGTAACACTTTTAGACATCATCCGACCTCTTCCACGACCTCTCTGCCTAGTCCCACTGGCTCGACTCTGCTGAATTGTAGGTGTTGTTACTCTACTCCCACTCCCACCAGACTGTGCTCCAGACATCAATGTACAATCTCTAATCTAATTATCATGTGAGCCACACCGAAGGTAGGCTCCCGTCAATCTCCAACATACACCACTATGCTTATTCCCATAATACTGAAAAGCTGGCATCTGACCCGATATTGCACCTCTATTATTTCCAGTCTGAGTAAAATCACCCCTCTGTCTGAATCCTGACTGTCTAGATCCAGCTAGTGGTCTGAATGTTCGAGTCTGACGTTTACTGAACCTTCTATTAGAACCACCCTGAGACTCACAGGGCCTCTTTTGTCCAGTTTCTGATCTCTGCTCAGACTGACTATCCCTCAACAATTGCTCCATTCGGATTGAGGCTGCTTTGAGGTCAATGAAACTGCTCAGGTCAGTACGAGCTAGCCTTGTCTGAATCTCCATGTTCAAGCCTTCTTCAAATCTCCTGCATTTATCTGCCTCAGTAGGAATTAAGACAGAAGCATATCTCATCAGCTCATTGAATCTAATCTCATAATCTGCTACAGACATTCTACCCTGTTTCAAATCCATGAACTCCTTCCTCTTCCTCTCCATGTATACCTGGGGCATATAATTTTCTTTGAAAGCCCTCAGAAAGTCTCCCCATGTCAAAGTGCAAGGCCTGGTGGTACTACCGGGAGCAGTCCTCCACCATTAATAAGCCAGGCCTTGGAGCAAAAAAATAGCATAGTCGAATTTTTCGTTTGACTCACAGTACATCTGATCAAATACTCGTTCTATCCGCTCTAACCATCCCTCAGTTTCTGCTGGGTTTGTACTGCCATAGAAATCTACAGCTCCCTGCTTTCGCAGTTTGTCGTACCTCCTTTTCCTTCTCTCAGGAATTCTTAGAGGCATTCGCTCAGGTCGAGATACTGACGACTCTCTACTGGCTCCTTCCGATCTCAGGTCAGCTGAGTGTTCCATTGTTCACCTATGTCAGATAACCTATAATACACAATAACTTCAATTACCATTCGACATTTCCACAACATTTCACACTTAATACCATCACATATCCCTATGGATGTCAAACCCTGCTCTGATACCAAAATGTAACATCCCATTCCCAACTGACATATGCACGTGTGTCCATCAAATACACATATACATGCCTGTCAGAAATGACATGTTAACTATCTAACCTTCATTGTACATAACATGGCATCATACACTAAACCATCAATCACATATTTTAAAAAAAACAAAATGTTATCACATTATATCAAACCATGATTTACACTATTTCATATAGTACAATATCATCCATGTTTGTACAACATAGTCCTATGAACATAAACAACTCAGTACACACCACATACTATAAACTTAAAAAAAACAACTAAGTCCTCAATCTCAGTTGGCCAACCTTTGAAACAAATCTGACTGTAACAACTGCACAAAATATGCTTCTACAAAGTCTTAGAAGCTAGGTCGTCCCACTCTCGAACCTGAAAAGCAACAGTGCAATTTTGATGAGTTTTGCGAACTCAGTATAGTAACCATCCTCGATGGTTCACTCATGTCATAAAACAAGATCAATTATAATAAGTAATCACATAGTTTAAAGCCACTTGACAAGTATCAAAATATTATCACAGACAAATCATTTCTTAGTCAAATAGTTCAATCATATAATGACATTCACACAGCTTTGCAAATCATTCAATGAATTCAATTTATATGCGGATGCGATATGTATGAGACTCGCATTCATTTTTATATTGTTATGACTGTGTGCTTTTACAGTATCTCAAATTATCGGGCTCAGTCAGTCAGTCTATAAATCATTGATCATAGTGATCCATAGGCTCGAACCACATATGCGGGAACTTAAAGCTCTTCTTAGTAGCAGTATCAGTAGCAACACCAGTCACAACTCCTTAATATTACATGCATTGCAATGAGGTGCATGTCATAGTTTAGTCCTCAAATTCAATCACTTTCATTAGTATGTAATATAACAGTATATCAATCACAGTATTAGTTACAGTAACAATAACAGTAGCAGTGGTCATCGGACTAGGTCCGACATTCAACTTTTTAGTTGACAATCAGAAAGTCATTTAGGCAGATGCATTCACATTCAATCAATACTTCTAATATCATTTTCATGCATCAATATGCCTCAGAAAAATATTGTCTGGAATCCACTTCACAATCAATCATATTATGAAGCATATAGTTCTGCACATTCACATACAATCAGCACTTCAATATCTCAATCCAATAACACAGTCATCGAACCTTCATTATCCGGAATCAACAATTAAGCCTCATTCATTCAATCATTTCAAAACATAATTTAAACAAACAAGTAATAAAGTGAGACCGTCTAGGTTACTCACAATATGCTCCAAACAGCTATTGCCTTGAAGTACCGGCAAAGTCAGTATGTTGTTGTTCAATGCGTTCATCTCACTAAACGTCAAGTCCAACTCCAAATAACCAACTATTACAAGCCCTTCCAAGCAACTAAGACACTTCCAACATCAAGGCTGAATATCTTTACACCAAGAAGACAATAGCATAAAAGATAGCAGAATTTAACTTCTTTAATGCAACATCTTGCAAGATGTCAAGTGATGATGATCCAAATTAAAACAAAACCTAGGTGTTTGTGGGAGTAAGGAAGAGTTTCGGTGTAGAGAAAAAGGAAGCTGCTGAAACTCCAAAGGTGAAGATGACTCCTCACTTGTCTAACTCTTTGAATGCAATGTGTCTAGGTTTACAATGGCCACATGTCACACATGAAAGTGTGACACTTGTTCTGTACTAAAGCAACCTACATGTCTTCATATATGGCAGCCAAATGTCACTTACTAATTGCTCCAATTGTCACACAATTACTAGTCCATTTGTCACATAATAATTGGTCCATTTGTCAATTAATTACTAGCCCATTTTTCACACATTTAACTATGCCAAATGTCACTCAATTTGAGAATTAGTCATCCTAAGTTTCCATGTCTCAATTAGTCTTGCCACTAGGCATTTTTTCCTAGTCCAAAAATATCTCAAATTTTCAGAAATTTTTGAAATATCACCAAAAATGCTAAATTAATTCTAATACACACCAATTCAATTTTCAAGACAAATAATACACAATTCACATTTTTAAACCCATTAAAAATCACTTATACCTGAAAAATGTCAATGAATGCATGTACAAATAATTATAATGTGCACGATCAATAATGTCGTGCATGTGTATGCCACATTATGCATAAGCATGAGTTATGCTTCCTAATTTCTCATTAATTTCTAATAATCACTATTTTAACCCTAACTGAAGTGATAGGATGTTACAGTTAAAAATGAATTAAAGAAATTTAATTTATCTAAAACTAAATATAATTTAAGGTTATAATTTTTATTCATTGTTATCATATTTAAAAACCTAATAGGTCGCACTCAAAAAAAGGGTTAAAGAAAGAAAAAAGTATTTAATTGAGTTAGACTTGATTATTAAATTTAAGAAATTTTCACATTATAAGATATTTAATAAATAAAGACGAATATGAGATACTAGACCTTATTTGACCTAGTTGATATTAAATTATAATTAGTTAGAATTTTAATTAAATGTTAACTAAATTTAAAATTTTATTTCAATTAAATTATTACAAATTTCAAATCTTATTATAAATAAACTTAAGAGAGCTAGTACTTTTTGATTAACCATCTTTATAACTATTGTAGAGTTCTCTCGACATATTATGTAGCTACCATTAGATGTGAAGCATATACGCAGCTACCATAATTGAGTTGAGTCAGTTTCAAAAATGGTATGAGTTAAACGACAAGGAAATGATCAAACTTTGCAATAAGATATGCATTATAATTCATATTTATTATATTTTGTGTATTAATCATGTTATAGAAGTTAAAATGATCTTACTTTTGAAAAATCCAGCAAAAAGTTTTCATTCTTATTTTGTTGTGAGTGGGATCATATCCTACTTCAATTTTCCTACATTATATATAACCTATGTGAAAATATTTAGTAAGGCTAGAATAAGGGATCACTATAAACATGACCACACACAAAAAAATTGAAGAGAAAACCACTTTGTGATGTACATGGACAAGATTGTTGCAATTTCAACAATTGCTCATATTATCTATATATCTATAATTAAATTAAAATCATCTCACCATATAATAAGTGTCATATTTTAATAAACATTATTTTTAAATTAAATAAAAATTAAGTACATTTTTAAATATTCTTGTTTAATAGCTAATAATATATTGAAAATAAAAAATATTAAAGATTTGTTCACCTAACAAATAAATGATATATGTGACTGTGACATTTTTAAGGACATAATGTTGAAAATTATACAAATGGTATATACTAAATTATTGCAATAACTATTTAAGAAATTTTAATAAAATACAATAATTATTTATCTATTTTGTTACATACTGAAGTTTCTTAATAAATTTCTTTAAAAATAATTTTAAAACATGGTTTTCTAAAATTTTCAAGTATAATTCTATTTTTTGTATTTACATGTCTAATAGGGTAAATATATATTGTAATAACAAAATTTTTCAAATGTGATTCAAATCTGAGTATTTCGCAGTGGTAAATTTTCTAAGATCAGGTAATCTCGTTATGGATAACATATCATCATTTTTTCATAATTTCTTCATTATACTTATATGGTAAAGACATATTTTCTATTCAAAAAATAAATATTTTTAGATATAGAAGATTTATTGATAACTAGAGGTGGTAATAATAGTCTAATTCAATTTGGTTCAATTCAAATTGAAGTTAATAAGATTAGTAAAAGTTAACCAGACTCGAATTTGAACTTTCTTTTAAAGAATTTGTGATCGATCTTCACAATTTGGTTTAACTCAAAACATGATTGTTTTTTTTAGAAAATTTTTGTTTAGATGCTAACAGTGTCGTAATCTCTCTTGTTTGATTCTTTCAATCACTCTTCTCACTTCTAGTAATTTCTTTATTTTTATCATCTTCTCTAATCTCTTTAAAACACCATCGTCCAAAACTAACTAATAAGTTTATGCATCATTTTTTGACAAACATCAACTAACAACAATGACTGAGTTTATCTCTGGTAAGTAGAAGGTCATTTTCAAGGCATTGGTGACACCACTTCGAAACTCACAACCATTACCAAACGCTACTTTATCAATCCTGAACTATGAGAGAAAAAGTTTAACCATAGCTGTCTCTAAAAATACATCCTAAAAGATTTAGTAGTTCATCTTCTTTACATTTTTTTTTGTTTACAAGGGAAAATAAGTAAAACTAAAATAGACTATGACACCCGTCGGCGAAGGAGGATGCCATGGATGTCCTGGCTAACTAACTGAGAGCATTGTGGTGGAATGTCTTGAAGCATTGAGATGCCTGGCGGTGTGAGCAAAGCAAGCGTGGCTAGTTTATCGGCACACCGATTCCATTCTCGGTAGATATGCTGCAAGTGTAAGGTCCAGTCTCAACGTTGGAGCTCCCAGATGTCTTGTACTACTAAGATGCCATCAAATAATAAGTCAAAAAAGAAAAGAGAAGAAGATAAAATGTTGATTACCTCCAAGGAGTCCAGCTCTAACACCACACATCGATATCCAAGGTCCCATGCCAATTGCAATATGATAAAGACCACCCCAAAGTTTCGCTTAGAGGGGGGACCACACCCCTAAGTGTTGTAAAAAGCCTCTGCACCAGATCCCTGTGCTGTCTCGAATCAAACCTTCTGCTAAAGCCTAGCCGGTGTTGCGTTGGATGGCACCATCGGTGTTGACCTTGACCCAACCCTCAGGTGGTTTAGTCCAACCTACTGGTGTACCTATGGGTGCTCCAATGGAGGGGATGGCTCGAGCGGTCATTCGTTGTGCCTGGAGGATCCAGGTTACATAATCGAGGACAATCTTAACACTCTCTATAGGCCAACAAAGTCCTTTTCAAAAAGACTTCTATTATGCCATTGTCATAAGAACCAACATGATGTGTCAAAAAGGGTGTGCCAGGCCAACTGCTGAACGGGGTTCTAGTTACCAAAATCAGTCGTCACCTATTGCTCAGTATTTGGATGGGAGAAGGAGGGATAATTAGTTGCTTTAGGAAAGTTGACCCAGTAATCGGAGGCCCTCCTACAATCCCGTAAGGCATGCAAAATGGTCTCTTCTCGATTACAGGCAGGGCATGTGGCATCCATAGAGAGATGACGGGCCACTCGCTGTTGGTTTGTGAGCACTTTGGACTTGGCTAAGAGCCATAGGAAAGAGCGAATCCGCTATGGCCCAGTCCATTTCTAGATCAGCTTCCACACGTGCCTATGGTCATGGGGACAAGTTCCCTCAATGAGCGCGTAGGCTGAGTCAATTGTGAATTTACCAAACGGTTCGGGGTCCCCAGATAAGGTGGTCTTCCCTCATCCTATCATTAGGTGGTGGAATTGCTTCAATGCTTAAGCATACGGATGCAGGGAGGTAGAGTTAGAATCGATTCCAGTCCCAGGTGCCATTAGCTTGAACCACATCCCTTACTGTGTCAGCTAGTAAAGTATCTGGGGGTTGAGAAATCGCATGCTGAAGGAGAGGGCCCCAATCTTCAACCAAGCTATCCATCCAAAAGTTGATTCGCACACTAGTTCCTAAGTGCCATTTAGCTCCTTGTCAAACGTAGTGACAAGTAGCAAAGATGCCCTTCCAAATAATCGAGGCCCCTATCCTCGCGACTAATGATGGGGTGTGATGTCCATCCATGTGTTTCGAGAGGTACGCTCATGAATTAAAGGGACGCCAAGATATTTGCCCAAGTTGGTGGTGTGTTTAAATTGAAATGCTTGGCTTAGGGCATGCGTTGTGGTCCGGTTGACATTGTTGGAGAAGTAAATTCAGGTTTTATCCTAATTTACTTTTTGTCCCAAGACTGAGCTAAAGGTGTCCAACACCCTCAAAATGACATGGACTTGAGGCTCTGACGCTTCTGCAAATAGTACGAGATCATCCGCAAAGAATAGATAGGATAAGGAAGGTCCATCTTTTGTTAGTCTAAAAGGTTTCCAGTGCCCGTTGCTGAATTCACCAGATATAAAGTGCCCCAGTTTTTCCATATAAAGTACGAAAAGGTAAGGTGATAAGGGGTCTCCTTATCTGATACCCCTTGTAGTAAAAATGGGATCGGATAGAGTCTCATTCTAAGTGAGTTGCATAGACACCGTGGATATGCACTGCATAATGAGGCTGGTTAAAGGTGTAGGAATACCAATTGCCTGTAGCATCTCGCAGATAAAGTCCCACCGGAGTTGATCATAGGCCTTTTCTAGATCGACTTTGATTGCTAGGACACCATTCTTCCTCGTCTTCCTTCTCATCGAGTGGATGGCCTCCTAAGCGATAATGATATTATCAGTCATGTGCCAACCGGGCACAAAGCTACATTGAGGGAGTCGGCGCTACAAGAGTTTCCAGAAAGGGCTTGAGCCGGTTTACAATCACTTTCGAGATGGTTTTATACAAAACCGAACAAAGACTAATGGCCTGAATTGGTTCAGGGAGATCGGGGAAGCTACTTTGGGAATTAAAACTAATATAGTCTTATTAATCGTAGGATCCCATCGCTCCTACCTGAATATCTGTTGAAGGTAGGATACAACTGCTGGGCCGACCTGGTCCCATTTTTATTGAAAAAAGGAAGCATTGTAGCCATCGGCCCCTGGGGCTTTGGTGGGGTTGATGGCAAATATCGCTATGCGAATTTCAGCCGCGAGTACAAGAGCAGACAAAGGTTGAATAGTTTTAGCCGAAAGATTAGGGAATGCATTGATAATGGCCCACAGAGGGTACTACTGGCTTCGGCCGTAAATTGATCTTCAAAGTATTTAGTAGCCATCGCCCTCATTTGTGTAGGGTCAAAAATCATCTGTCCCTCTTGATCTCGTAGCCTGGTTACCCTAAGCTTCATACGCTTCGCCATTGCTAGAGTGTGATAGAATTTCATGTTGCGATCGCTGTGCGAGAGCCGGGCACAACGAGCATTCTGTTGCCAGTATATTTCCTCCTCGCGGAGGACTTGGGTCAATTCACCGCGAAGTCTATCTTCTAGTGCCAATAAGGAGTCAGATAAATCCCTGTCCATGGTTCATTGAATATCCTCCAATCTAACGAGTAAGCATTTCTTTCAATGGAAAATATTGCCAAATACGTCCGTATTCCAGCGCATGAGCTTGGCAAAGAACATATCTAAAGATCTACATAAGTCAGTAGCCGTTGGATTCCAATGTTCGACTAGAAGGAGATCAAAGTTTTCATACGTTAGCCACGCAGCTTGAAAGCGAAAGGTCGGGGATGGGTAAGCTATCCTTGAGCGGAGCTATCCTCGCTAGCCACTCAAATTCTAAAAGCATACGATCCAATCCGGCATGCACATTCCCGCATTTCCAGGTGAATTCGGAACCTATATAACCTAAGTCATGTAGGCCACAGCAATTAATACAAGCCTGAAATTGTTTATTCACGATTAGATGATGTGGAGAGCCACCCGTTTTCTCAATACTAGCTAATTTAGCGTTAAAGTTGCCTCCTATAACCTAAGGAATAGAGACTTCGCTGCCAAGCCATTAAAGGTAAGGCCATAATAATTTTTAGGAACTGACTTGTGGGCTGGCGTAGACCGCAGTAAAAGCAAAAGTGAGAGCAGCATACCTGATATTGGTGCGAAAAAACTATTATGACTGATTCTGCAGCTGGTTGGACTTGCTCCCCTAGGAGTGCAACACTGTAGGACAGTGGTGTGTGGGGCAGAGGATCCTCCTCGCAACGACGAGTGCGCACTTTTTTGGCTAGGTGATCGTCAAGGGGTAGACTGTCTGAGGAGCTATGGTCTATTTCTGAACGTTGCAACGTAGCACTGTGCATGAGTGTGTGTTGCAGGAGGATAGAGAGTTTTTTTTTTTTTTTACAAGACAAAACCCTGGTACTTTTAAGGAAACCTAACGACGATGAAAATATAGCAAACGTAAACAAGATTGAAAAGGTACAATGGCATACCTTCAATTGGAAGAAAGAGCAAACGAAGACGGTGAAGGGGCGGGCCCGTCGCTACCACTGCCCTTACTGTAAGTGCCTAAGTAGAAGACCAAAAGACCCACTTGCAAGAAAAACGTGAAATTCGCTGGAGATGTTGGTTTCAACGATCCCATTTCGAAACTCTTAAAGAGATGAAAACATAAAGGGCAACAGAGCTCTCCGCTGAAGAGATTTCTTTACATTTTTTGTGAGACTTGAAAGGAACTTTTTTTTTGGAAGATCGATTTATTGACTTGTTGAAATAATTGCATTCATTATAGGATATTAGAATGTTTTGATTCTTACTGAAAAATTTTCATTATTATTATTGATGGATTTTCAAGTTGACAAATAATAGTTGAAGATTGAGGTGAAGAAGAAGATGGGGTTGTTAACTTCTTTGAGACTCAAAGTGGCGGGGTTAGTAATAGGTAACTACAATTCATAATTATTCTGTTCGAACTAACCTGTCGGATCCAGTTTTTAAATCCTTGGTGACAACTTATAGTACCATGAGTATGGATGGCAACTAGGCCTGGCCGACTAGAACTCAACCAGCTAGGCCCAACCTCGAGTTCAAATTTTTTAGAAAATTGAGCCTCGAGTCAGACTTGGGCTCGAGCTACTCAGGTTCGATTAGCCTAAGGCCTAACCCTTATAAGAAAAATAATTTCATTTTTAGCAAAACAATATTACTTTGCATTTTTAATTTTAAAACAATTTTTTTAGCAGGTTCGAACTTCAGTCGAGCTATTTCAGGCCCGATCAACCAAGACCAAGGCCCAGCCTGATCTATTGTCATCCCTACTTATAAGATCCATTCAAAATAAAACATCATCAAATTATTTCATATTTGTTTTATGATACAGATACTTATTTGAGGTAACATGGTTGAAACAAATTAGAGTATTTTCTAAAAAATGATAGGCATAAAATTAGAATATTAAATGAAATGAATTGTTATCCTCTTAATACTGTTAATAAATAAATTTATAATAATACATATAATAAAGGTCCTTACCTCCCATTTACTTAACTACTTATTTTTCAAGAAGTTCTGCTTTGGTAATTAATAATGAAGGAATCATAATTAAAAAATGATAATAAGAATGGAAATGAAAATAGAATTATTTATTATGCATGTTTAATAAGGAATTAAATAGAGTTAATGATAATTTGAGTATGAGAAATTTTAATGATAAATTTTTTTACTAACATTCATATTAATTATTAAAATATTATATTTTATAAATAATTAATCAAAATACTTTTAAATGATTTGTAAAATTAATAGTTTTCAAACAATTATGAATAATTTTATAATAAGAATAAAAATAGTAATAAAACAATAAAATAATTATTAAAAATAATATACAAATCGTAATATATATTTTTAATGATAATATTCTCATAAAAATCAATATCTTCATAATATCTTAATAATATTTTAATAATAACTTTATAGTATTCTAATAATTTTTTAAATCTTTTAAATAAGAACTAAGGGGAAGAACGTAATTATATATCACCTGATTCTAGCCAGAGGGATTCAGCCTATGACCTGTATTTTGAAGGTTGATTGCCCCGTTGTTTTAACCCTACATTCTCCAATACCATGGTTTAATCTTCTACATTGCATATAAGAGTCGATATTAAGATTGAACAAGTTATCGAAAATGTAGGGTTAAAAACGTAATAATCAAATTAATTTGTATCAAAATTTAAATTTCTACTGAACTAATCAAATCATTTTAGATTAAACATATTTATTGATAATTTCTTCTTTTTAACTTCAAATTTCCCCCACCAAACAACTGCATCTTCCAAACCCGAAAGTATCACTGATGTTACCATCCGCTCATGAGAACATTGTTTTCTTGAGAAAGTTCACCTTCGTCCGCAAATCAATATAAAGGAACACTTCAAGGTTTAAGGAAAGTCTAGTCTCTAACATGGATGGCCAAACATTTTTAAAAGAATAGTCTCGTCTCCGGGCTCAAACAACCTTAAAGCATGCAAATACTTAGTTCAAGTCCACTTCACAAGTTGATCTCGTAGTAAGAAGCATACATAATAACGGAAATCCTGAAGGATGGGAACAAGCACTGCCATTGAATCCAGCTACACCACCATGATATCCCATTAAGCCTAAACCTAATAGGTAACATCACCTAGAGCGGTAAGGTGAATAGGGCGACCTGGATCTGCCCCTCCTTGATCTGCCACCACCATAGGGAGAGTGTCTTGGAGAATAATCACGACCTCCACGATAAGGAGAGCGCCTGGGAGACCTCCGATTATCATCACGCTCATATCCACCTCGATATCTACCCCGATCACCACGATGGCCTTCAGAAATTAAACATAAAATAGCACAACTTCTAGTCAGCGTACTCAAGCATAGAGTAACTCCTCCTTCCTTGAGGATTATTGATATGTTCAAAAGTACTCACCATAGTCCCGAGTACTTTTAAGCCCAAGATAATGTCCTGGCGTTGGGGTCCTTGCCCGTTTCCTCCTTGACTGAAAGACAAACAGATCACCTCAAACACTATAAATCACCGCAATTTTTTTTTACCTTAAATGAAATACGCTGATTTTATGGTTGATAAAGAAGCCACAGTTTTATAAGCAAGTGAAGCATCCATGAGTATATTCAACAAACCAAATACACTGTCAGGAGAAAGATCAACTAAACTTTGGAATGCAAAGGCAAACGAAGATACCAAAAAGGAAGGATAAAAAATTGGCCACAAGTGACTAGTTTTTATTTAACAAGCGCCAGTTTTGGAATACCATAAAGCCTGATTAGAAAGTTGTTGATAATGTCCGTTGATTAGTTGAGAGTTGAAATTGAATGCTGAGGATGTATAGTTGTTGAACAATATGGTTGCTATGTTTAGTTGATCACAAGCATTTGAAAAGCTGTTTAAGCTGGCCATTGATCAAGCTGTTTAAGTTGACATGGATGAACTGATCATCTTTGATTGCTGCCAACATAGCTGACGCAATGTGTCTGAATATAGCCAGAAAACCCTCAAGTTAAGAACAAAGATCTAAACTAAAGATGTTAACTTGTTGCACCAATCTGATGCAATAACATTACCTTCTCGACAGTTATATATCGACCCTCCAGAACAGACTGATTAAGGTACTTAACACAACGGTTGGCATCTTCAACATTGTCCATTGTAATGAAAGCAAAACCACGGGAAATCCTTGTCCGGGGCTCCACAACAAGAAAGCAAGAAGCAACCTAAAAGATTAAAGTCAGCCACTACTTTTATCACAGAGTTAAATGATGCAAATCATATGTAGAAACAGAAGAAGATTAAAAGATCTTAATGAAAAAAGACTGCATATCAACTCCTCAGAGGAACAATGACCTTTCCCTCCTTAGAGAAATGTTCCTCAAGGTCTCTTTCTGTAACTCGCGTAGACAGGCCAGTTACATAAAGTGTATTTCCAGGATTCAAAGCTTCTTCCCTGCTAAGTATTATCCAAAAGGTATGGAGGTAATTAGAAATCAATAACAGGCGAAGGCATATAGACAAACACAGAATTACGGCAAACAATCTTAAGAAATTTAATCACCAGGCTACAAAGAAACATAACCTGAATACTAACCTATCACGGCTTCTGGATCTGAATTCAGCAAAATGATCAACCATCCATAGAAAAAGGCCAATTAAACATCAAGTCCAATAATCAGAAGTTCCAATGGAACCAAAAAATCAACAAATAGAAATGAAAGCATGATCTGTAATACCTGCCACGGCTGCGGGACCGTGATCTATGCCTTGGTCTGGACCATGATCTAGATCTGGACCTAGACCTTTCCCGGGACCGGGATCTAGACCTTGACTGTTCTCTCCAAGGAGAAGGTGACCGTGAATTCCTGATACATCCATTACACATATATTAAACAGGCAGCAAATTTGAGATAATGCAAAACTTTTATCAAGCTCGTACAGGAGAAATTTCTGGCAGATAAGTCTCCAAGTCATTCTTACCACTTTTCCTCACAATCTCAAATTTACAATCCAGAACCTTGAAGATAGAATAGCAAACCACGCTAAGGCATACCACACACGTACACTAAGGGGGAAAATGAACTTTTTAAGACTAATCTAATACACAAGTATTCTGATATAGACATGCCCTAACATTAATTTCGCTGAGAACAATTCTTCCAACCAATGTAGACAAAGATTTTATCCGCTAAGACACTGCAATGTCTACCGACAAATACTGAAAGTCATAAAAAAATGGGAGAATTTCAGAACAGAATTTTTACAGGGAGGCAACAAAAACCTAGAAACTACATTAAACCTTATCCCCCGTTGTCTCTCCAAAGTAAGCAAACATAAAATTAAAAATTTTCAAAGGATCCATCACCAAGGAACACTGTTTACATTCCAATAGCTTTATTAACCAAGAACACTCGCAGATAAAAAAGAAATAGCAGATCAACAAGCGTTCACAGAAAAGACAACATCACCCAAATAAAAAGAAGAAAAAAAATTAGTTTTACGTCGCGCTCGAAGAGCCCAAAGTCGGCTCGACAATTATTTTTAAAAAAATATTCAATCAAAAGGGGTAAGCGTAAAAGAATCGAATTTAGTTTTCACCTTTGGACAGGAGAATCCGCCTGAACCACAATCGAAACGCGTTTATTAGATAGATCTTCGATCAAAAATCAAAAGTGTAAAAAAATAAATAAATAAAGAACAAGAAACCGAAAGCTCACCATTTTCGACCAAAAAGGAGACTTAGGGATCTGGAAAACAAGAATTGAGAGTGAGAGGGTTTTTTCAAGAGACGGAGAGGGATGGCTTCTAGTTCTAGGGCCGCTTTTACCTTAAAAAGGGCAAGGCGCTACACTAGTTAACCTTCAAAATGAAACGCAGCGTTTAGAGTTAGTTTCTTTTTAACTTAAATATTTGTATTAAAATATAGGGATAACATACTAAACAATCTTTTGAAAGCTTTTTCTTACAAGGGTTTAATTTTTAATTAAGGTATTAATCTTTTAAAACTTTTAGACAAAAAGAGCTAGTTTTACTTAAATATTTTTATTAAATTATAAAATATAAATTAGACTTTAACATTTTAGAGTACTTTAACATTTTCAAAACACTCAAATTCAGTTTTTTATAAACAGAAAAATAAACAAGTTAATATCTTTGTCAATCTTCTGTTACGTTGCTAATAACGTAGCATAAATTAGATGAGCTTCGCAAAGTCGAGGTTTAATAGGTCACTAAAAATATAAAATTTTACTTTAACATTTTCAAAACTCTCAAATTCAATTTTTGTAAACAGAAAAATAGATAGGTTAGTATCTTTGTCAATCTTAACATAAATATATTATTTTTAGTGAACTATTAAACCTCAACTGTTATTTGACTTTGTAGAGCTCATCTAATTTTTAAAAACATTCATTAAAATTAATTTATTTTTAATAAATTTGATTAATTTTAATTAACTTTAAATAAAACAAATTTAATATAATAATTCCTAATCTAATAAATCAAAGTCCTTTATCCCTAGTTCGTGTTAAGCTTATTCACTCTTGTCTCCCTCTTCATTCTCCTCCTCAATATTACGCAGGATTTGGTTGGTGTCTTCACCAACAAAGACAAAAGACAAAGACATAAAAATCCTGTCCTTAGCCCCGTTTGCTTGCCGTCCTCACCCATTTTCGTTCTATCTTCTAAAGATAAAAACAAAAATTTTTTGTACCTTTCAAAACTATGGTACAAGAATCCTTGTCCTAGGGACAAAAACAAAACACATTAGAAAATAACAAAAATAACATCACTCAAAAGTAAAACCTAGTACTATCGAAACAACTTTCTCTCGCAGCTCTCTTTCTTCCGTCTGGTTCCTCGTCGCAGTGAAAGGTAAGAATTTTAATTAATTAATTAATTATATTTTAATTAATTATCTTGTAATTAATTAATTAATTATAATATTTTAATTAAATATAATATAATTAAATAAATAATAATATTATTTTAATTAATTACAATATTTTAATTAATGAATAATAATATTTTAGTTAATTAATATTTTAACTAATGAATAGTTATATTTTAATTAGTTTTAATTTAATTAATAATAACATTTTAATTAAATATAATGTAATTAATTAAGTACTAATAATAGTTTAATTAATTATATTGTAATTAATTATAATATTTTAATTAATGAATAATAATATTTTAATTAAATCTAATATAATGTAATGTAATTAAATAATAATAATAATTTAAGTAATTATATTGTAATTAATTAAGTAATAATAATAATTTAATTAATTATATTGTGAGTAATTACTTAATTACAATATTTTAATTAATTAATAATTATTTTTAATTAATGAATAATAATATTTTAGTTAATTAATATTTTAATTAATGAATAGTTATATTTTAATTAATAATAATATTTTAATTAAATATAATGTAATTAATTAAAAAATAATAATAGTTTAATTAATTATATTGTAATTAATTAATGAATAATAATATTTTAATTAAATATAATGTAATGTAGTTAAATAATAATAATAATTTAATTAACTATATTATAATTAATTAATTAATTAAAATATTTAAAATATTTTAATTAATTAATTAATTATAATATAGTTAATTAAATTATTATTATTATTAAAATATTTTAATTAATGAATAGTTATATTTTAACTAATAATAATATTTTAATTAAATATAATGTAATTAATTAAGCAATAATAATAATTTAATTATTTATATTGCAATTATTTCATCGTAATTAAAAATTTACAAATACGCTTAAAAAATATTGATATAATTATAAAATAATCAATGAATTACTTATTTCTAATCACTGCAGGGGCATTTTCGTCATAGACACTGTTTTTTGTTCTGTACACTGTAACCAAACACATTTCTGTCCTCCAAATGGATACAATTTTTTCTGTTATGTCCATCACAATCAAATAGTTTACCGTCTCTAATTTTTGTTCTGTTCCGTCTCTAAATTTTTGTTCCATTTCATCTCTACATATTAAAGACAACAACCAAACGCAACGTTAGCTCCCTTCTCTTCTTTGCTTAGGCTTTGAACTTTATCCGCTGGCTTTATTGGTTTAATTTCTTTTTCTTGTTTCTAATATTACTATATTGCTTTTGTAGGTTGAAACTTTTAAAAGGATTTATTTTAAGCATGGGTATTAAGGGTTTTATCGAAGGGGAAATCGCTTCAATGATTGTTAGATGCTCTATACCTTTTAGCAGTGGTAGAGCCAGGAATATCCTGGAGCCAGGATTGATTGGATAATGATGGACTGATGACGAAGACTTCCGGCAAATTCAAAATTAATTCAAAAAATATTTTCACAAAGCACATTCATAAATAAAGTTAATTAAAATATTCAAATTACAATGGCTTTACAAATTTTTAGAGACATTAAAGCTAATGGATGATAATTATTTTCGGGGAGTCACCATGACTTGAAACCGCTGTAAAATAGTCTCATGAGTTTTATAAATAACAATAACAATAACAATGTTTTAATAACAATTTCATTGAATGCAAGATTTATTTTTAATAAAATATTAAATTTGTTTTAGTGGTGACCTTCTACATAAGTATGAATGTAGAAGCATAGTGTATATATATATATATATATATAATTCAAAGGCACCAAAGGTTTGGCCAATGGCTCCGCCCCTGCTCGAAAGAATGCTTGCTCTATTAAAACTAATACCTTTTCAACTTTTCATTTTATTTGTCTATATGAGTCTTATAAGTCGTATTCTCAATTCTAGTACCCTTGCCCTTCATGGGACTGCCCACATTTGATGTTGTTACATCAAAGAATTTCAAGATTTTATGTTGACAAAGATAATTTACTGTAAAATCTAAGGGTTTGGCCAGGAACAAGCCCCCGCGCCATGGCTCCGCTCTAATTAACGTTCATATGCAGCTTCAAGTTAAAGTGAGTGCCTAATAGATTCATAATCTCCAGCCATCTTTTGTCTATAACTCATATTTTGTTGTTGATGCCCTTCATCATCCACCTCCTGCCCATATCAATCCCATCTCTGGTGATATGAGGATTTTTCAAAGTGAAGTTACTACACTATACTTTGTACGCCCCTGTCATGGTACTCCAATAAAAACTTAACCACTCATATAGGTCTCTATGGTGTGCTAAAAGTGGACAAATAAGGAGACTAATAACATGCCCTTAACTAGGAAAATTGTCACTAGGTTAATCATCTGAGGGATACGTGCAGAATCAAGAACGTCACTAATGTAGCCATGGTAAGGAGTTAACGAGCAGCCTAACATTTTATAGGCCTAGGCAAAGTAAAAAAAAAAAGGTTTCTGTTTTTCCTTTTTTCTTTCTTTATAATAATTAAGAATGAATTCTTATAAAGAACAAAAGAGATAAAATAGAGGCTCTTTTGTTATTCTTTATAAAGATTAAGATAGTAAAGAACAAAATGAAATAAAATGAAACTCTTTTTGTGCCTATCTTATTCTTCATGAACCTGGATCAGGGTAAATACCTTGCTTGCCCTTACCCAAGGTTGTGTCTGGTAAAGAGAGACAATAGCAATGATGAGATTTTAAACTCTACAAAACAAAAATTAGAAGAACAATAAGCAGTATGAGGATTTAATTAACAAATATAGGGAAAATCTTTGAGTGCGAGGAGGAAGTGAGGTCAAAGAGGGAATATAAGAGGATGAAGGGTCTGATTTAGAGATTGAGAAGGCTCCTTTAAAGGTTGCCATTTTCGATGAAGATGAGAAAATTGGAAAGGGAGAAATTTTTGAGGAGGACAATGAAGAGGAGATTGGATAGGTTAAAATAAAATAAGAACAATTTTGGGCTTCATGGACTTTGATTTATTAGATTAGGGATTATTAAATTAAGTTAGTTTAATTAATTTTTTAAAGTTAAATAAAAATTACTCATATTAATTAAAAATAAAGTAAATTTAATTATTTTTTAAAGTTGGATGAACCCCACGTAGTCGCATGATATCATATGACTTAATATATTTATACCACGTCATCAATGAGGTGGCAAAAGATTAACGGAAATATATTTCTATTTATTTTTCCAAGAGGGATAAGTTTAAATGTTTTTTAAAATCATAAGGTTTAGTCTAAGTGTTCTGAAACGTTAAGCTCTAAATTATATTATGAAGAAAATGTTAGGGTCAAATATTCTCTTTTTGCCAAAATCATTACAACTGAGTTCATCTCTTAGTTTTTTGCTAACGTGACAATCAAAACCACCTTTGGTCATGACATCTAAACATCTATGCGAAAAATTGATGGACACGTGGACATCCCCGTGGACTAATACATAACCCATGACTCAACCTATAACATCTACCTTATAACATATATCCTATATCCCATGTTTATAACCCACCCACTTAATTTTAAAATAACTCATACTATAACCTTTATATCATATCTAATATTTCGTCTTCAAATTAACCCTTCTCTTTGTTGTCAGTAACTAGAACCCGATTATCACATTGCATTTAAGTTCCTTTAAAGACTCTCCATGTTTTGTTTTCTTCCGTACAACTTTAAGACCTCTTTCTTTCTTTTCACACACCTTTCTTGTTTGAAGCTTCACTTGCTAGGTATGTTTTCCCCTATTTATTATTTGTCCATTTTTGTATTCAGGGGGCACTTGGTTCAAATTGAGTAATGGTGATAGGAGTGAAAATGAATATAATAAAAAAATAATAATAGATATAATCATTATAATTATGATGATTGGTTAGAACGAATGAATGATCACCATTATCATTGATAGTGGTTAGTTTTGTTAAAAATATTGAGAAATAAAAATTTGTTAATCATTCATTCGTTGTAACCAACTACTCCTTTTTCACTTCATACTCGTTGAACCCTTCCCAAACTCATCAACCAAGCACCCCCTCAGTGTTTCATGATGTTTTGTATATTTTTCTTGCTTTTATGTTTCTATTTTGTTTGTGTGCACCAGGTCGGAACTATAAGCACATATGACAAAATTCTAACTTGTTACTTCTCTTCTAAGCATTTCATCAAACAACTTGTTACTTCGGCTGGAAGCGTTTCAGTTGTGCCGGCGGTGGTGGAGGGCCTCACCCCTTCCTACCCACCAGCGCCAAGTAACGGTCCTGGACCATGGGTCCAAGTCCCAAGAAGATCTTCTCGTACTCCATCAATCAAGTAACGGCAACCTGCACAGCCGCCGCCTCGAGACAACCTACCTCCCAGCGGCTCCAGATTCGCCATCTTTTCAACAGTCGACCGTTCGAACGAAACGAACGCTACCGCAATGCCATCGTGAGAGAACCAGCCGCCTTTGGGGCCTAGCAACAGACGGTTCGCTTCGGGGACAACCTTTACCGCGGGCCAGGCGTCATCTTCGTTGGGCCAAAGGCAGATTGGGTCGCGCCAAGCCCCCAAATCTGGACGCAAAGGCAAAGCAGTGGTCCAAGACCACATTGATCCTGGGCCCCGACCCAATAGGACCCTCCCACCGACAGTCAGGCCACGCACTACAGCCCAAATACAACCCAGTCCCACAGAACAGCACATTGCGGTAGTTCTTCAATCTAACACGGAATTATTCAGCTCCCCAATTGTAGGCCGGATTTCTGACGAGACAACGCAAACCATGGATGGTATCGAGGGCGCGGAGGGTGGTGACGGATTGCCAACGCAAGGAGTTCACATTCCGCCTCCGGAGCCCCCTGATCAAACGCCCAGGGAGACCCTCATGGAGGAGGACCAACCTTCCGATCATAGTCTAGATGAGGACATGCAACCGAGTATAACGGATAGACGGTTAGGGGGTCCACTGGAAGACCCCGAGACTCGTGGCAATGCGGACCCGTAAATTTCCCCTTTTATTATGTCTTTTCTCATTTGGAATTGCCAGGGGGCCGGGAGCCCCCGTTTCCACCGAATCTTGCAACAACATCTCCGTCATTACAACATGAGTATTTTGGTCCTTGTTGAGCCAAGGATTAGTGGTAGGAAAGCGCACGAGCTCATAAATTCCCTCAAATTCGACTTTTCGATTAGGGTAGAAGCAACAGGGTTCGTGGGAGGAATCTGGCTTCTCTAGCAGACCACTTACGACATCACAGTGTTGTTCGTGCATCGCCAGTTCATCCATACGACGATTACACATGGCGACCTTTCTTTTGAATTCACCGCAGTGTATGCGTGCCCACATAGTTCGCAACAACACTACCTGTGGGAGCACCTGCGTTGGCTGGAGAGCACTATTCGCCTACCCTGGATGCTTGGAGGGGACTTTAATGCGAAACTGGAAGCTGCGGACAAGCGGGGCAGCTCCTCGACAACCCCACTTATCTCCACACCTTTTCGCAATTGGGTCCAGGCATGCGGCCTCCATGACCTCGTGTATGTCGGCTCAAAATTCACTTGGTGTCGGGGCCAGGTCCGAGCCCGGCTGGATCGTGTCCTCGTTTCTTCCTCTTGGCTCGCGCAATACCCTCATGCTCTCAACCATCATCTTCCCTACCTTGGCTCAGATCATCGGCCTCTTCTGGTCACTCTGACTATGGCTCACCCGTAGGACCGGGGCCAACGCAGGTTTACCTTCCAGGCGGCCTGGCTGGCCCATGAGGACTTCGCAAAGGTGGTTGCTGAGAATTGGCAGGTTATAGATCAGAATATCAACCAATCGTTATCAAACCTTTCCAGCCACCTTACGCGCTGGAATACAGACGTTTTTGGCCAAATCTTCCGCCGGAAACATTGACTCCTAGCTCGGTTGGATGTTATCCGACTGGTGATGCAGCAAACTGATTCCGACTCGCTTTTGGCTCTGGAAGATAAACTCAGCGCGGATCTACTCCAAGTGACGTGTGAAGAAGAACTCTACTGGTATCAACGGACCCGTTGTGACTGGTTGGCTCATAGGGACCGAAATACCAAGTACTACCACACGGTTACTATGACCAAAAGGCGAAAGTTACGAATCGACTGACTCTTGGACCCCATCGGTACGGCGATTACTGATCCCGAACAAGTGCGAAACATGGTACAACAATACTTCGAGGATCTGTATACCAGGCCGGTCGACCCAGCACCGCGAATCCCAATCCCGGCTTCGTTCTCGTGCCTCCCTCCGGAGCGCATTGCGGACCTAGCTAGCCCCCTCCATGAGACAGAGATTCACCAGGCGGTCTTTAGCATGCATCCTAATAAAGGGCTTGGGATAGATGGATTTCCCGTGCTTTTTTATCAATCTCAATGGGAACGAGTGAGCCCGGGGGTCGTGGATTTTATCACCAAAGTCTTTCGCCATGAGCATTGGGAGCGGGAGCTCAACAGCACAATCCTTGTTCTCATCCCGAAAGTCGACTCCCCCCAATACGTGACTCAATTCCGTCCTATCAATCTTTGTACAATTATGTACAAAATACTTTCGAAAGTCCTGGTCAATCGCATGAAGCCACATCTGGTTTTCCTAGTTCAACAAACTCAATGCAGCTTCATTCCGGGCCATCATATTACGGATAACATCGTCATTGTCCAGGAGGTCATACATTCTTTACGTCGAAAAATCGGGAAAATCAGATATTTTGCCCTCAAAGTTGATTTGGAGAAAGCTTACGATCACTTAAATTGGGATTTCATAGCAGACACTCTTCAGGCACTCAGGATGCCGAATGACGTAATCAGCCTAATTCTGAAGTGCATGACCACTGTATCAATGCAAGTGTCCTGGGAAGGCAAGCTTTCGGACTCCTTCACTACTACCAGGGGCATTCGCCAAGGGGACCCCTTGTCTCCCTATCTTTTTGTCCTCTGCCTAGAACAATTGGGGCATCTCATCACAGACGAAGTGGGAATGGGACAATGGAAACCCATCCGGCTGAGCAAGAAGGGACCTCCTCTCTCCCACCTATTCTTTGCTGATGACCTTATCCTATTTGGGGAGGTCACAGACCAGCAGATCCAGTGGTCACTCGGGTGTTGGATACATTTGGCCAAGCCTTGAGGCTCTTAGTGAGTAGGGAGAAAACTAGGATTTTTTTCTCCAGCAATGTGTCCAGGGCACAAGCAACTCGCCACTGTCAAGCCTTAAACATTCAGAGTACCATGAATCTAGGGAAATATCTTGGCATCCCCATCCTCCATGGATGCACAACACGACACACCTACCAGCATATCCTGGATAAAGTGCAACAACGGCTCACTAGTTGGAGCTCGAGGTTCCTCTCACTCGCAGGACGGATTACGCTTACACAATCGGTGCTCTCCGCACTCCCTATGTTCACTATACAGACCACGCGACTCCCCCGCAAATTCTACGATGACCTGGAAAAATTAATTCGGGATTTCATCTGGGACTCCAAGGAAGGACACCACAATCCCCACGTGGCTAATTGGGAAACGGTCTGCAGGCTGAGAAACGCCAGGGGCTTAAGAATCAAACGCATCCGGTCCAACAACGACGCTTTACTTGGGAAACTGGGCTGGGGACTTCTTACCCAACCACATTCTTTATGGGTTCAGGTCTTGCGGACCAAATATCGATTCGATGACATCCAAATTCCACAAACCTTGGTCACGACTCGTGCTTCTGCCACATGGAGAGGCATCTCCGCAATTTGGCACTTGATTCGTGAAAGGATGAAATGGAAGCTCGGGAATGATCGCCAAATCAAATTCTGGTTAGACCCATGGTTGGATGATTGGGGCCTTCTTGCTTGGGTCACGGTTACTCCGCCTTCGCCCGGTCTATTATCAGTTACAGTGGCGGACTTAGTGGGGGGCGATGGGAACTGGAAATGGAATATATTCCATCACTATCTTCCCGCGCACGTCTGTCTGGCCCTGACAGCTTTGCAGCCCCTAGCAGCTGCAATCGTTGAGGACTGCATCGTTTGGGGCTTAACGGCTAAAGGCGACTTCACTGTTGTTTCGATGTATGATTTGATCGAGACTCTTGGTCACTCTAGACACCAACCCATTTGGAAGCTAATATGGCAGTGGCCTGGCCCCCAGCGAATCAGGTCCTTCCTTTGGCTTCTAGCAACGAATCACCTACTGACAAACCAACAGAGGGTTAAGAGGCATTTCACCAGTGATGATCACTGTAGCGCCTGTGGTCACCCAAAGTCGATTTTACACGCGCTAAGAGATTGTCCTCGGGTATGATCCTTTTGGTTGCATTTTCCCTCCGACGTGCTAAGGTCGAACTTTTTTCATCAGGAGGTGACGGAATGGTGGAGCTCCAACCTTGCTAAACAAATGCAATTCCAGCAAAAGGAATGGACTCTCATCTTTGGAGTGGCTTGCTGGTTTCTTTGGCGCTGGCGCAATCAATCCATATTCGAGGATACTTTCGTTTGGCCACTCAGGGCCCCCCATATCGTCCTCGATTACGTGGGCTGGATCACTAGGAGCCACGTTATCACAGCTCGGGCATGTCCCTCCCAGGGGAGTCCATTGGGCTCCACAGTCCGATGGGCTCCACCAACCGAGGGTTGGATTAAGGTAAACACTGATGGAGCAGTGAGCTCGAGTGCTTCCAGGGCCGCTGCAGGTGGGCTAATCAGGGACTCCAATGGAGTTTGGTGTGGTAGTTTCCTCCACAATATTGGCAGTTGTATGCCCACCACCGTCGAACTTTGGGGGGTCCACTCGGGACTTAATTTGGCTTGGGCCCTTGGTTTTCGACGGGTGGTTCTCGAAGTAGATTTCCTCCAGGTTATTAATATACTCTCTTCTTCCCCTTTTCAACTGATGGAGGATTTTTCTTTGGAACAAGATATCCGAGAGTTATTGTGTCGTCCTTGAACGGTCCAAATACAACATATATACCGCGAGGGGAACCAGAGTGCGGACAGATTGGCCCAATTGGCACACCACTCCCGACCTGGTGTTCACATCCTCCAGACGACTCCAGAGGAGATTCGGGCGCAGGTCACGAACGATATGTCTGGCGCTTGTTACCGCAGGTCCCTGCTTTTCGATTTTCCCTAGTGTTTTAATTCTCCCTTGTACTCAAAAAAAAAAGTCAAGATAGGCTACTGGAATTCTAATGTCCTTATTCAAGATTGCTTTCAACACAACATTTTAATAAGCTAAGTGACTTATGGAGTTTATCTAAAATTCTAAATATACTTGACCTCTTAGACAAGCCACCAGTTGCAGAAGAATAAATTATTGTAGCCTTTTATTTTATAGTGCTTAAGTTTGATGCCTGTCTAGTTATTTACAAAGATGTCATTCATTTCCTAATCTTAAATGGTTTTCAAAAAGACTTAGTGCTTATTTTGTGTATTGCTCATCCATAAGTTAAAGAGTGTTTGTTTTTACATATTCCTTTTTCCTTTTAACTTTTTTGGAATAATATGAGAGGACATCAAAAGTAAATTAATGAAATTTCTAAAAGAATGACTTAAATAGAAGATAGAATAGGTCCATGAGTAAAATATATTTATTGATTATAGGGGCTTGATTTGGAAACAGACTCTCTACTAGTTATGGCTAAAGTTGCATGCTATTGGACCTTTTTAGACCACAGTGCCAGTGGAATTTCTACTAGGTTATTTTTGTTATCAATGTTGATAATTACATAGGTATGAGCTAAGAATCTGTTAGGAAGATAATTGCAGGTTTTTTAATCTATTATTAAAGTTGACCATAGGGTTATCCTTGTGTACTTGGAGAACAATTTAGGATGATATTTTACATTGTTTTTGAGGACTAACTAATCCTAAGAATAAGTTAAGAATTAGAACGTTTAGGATGATTTTTTACATTGTTTTTTAGGACTAACTATTTTTTAGAATAACTTAATAATTGCTTATCCTCCTTCAAACAACAATGATGACTTTTATTAATAGTTTTAGAAAAATGTTAACTAATTTAAAATTTTTATTGTAATTTTGTTATTAAGAAAACATTATTATATACAATATCAAACACAAAACATAATAAAATGTGCAATCAAACAAAGAATGTCAAAGCCTCTTATGCTATAAAACATTAATGTGAGTTCTGTGTAGGAGACTAAACTCCAATGGAAGGTTAAGTTGCTCTCATGTCTTGTTACCTCATCAACAACTAACTTGTAAAATACATGCTCATATCTTTATACAAGAATCTGATTGATTCTATAAGATCTTTATTAAATTATTTTTCTTGTTTTACTTCAACCTATTGATTGTTTAATTGGATGATATCAAATTATAGATATTTGCATGTAGGTATACGGAGATGGATGGTTAGGATAGAAAATTAACTATGCTTTATGATGGAAAATTTGTCTACGAGAAAGATTTTGAATATGTGGTTGGAGATGTTAAAAGTTGAGGCATTGAAATTTATAGGTTTTATTATTGGAACCTTAAGAGGATGCTCACGGAAGATGCTAAAGGTTTAAAAGAAAATAAGTTTATATATAGAATGCAAGGAAGCAGTCTAAAAAAGGGTTGAGGGAGGTGGTTAAGAGTGATGTTTGTGAGATGAAGAAATATAAGTTAATTGTAGAATATGAGGTGTAGAGATCTATATTGATCATGGATCCAATTTTTCACATTTAGAACAATCTTTTGAAGATTATCTTGATTAGCGGTTATTACTAGGTTTACGGATGATGTGCCCATTAATTTCACTTATTCCACTGTTCTGTAGTCTACGAATGAAGATATAGTGAGCAAAAATGGTAGTAAAGTTGATCCAACTAAATAAGAAGAAAATTTATTCACTGATGTAAGGATTAAAGAAGAATTTGATTTTGGATTTGGGTGGTGAAGAGTTGGAATTGTCTTGGAATTTAGTTGCTTCATTTAAAAGGGGACAACTACAGAGAAAAATGTAGAGCTATGTTTGTAATATAGAATAAAAAAGGGAAAGTTACAAAAAAATATATAGTAGACGATAGAGATGATAATGACGAGAATGACATACATGATGAAATTATGACAAATTACTTTAAATCAGATGACAATTGTAGCTTCGAAGAAGGTGGTTCAATGTGGATGAAGGGTTAAGACTAAGGTTTTAAAAACTGAACTAGACATTAAACTGGTCAAGTAAAAGGTTTAAAGGTTTAGCCGATATTAAACTGCTATAAAGCCGGTTTATAATAAATAAAAAGTAAAATATGGTATAAAATAAAATACATTATTAAAATAAAAAATGCATGAATAATGTCTATTAATATATAATAAACTAATAATAAATCTAATAATTTATACTAAGATTGAATCTAAAATAAAAATTTTAAAAATAATAAAAATAAAAATAATATTTCTGTATTGCCATTTATTTAAAGACTAATAAAAGTTGAAATATGTTTAAAGAAAGTCAATAAAAAAATCTGTAACTTTATTTTAACTTTTTCTAATATCCTTTAAACATATTTCTTTATAGTTTAAATATTATGTTTTAACAAATTCTTAAATTATCTTAAGCAAAATTACTTATATATATTAATTAATAATTCAATTTATTAAACAAATTTATACTAAAATAATAATTATTTTTTGACAATAATAATTTAAAATTTTTATTCAAAGAACCTAAATTTTGATAAATATAATTTATTAGTAAGATTAAATAACTAAAAATAGTAATTTATTTTTAAAATAAAAATTTTAATTAAAATACAAAGAGATAAATAAAATATAATTTTGAAAAATATAATTTATTAATTAAATTATGTAAGAGAATTAAAAAGAAAAACTAGAACTTTGGCACAAAAAACAACTTCAAATTTGCAGCTCTAAAAAATGAACAACTTCAATTAATGCACTATGTGCATTCTGAAGCATTGATTGCATTCTGAAGCAATTAAGGCAAGTTCAGATAGGTGTTTAAAACTTGTTGGTGGATCTCACATGTATTTTCAAACAACTTTATCAGATTTTTCTAACGACCGACTAATTTTTGGGTCGATTTTTCTGAAAATCATCCAATTTATTACTTAACCGACAAACTTTTATGTTAAGAGGTTATTATATGAAATCGAATTGGACAACAGGTCAATTCAAATTTTTTTCGATCAGACTGGCCGGTCCAATCAAATTTTTAAAACCTTAAGTTAGACATAAATCAAAATTTTGAAATCAACCATCATTAAAAAAAAATTGAGATTAAGCTTGGTATGTTGTTTGACGATTCTAACCAATTCAAGAAAGCACTTCACAAGTTTAATGTTAATGAATACAAGAAATCACTTCACAAGTTTATTATTTTCTTTTACCCTTCCTTATACAATCTAATTCCTCTTAACTCTTTTTATTAATTCTACCTCTTCCTTTTAATCTATGCTACCACAAGAAAATAATAATATACCCAATTAAACTAAGAAAACTTCTAATTCATGGAGTCTAATTATATTCATGCTTGCTAATTTAATAAAATAAATTCTAAGAAAGTTCGAGGTTAAACAAATAAGACATGTTATACATGCTAGGATGTGTTAGGAATCTCATGTTCATATGTCATTGCTACAATAGAGTACAACATTGAAAAGCCTTAAAAATATGTATCACATTAGTTTAAAAAGGATAAGTATCTATAAGCTTGTTAATATACGATGAAACTGCTCAAAGAGATAAATAAATCCTAGCCTAAAACTGAATATGAAATAATGTTTGCACCTCTATTTTAAAAAAATGTCCAATAGGTAAAAGAAGAATATAAGAAAGGAGGATTAGGAGAACAATAAAGGCAACAAGATGTTAAGGATATAAATCAAAATGATGTATCAGACATGATTCCAAAAAAGACATAACAAAAAATATATATAATGAAACGTATGTCGCAGTAAGTTTCAACTAACACATATAGAAGTTAACACCTTATTTATTTTTCTCTTACTTATATATCTCTGACCTTGAACATTATTTGTTTTCATTTTTTCAAATGCAATCTACAAGATTGTCCAAACAAACTATTTTATTATTAATCCTTCAAGTTGACCACCAATGTCAAAGTTAAATAAAAGAAAGAGACTAGTCTGTAGATACGGGACATTGTATGGTGAGGAAACCTTAACCACCATTTACAAGGTGAGTTATAACTTGACATTGGTTACAGGTATTAAGAATCTTAAAGATTTATAGGATTTAAGTCAATTTTGACGATTGGGTTATCTTTGATTATGTATTGCTATTTTTATCAAGATAAAAAAAATAATGAAGAAGACAAGATCAAAAACTTCAAGAAATACTATATAAAGTCATTAAATTGAATATTTTGGTATGTCTTATACAAAAAAGTATAGGATTCCTTTGTAATAGGATATTGATGGTTTTGGAATGGTTAATGATGCATTACCAAATTTGACATAACATGAATCAACTAGAGATTTATTTCTACATACATGGAGACAATAATAACAACAACAACAAGAAGAATTTTAATGTAGAGATAGAAATGAGAATACTATATAGGATGGAAATTTGGCCCATCTACATTTTTTATTGCTGACTAATGCAAAAGGTTTGAATATGAATTTTTCTTTTTAACTATGTGTTTATTCTATATATACATACAAACAAAAATATTTTTATAAGAAATAACAATTATATCTAGAATGTTTTACTCAAATCTTATGTCGATGTAAACTTATAAGCTAAGCTAAATACCTTTTTCTCCTATTTTGTAACCATGAAATTTCTACTAATGTCAAAATCAAAACTTAGCTTGATAGAGCTCAATTCTATACAGTAAGGAAGAAAAGAAAATAACAAAACAACAGACATTAAATATTTGGTAACATCCACCTTCTTGATGATGGCATACACAGTTTTGTAGATAAATACATAAGAATAAATATATTGTGGGAAGGAGTAATATTACTCCAAAATGATTATAGTTCAAAGGCTAATAATCAACTAGAATCCTAACTGAGGAAAGTTAAGGAATTTTGTACAACAAAATCATAGTCATGTTCAACTAGTATAGGAAGCAAAAAATGGTTAATTCACAAAGTTTTTTAGGTTCTAGTATTACTTTATCTAAAATAAATACATTAAATCATGTCCATGTATTTCCAATATTTGTAAAATAAGCTTAATTGCAAACTTACGATAAATAATACATTGTGTTGTGGACTATCCTGTTGGTAAATTAAAGTTATGATAGACATATAGGTGGTGCATATGTAAACTGAAGAAAGTTTACAAAATATGAAACTTGTCCATATTATAATACTCACTTATAGTTTATCATTTAATAATCTTAAAAAGGAACATATGAAAGATAAAGAGTCTGAACCACAAAACAAACCATTTAGTTGAATACAAACTTTGAAAAGGAAAAGTAGTAAATAAAACCAAATTTGAGAACTTAACAATTCTTAAAAATCACAAATATATGTGTGAAATGAATGTTACAGTCAGAGAAGTGCTCTAAAGGCAATCACTTTCAGCACTTATTGTACAAATCTTTATGATTAATAAAAGGCATTTTTGTTAGTTTAATGTTCATGTTCTTTATAAATTGATAAAGAGTCTGAATCACAAAAGAAACCATTTAGTTGAATACAAACTTTGAAAAGGAAAAGCAGTAAATAAAACCAAATTTGAGAACTTAACAATTCTTAAAAATCACATATATATGTGTGAAATGAATGTTACCGTCAGAGAAGTGCTCTAAAGGCAATCACTTTCAACACTTATTGTACAAATCTTTATGATTAATAAAAGGCATTTTTGTTAGTTTGATGTTCATGTTCTTTATAAATTGATAATGATATTAAATCAAATTAATGAAGTCCTTGATACATTACATAGCATGAAGGAAATCATGATGAGATAATGATAATGAGATTCCTATCATGTGCGATTATGTTAGTATCTAAACTATCCATAGTTATAGGATTAATGACATGGGACATTATTAATTCAAACAGACTAGCTCATGATATACTCCTTGATTGGATTAAGGAGTGGATCTCATAATTTATAAGAATGAGTTGTTTAGAGTTAACACGTGGATGTTTACTAAGAGTAGTAAGTACATTGGATGACCTGTCATAAGACAATCATATGGAAAATCTATTCTAGTGTCAATGATAGTCTCATCATAGCAATGGTGTAAATATCCTTAGACTTGAGGTGCTTAAGGATATCTTGGATACTGATCTTGTACTTTGACTCCATTCCTCGTTGTCTCTCAGAGGTTGCTCATAGGTGGGTGATTTGGTACAGCTTATGGTATTCGAAAGTAATTGAGTAGCCAATAAAAGATTCACTACTCCTAATAAAAAGAGATGATACCCACAGCCTCCTGTCAGGGTCATTACTCAGGAATCTCCGGCTAGAGTGGAAATTTTATGAAGATATTCTTCAGTGACATATCCAATTGAGTAATGAGTCTTAGGGAGAAGAACTAACATCACTTGGGCTATATGTAACGTAATCAGTCTAGTGGAAGTTGACGTTTTAACCATGCTTTGAACCAAGTGGGGTATAGATGGTGAAAGGACAAATTACACAGGAACATTGCCTATGGAAGGGTTCGTAGTCAAACCATTGACTTTTTGATCAATTAGGGTCATAATGTGTTGCTAGATACTGCTTATGACTTGCTTGAATTAAGTGTTAATTTAAGTGACCAACATAACTGAGAGCCTAATGGGTCTTACACATTGGAGATACGAAGAACGAGTCAAATGGGCCTAGAAAATTTTCAAATTTTCAGCAAACATTTCAAGCCAAATTAAATGGCATTCATAATGCCACTTAATTCCCATTATTCCTCCATTCATGATGGGGGTAAGAGGAGGCCAAAAGTTGGTAGAAAATCACTCATTTTTTGGCATAGTATTGTAAGAAAACAAGTGAGAAATGTGAAGAGTTCATCTTACACAAACTTGTAAACTATTCTCTCAAGAACATACATCAAAGCTAGCGCTTTGTGTTTTAATCATTCTTCCTAAGAAGTTTTAGTCTTTGCTCTTTGTGTGGATATCATTAGAGATGTCCTCCTTTGTTCTTTGTAGTTTACGATAACCTAAAGAGGTGAAGATAACAAAGAATGGAGGAGTTTGTAAGATACACATCTTAAGTTAAATTTTTTTTTACTACATCTAATGGTAAATGTTTGATTCTGTATTTTCAAGGTTTTGTTTTATTTTCTGTTGCATATTTTTAGATATATGATGCATGTGATGTGCATAATCGAAACCCAACTATTGCAGCCCTCCTTCAAATGATAATACCAAAGAAGAAACAGAAAGAATGTTTCCTCTCATGTAAGAAAAACACACCTGAAAGAATGAAGAAAAAGAAGAAACAAAGATGTCAAGGATAAAAAAGAATGGAGTATTGGTTATGGGTTATGAATTAGTCCACGTGGATACCTACCTGTCTATTAATCTTTTACATAGATGTCTACATTTCATGGTCAAAGGTAGTTCTACTAGTCACATCAATAAAAAATTAACATAACTAATATTTTGAACTCAACTGTAAAGGTTTTTAAAGATCAATCACTTAATTGAAATTTTTAAAAGGTTTGATATTGAAATAAAAAATGTCAAAATATTTGACGCTACAAAATATGTTATCCTTAAAATATATGTCTAATATTATTATTTTAGAATAGTTAAAATAAATCCTGTCATTTTCAAAATGTTATTAAAATGACAAGAATTATATTTCTGTTGATTATACAACTAATGCATCACAAACTGCTTCTCTTATAATAGAGAAACCTTCATTTGTCAAAACCAGATGAACAATGATTTTTGTATATGGGTTCATGTTCTTTTTCATTGTTTTCACTGCTTTCTTAACTTTCAACCCTTCTACAAACTCATCTTCTCCTTAGTTTGTCGATGTTTTCAATACCACAACTTCATCCCATTCTTACATATCTCATTTTTCTCTTACTTCTTTTCCTAACAACATTAAAATATTCCGTCCTAGAGGAGATTACAACTTTGTCTCATTTCACTACTCTTTCGCTTGATGTACATAAACTTTCAGCTCAACTTTCAACTAGAATTGTCTCATAAAAATTGTTTACAACTTTCAACCTTTTAGGAAATGGATTATCTCGTGATATTCTAGTGGCGTTTGAATATTTGCTTGGCCTGCTTTTCTTAAACTTATCATTGAACTACTTTTCTAGCCTAAATCAACTTGTGCTTTGCAACTTGAGGACAAATTCCCTTAATTTTTCCTCGATTCTATATGTTAGTTTATGCCTTCGTAACCAATCGATGGGTTGCAGTTTAATGTATGACATTAATATTTTAAACTAAAAAGGCATTCTTTACCTTTATTTATTAAGTTAATTGCATTTGATCTTTTAATAATAAAGTTAAAATCCTTGAAACAATAACTGTGTAATTGAAATTATGATGAGATCATAATTATGAGATTCAATTTACATTTACGTATTGTTCCTAAATGTTCCTAGTTGTAGTTTCATCAAGATGAGATGTTGTTGAAATGGTAAAAATAACACACACTATGTTTCTTTCTTATGAAGAAAGTAATTGATCTCATAAATACAAATGTGTGGGTACTTATTAGAGAATAAGCCACTAAATTGACCTGATTATGAGAATCTTAAATGAAATATTACTTCTGCGTCTGTAGATTTTCTCATAATGATATATGTATAATTAATCCTTAAACTTAAAATTATCAAGGTATCTCGTATATGAATTAATATGTTTTGATGCTACTTATGAACTGTCCTAAGATAATTCAGATAGTAGTGCTTGGATACAGTATGAACTATATGGAGATAGTTGAGTAAGTCAATAAATGATTCATCACTCTAAAGTAATTAGAGATAATGTTCTACCGTTCTTAATTAGTAGTGATTTATAAAATTCTCTAGACAGAGTGAATTAAAATTTGGAAAGACAATTTTCAAATATTAATTATAAATTAATTACTAATTAGTAAGAACGAACATTAGACATTATATCTATATGCTGTCCAATTGGAACATTGGATGACGAAAATATTAAATTATACATCATAGTTATGCATGGATAGGTCAAATTAAATCACTTTAACATTCCTGAAATTTGGGTGGTCATGACATATTGCTAGAAGTCAATCTTGATATATGATTATAAATCGTTTAATTAGAGAATTAAAGATAAATTAAAAGGAGTTTTAATTTATTTAATTCTAATTATGAACTAGAATTAGAATTTATAATCATTGCTAGTATATTAGGAACCTAATAGTTCGTACACAAAAGAGCGATTTGTGAAGTAAAAATCAAATTTAATTAAGTTAAACTTAATTATAAAGTTTGAGAAACTTTAAAAATCAAATATGAGATATTTGATTTTATTAAATTAAATTAATTATAATTAGTATTCAACTTTATTTATAATTAAGGTATCTAATTTTAAAAGAAATTTAAAAAACCTTAATTCTTTTTCTATAAATACGAATAAGCATCAGAAAGCTAGCATTCATGTTTAATTCCTCTCAAGTGTTGAAAAGCTATTTCGTGGATATCATTAAAGGCTAAACAAATGAACAGCTCGTAGTTGACTCATCAAAAAGCTTCCAATGACTTTCAAAAAGAAAAACGAATATGATTTCTTATTTTACAATTCTTGTTTATAATGAAATCGTAAAAATTTTATTTTTCTGTTGCACCCATGATTCAATCATAATTGGTTTCCAACAGTAATATCAGAGCCTTCTTTAATTGTTTAACTTAAATTAAGGGCTTCAATGTTATTGATTTGATAAAAATTAAGGTTTGATTTTTAATTAAATTTGAAACTGTTTCTTAAATTAGTTAACTCCGCAACTGTTTATTGTTTGCTTCTTGGAAGTTCAGTTCCTTGAAGAATACGTGGTTTATGCATATATATGAGCTCTGAAATCGTGGTTTATGCATATATATGTGTTTTGGAAAAAAAAATTCATGAATATTCCATCGGCTAGATTTTCGTCTGCCTTTGCGTCTGGTTATTGTGCGTGCCCTATATTTTATTTTTTTGCAGCTGGAAAGCCTTTTGTGATCTGGTGGTTTAACCAACAACGTTCACCATTGGTTCTTACGCCAAACTAGTGGTCGCCACTGATAGCCTACTTCTGTTAACGCCCTTAACAAAAGCGGGTGATGGCACAAAAGGAAGCAAGCATGGAGGCAGTGTGAAGCACAGCAGCGGCGACGATGGCGACGTGATGGAAAGAGATGGAAGGCGACCCAAACGAGAGAAAAACCTAGCCTCTGCGTATAGAAGTCAGAAGACAATAGGTACGTGTGAGATACGAGCTCATTGTCTCAGGGACACATCTGGGAAAAGAGGACTGTCTGCACGAGCCAGACAATTTCCTTTTTGTTTTATTTGATTTTTATTGTTTTTAAAACCTTTTCAATTAAATTAATTTAATGGAGATTAAATTATTTTATATTCCTAATAAAATTGAAAAAGTTTTTTCCAATTTTTGAAAAAAATTTAAGGGGTAATTTTTATCAGGAATATTTTTTAAATTTAGTTTAATTTTTTAAGATATTGAATTATTAAATTAAATTAGTTATGAAATCAATAATCAGAATCAAGCAAAAGATAATAAGATTATATTATTTTTATGAGACAAAAATTTTGAAATTTTAAATCCCTAAATTAAATATTAAGTACATATTAGGAACATGATAGTTGGATTTCATTATTTAATAATAAAATCAGAGTTATCTTTATTGCTTGATTTGCTAAGTAAACTTAAGGCTGTCTTAACCTAAATATGTTTTATCTTGAATTAATGGGTTTTACTTAACTAAATTTGTATGATTTGGATGAGTAAACTCATGATCCTATAGATTTAGAGGCAGGGTTAGGAATAAAATATATGATATATTTTGGTAAAGAGTTGTCACCTAATGGATCTAGGAGTTACATAAGATGTGATTGATAAATTGGTTATCTACTTAATTTAAATTTAGTTGGTTTGTTAAGCAAACTCAATAGCAATTATCTATGAACAGGATCTTAGCCCAATAAGAAATTATTTGATAATTTCTCGATTTAATAGTGAGGGCTATTATTTTAAATAAAATAGTAGAAGTAATCAAATATTTACTAAAGTCTTTATTTTATTTTATTTTTAGATATAAACTAATACTTACTCCTTTTGTGTCTTTCGATTATCAAATTAGAAGATAAGTACCAACCTGACGTTAAGGAGCATCATGGATGTTAACAAACTAATTGGACCTAACTTTTTGTACTGGTTTGAAAAATTGAAAATAGTTATCATGCGCAAAAAAAGTTGTACATTCTTAACACTCTTGCTCCACCAGAGCCTAGTTCAGATATTAATGACATTGAGCAAGATACATGTATGATATTAACTAGCATGTCTCTAGAGCTTCAGAAGCAACATGAGAACATGGGTGCATTTACTATGATTTTACATCTCAAGGAGTTGTTTGGTGCATAAAGTATGGTGGAGAGGTATTAATTCTCAAAGGCACTGTCTCAATGCAAGATGGCAAAAAGATCTTCAGTTAACCTACATGTGCTGAAGATGATTAGGTATATTGCAAAAATTAGCCCAATTAGGTTTTGTTATAGAACATGAGTTAAGCGTTGATCTAGTGTTGAGTCTCTTAGTTAGAGCTTTCACAATTTGTTATGAACTTGCACATAAACCAAAAGGACATGTCATTGCTCGAACTACTGAATATGCTCAAGACTACAGAATGTGCCTTAAGAAGGAACCCTGTTTTGCACTTGTTATGGATTCTTTCAATAGGAAGAAAAAGGCTCTAAGAAGAATAAGAATAAGAAATAGAAGACTTCTGCTAATGTAGTGAAGCCCAAAGGAGGTGTCAAGAAGAAGAGCAGTAATAAGGGCATAAGCTTTCACTGTAGAGTCAATAGACACTAGAAGAGGAACTCCCCATCTTGTCTTACTACCCTGAAAGATAAGAAGTTTAAGGAAATTGTATCTTCAGGTATGTTTATAATTGAGATCAATCTTTCTACTTCTGCTCTACATACTTAGGAATTAGATATTGTATGTGGTTCTTATATAGGTAATAACATGTAGATGTTTACATAGAGTAGATCATTGAGAAAAGGTAAAGTGGACCTATGATTTGGCAATGGAGAAATATCTAAACATAATTCTTTCTCCTATCATATCCATTCATTAAATGCTTCCAAAATTATTATCTACTCCATGGAAAGTCAAGAAAAATCATCATTTATCTTACATAAATCTATCCCACTAAAAAGCCCCAAAACTAGAAATTTAGGTTAAGAAAACTTACCAATTTATCCTCTAATCTCTTGGTATTTGATGAATACCTCCACTTCATTAAGATCTCTCTAGTTTATGCTCCAAAAATATGAAAAATGGTAGCTGCACTCCTATTCTCCCTCCTTGGATGAATGTCCCTTCTTCTCCCTAACGAAAAATACAAATTATTCCTTCTTTTCTATCAAATCGGTCATAACCATTCTTACATTCTGTGAAATTGTGCACAAAAAATAAGAGCTAATAAATAGACCGGTGATCCCATATCGCCAAATGTTCGGGAGTTCCTCTAATCAATCTTTTTCCTTTTTCTTATTGTTGGATCTCTCGTTTGTACAAATCTTCTCTTTGTTTCCCTTTTTCGAGCCTATAGTAAGTTACAGACAGAGTTCAAAAAGGTCAAATCTTTGATAGTTTCATCATACATGATGGAGTTGCGACCAAATCACCCTTAACGACATGTAAAAAAACCAAATTGCCCTTTATTGAATTTAATTCATCAACTAACCAAATTAAATTATGAAAATATTATGTAATCATCTTACTATCAAATTAATCATGAAATATTCTAATTAGGGTCAATACTTATTGACTGGATGCTTTAAAAATTTTCGAATGAGTTTAAACTCATTAACACCCATTACTATCCAAAAATGGTATTTTAGTCCTAAACTTTCGAAACTCCCAAATCCATCCTATACGACTTATTTTTTATCTGTTTTAGTATCATTAAACTCTAATACTTATTCCAAATATTTTTAATTATTTCGCAGTTGGGTCCCACAAAAATTCACATGATTCATCCAAAAAATACTATTCATCATACATGAAAACTTTTATTTAATGAAAGGAAAGTTTTGAGGTTTTACATTTTAGGAGTTGGTGAAACCTATCTCTGATGATGACATCAATGTCACTATCTTGCTATGAATAGGATCAAGGCCTTAGGACTATATGGTCTAAATGGGTTTTTCTATCAAAAAAACCTAGTCTATTATTGAACCTGTGGTTAGAGACAGAATTCATGAGTTCTATACAAAGGGGTCGATTCTAAAGGAGTTCAATAAAACCTTTTTCTGCTTAATGCTTAAAATCTATTTGTTCTGATTAATGGCATCCCCACTGAAATTACTAAAGGGATAAGAGGAATTAAATAGGGTGACCTTTTGTCCCCTTATTTGTTCATTCTATGTATAGAAGTACTTTCTCAAATGTTGAAAATCAATGTCTCCAGCAATCCCAAATTTAAGTTCCATTCTAGATGTAGAGGAATTTCTCTTATTGATCTCTATTTTGCAAATGAATTAGTTCTCTTCTTTAAATCTCATCAAGAATCTATTAAACTATTGATGAATACTCTCTATGGGTTTCCTAAAATGTTAGGCCTCAAGGTGAATCTTAATAAAAGTCATTTCATCCTCTCATCAACTGTAGAATTTCTATAGGCTAATATGTCCACCCTAATAGATACGAACAGGAAATTCCCGCCTTTGCAATATTTAGGCCTACTAGTTACTAGTAGAAGACTTTCTTTCAATGAATGTCTTTCACTAATTGAAAGAATTCAAAGGAGAATTAGTAAATGGACTAATATATTTCTTTCCACTGGAAGAAGGGTTCAATTAATTTAAGATGATCATATGTTTTTTACACTTATATTGGAGCACGGACTTTCTCCTTTCTAGGAAGTTGGTCAAATCGATTGAGAAAACGATGACAAACTTTCTATAGGGCAAAGCAAATAGGAATTCAGGTCTTCCTAAGGTTAAATGGATCAAAAGACTTTGGCAAGTGCTTTAAAGCTGACACTTCCTTTGGATAAGATGGCTCCACAGTTACTTTCTGAAAGGGAACAACCTTTGGTCTCTTTCTCCTAAACCGAACTTCTCTTAGTTCATTAATCAAATTTTAAAGAATAAGGATGAGGTGGCTAATGAAGTATACTGCAAAATAGGGAATGGGAATTCTACCATTTTATGGTATGATAATTGGACTGGTTATGGTCCCTTACCCTAAAATCCTATCGTTGTTTTAGCTCTCTTAGGTATGGATTAAAAGGCCAAGATTATTGTACTTATCAATTAAAATGAATGGGTGCACTTTCTTAAAGCTATATAGCATCTAAAACCCTCGTACTCTCCTGATTCTAATCTTCATAACAGTTAAATTTGGCTTAGTTGACCTATTGACGTATTTACAAGCGAAGTCTACAAGAAATGGATATATAGTACTAAACAAGATGTTTCTTTTTATATGATTATCTAGAATAACATCCTAATACCCAGTACAACATTCTTATTTTGGCTAATAATCAAGGACAAAATTGCTGCTATAGATAGACTATACTTCATGTTAAGTCTGAATGGGATTTGCTACTTATGCAAAGAAGAGATTGAGATGAGGGATCACCTATTTTTTTCTTTGCCCTTTCTCTAACTCTATCTGGCATAGGACCAAAAAGTATTTCTAATGGAATGAGTTTTCAAATTCACTCACGAAGGTGGTTAATATCCTAATTGAAGCACAAGTTACCAGTTCACTCTGGAAGCAAACGGTGCTAGTCCTAACCATAACGTCTCAGGAGTTACGGAAGGAGAGGAATCTAAGTAAGTTCTAAAATAAGGAACATTCCAAGAGTGCAATGGTGCAAACTATCCTACAAAGTGTAAGGGAACAAATATTATGATGGAATTTAGAGCATGAAAAACAGAGAAAAAGCTTTGAGTTACCTGGATTAAGGCTGACCCATCATGAAATGCTTCCTCACAAGCTGACAAGTTCTCCGAGCAAAAAATCTAGACCTAGCTTACGAGGAACAATGATTAAAGTAAGAAAAAAAGATGCATGCTACCAGATTGAAGCTTCTTTACCTTTGGTAACATGGATTAATGAAGGAGCGGCGATATCGATCGAAGAATTCAGATCTAGAGCCTTCAACCATCAACTGGTGGATTTTTACCCCTTTAACAAAATTTCACTGAATATGGTTATTCATAATAATGTCATTTCTTGTTTTTACTTGGTGGTGAAGGGGGTTGCTCAATAATGATGTCTTTTCTTGTATTTACTTGGTAAAAGGGAGTTGATTTATACTCTCCAGATGTTCATTCTTCTTTTATATTAATGAAAAGCAATCAGTGTTCTGAAACTAAACTAGATTGAATTGTTCAATTGAAATTATTATGAATCAGCTAGCTTCTTAAATCACTTTGTTTTAATAACTTTATATAAAAATTAGTCAATTTATTAATGAACTAAACTTTTAAGTAATATTTTTCAAACACGTGCTGTTTACCATCTTGTCATCTCTTTGCTTCTCTTTTAAAGTAAAGCTCTGGATTTTCTAGCTTCATATATTTTTCATTATTACATATTTATTCTATTTTTTGTTTGAAGGTATTACTTTTTCTATATATTCTTGCTTGGTTGTGTCTGGTTTAAACATAGAGTTCTTAAAGTTTTTGTTCTTTTTACTTTTATAGCTTTTGGTTTTTGTTTCATGTTATTTTGATTCTTTAACGTGGGCATGAAAGTATCTTTCATCAGTGGGCTTACATGGTCAACGGAATGTCATTGATGTCTGTGCAAGTTGTAAGGCATGTCACAGCTCTTCTCCTGGAATGTTGTGCATGAAGAAGAACAATGTTGTGGCGATTTGCTGGCCTAGATATTTTGCTGTTATGGTGGAGATAGGAGCTGATCCAGTTAGTAAGGTGGTAGGGATTGGAGTTATTATAGTTATTTAAGGTACTGTGTGTTTAGTTCGTCATAAGTGTTGGCAATTAGAGGAATTACAGGAGCGGTGGTAGGGGATAAGCCACTTAGCAAGGTAGAGATAAGTGTTATGGCAAATGGGTCTATGAGAAATTAAAGTTTGTAGGTTACCTCACCAAGGAATCTTATTATGTTAGCAAGGGAAATGGCTAAGAAAAAGATAAAGGTGATTGTTTTGAGAGGATTAGTTAATGCAAATAAGGAGTTGGAATGTGCGAGGTATGGAACTGGATGGACAAAGAAGCAAGCAATCCGATAGTGGGTGATACTGATATGTTACGAGAAGTAGAGTTGACGGTGGGTTTGTTATATGACTTCTCTTGCGTTGTGTTTGGTTAGCGTCCTCAGACGCGAGGACGGAGGACAAGGACATAAAAGTTTTGTCCTCCGTGGTGTTTGCTTGCCGTCTTCAGTTGTTTTTGTTCCGTCTTCAGAAGACAAAGACAAAAATTTTTTTTCCATCTAAGACTGTGGTACAAAAATTTTTGTCCTTAGGACAAAAACAGAACAAAAAAATGAAAAGTCTCAAATACCCTCCTTCCTTCTTCCCTCTTCTTTTTATTTTAATTTAATAATTTAATATTTATAATTTGAATTTATATGACTAATAATATTTTTTATGAAG